>CM070099.1:23019416-23066916 GCA_036178185.1 Liparis tanakae | reverse complement strand
ATCCACCCCTCCACCCTCCATCCCTCCGCCCTCCATCCCTCATCCCTCCATCCCTCATCCCTCCATCCCTCCACCCCTCCATCCCTCCATCCCTCCATCCCTCCACCCTCCACCCCTCCATCCCTCCATGCCTCCATCACCACGGAACGGTTCCTGTTCTCTCTTCATCGTGGACTTTTCTTGACGTTCATCCCTTTCTTTCTTTTCCTCGTGCAGGTATCTGGACAACAAAGTGTTCGTGGCGTTGGCGAGCGGAGAAGTGATCGTCTACCAGAGAGAAGCAGGTGGGCGGAGCCACGGAAAAGTTACAGAAGAGTTACAGAAAAAATAATTAAAGAATTTTGTTTATAGAAAAGTTACAGAAAAAAAGTTATAGAAAAAATAATTACAGAATTTTTTTAATAGAAAAGTTATCGAAAGAAAAGTTATAGAAGTTTTGGAATTTTTTTTAATTCATAGAAAACTAATAGAAAAGTCAGAAAAGTTATGAGAAAGTTTTTGAAAAGTAATTTGAAAAAAAGTTATAGAAAAAGTTATAGAAACAAAGTTATAGGAAAAAAAAGTTACAGAAAAAAAAGTTACAGAAAAAAAGTTGTGAAAAGTTATTTGAAAAAAAAGTTATAGAAACAAAATAAATAAAGTAAAATTATATAAAAGTTATATAAAAGTTGTGTACGGTCTTGAGAAGGTCATGGAGGTCCGCTGGTCGACATGTATGGACCCCGTTGTATCGTCTCTCGGTGTAACCCCCCCCCCCCCCCAGGGAGCTTCTGGGACCCTCAGTCCTCCCAGACGCTGGTCCTGGGCTCTCCCAGCAGCCCCGTCACCAAGATGGCGGCCGTGGGGGGGAAGCTGTGGTGCGGCTCCCAGAACCGAGTGCTCATCATCAACACCACCACCCTGGTGCAAGAGGTAGGCAGAGGGCTGGAGGGACGCATGGGTACGCCGTGTGTGTAAGGGACGGAACAATCATTGTGCGTGTGTGTGTGTGTGTGTGTGTGTGTGTGTGTGCGTGCAGCACTGGTTCCCGGTGGGCGCGGACAGCAGCCGCTGCGTGACGTGCATGGTGGCGTACGGCCACGGCGTGTGGCTGGCGCTGCAGGGGAGCGCCCACGTCCGGCTGTACCACGCCCAGACCCTGGAGAGCCTGACGGAGGTGGACGTGGCGCCGGCCGTGCACAAGATGCTCGCAGGTAACACACACACACACACACACAGGTCAGGTGTCAAACACAAGGCCGCCACGTCATCTCAATATTAGAGAATATTAAATATTAGAGACATTTTCATTTGCTGTGGCTCCTGACGGCTTGAAAGAAAAACATTCTGTGCTTTTATTTTGAAGGTTCCAAATTAAATGGATTTATGCTATCATATTTGAGACATTTTCATTTGATGTGGCTCCTGACGGCTTGAAAGCATTTATACATTTAGTAAGGTTAAAATGTCATAGTTTAATAATTTAATGGAGCCGTATGAGGCTACAGTGATTATATATTTAATAAAGTTTAATTGTTTAAAAGTTTAATGGACCAGTATGAGGCTAAATTATTTATATATTTAATAAAGTTTAACAGTTTAATAGTTTAAAAGTTTAGTGGACCAGTATAAGGCTAAATCATTTATATATTTAATACAGTTTAATTATTTAATAGTTTAATGGACCTGTATGGAGCTAAAGCATTTCTATATTTAATATAGTTTAATTATTTAATTATTTAATAGTTTAATGGACCTGTATGAGGCTAAAGCATTTAAACCTTTAATAAAGTTTAATAGTTTAATAGTTTAATAGTTTAATGGACCTGTATGAAGATAAAGCATTTAAACCTTTAATAAAGTTTAATAGTTTAATAGTTTAATATTTGAATGGACCCGTATAGGTGTCATGCCTCTTCCCACGCGGGGATCCTCTCCACCTCCGTTCCATCCTCTCTCTCTCCTCTCATCCTCTCATTCTCTCCATCAGGAGCGGACGCCATCATCCGGCAGCACAAGGCCGCCTGCCTGAGGATCACGGCGCTGCTGGCCTGTAAGGACCTGCTGTGGATCGGAACCAGCGCCGGTGAGAACCCAGACCAGTGTTAAACAGACAGGTCACAACCCAGACCAGTGTTAAACAGACAGGTCACAACCCAGACCAGTGTTAAACAGACAGGTCACAACCCAGACCAGTGTTAAACAGACAGGTCACAACCCAGACCAGTGTTAAACAGACAGGTCACAACCCAGACCAGTGTTAAACAGACAGGTCACAACCCAGACCAGTGTTATACAGACAGAGGTCACAATGGGTCTGTAAGATCTAGTGTTTTATTTTGGGAATGTAGAATTTGGAGATTTTAAGGTGTAATGAAATTAAGTTGTAAAAAGATGTTTAAAAACATTAAGACCGGACATTTCTTATTTATAACAAGACATTTAAAAATGAATAAATAAAATATTAAATAAATATATAAAATGAACAAAATGAACAAAATGAATAAAATAAAATAAATGAATAAAATGAAATAAATAAAATAAACAAAATAATATAAAATAAATAAAGTAAAATGAACAAAATTAATAAAAGGAAATAAATAAAATAAATGACTAAAATGAAATAAGATAACATAAAATGAATAAGATACATAAGATGCATAAAATGAATAAAATAGTAAAATGAATATTACAATTAATAAATTAAATAAACTGTGTGTGAACTAATTAGGAACATTTCACACAATTATCTCATAAGTTGACATTTTGGACCAAAATGTATATAAATGACAAATAATTAAATAACCGACATCCGAGAGGCGGGATCTTTTTGGTAAGAAGAATGATAAAGTCTGTTTTTTTAAGGTGTGGTGCTCACGCTGGGGATCCCGGCGGTGAGCTCAGGAACCAGCGCCGGGACCCTGAAGGTCCCCCAGGTGCCGATGGGCTCGGCCCACGGACACACGGGCCACGTCCGGTTCCTCACGTCCATCGAGCTCCCGGACGGCTTCGACGTGAACTTCCCCCCCACGCCGACCACGCCCGACCCCACGGGTACTCATCGCTTTAATATCTGCAATATAGAGAAAGTTGCATCATCACCGGGACCTCTTTTCACATCCTTCTTTATCCCTTTAGATGTACAAACATAAAAAATACAAAAAATTAAAAATTAAAATAAAGAAATTAAATAAAACAACCAAATTATAAATATATATATAAATATATATATATATATATATATATATATATATTTGTATACATATATATGTGATATATTCGTCTATAAATATGTGTATATATATGTGTATAAATATATACATATATGTATATATTTATATATATATACACATACACACATATGCATAGACATACATACACACACATATATTTATATATATACACATATCTACACACATATATTCATACAAATACATAGGAAAACATATATATATATATATATATATATATACACATATAAATATATACATATATGTATATATTTATATATATATACACATATACACATACATATACATACACACACACATATACACATATATATATATATATATATATATATATATATACATACATATTCAGACACATACTTAAACACACATAAATATATCTTTTTATACATACATATATACATAACCCCCATAACACTAAACATGTCACCCCTCTGATGATCTCTAACCTGTAGACCTGCGTCGTCGTCGTCCCCCCGCTCCTTCAGGCGGCGTTGACGGCCTCCCCAGCGGCTTGACTCATGCGCGCCGGGCCTCGGCCCTCATCCCGCCCAAAACCGACCACCTGGTGATCTCGGGCGGCGACGGCTACGAGGACTTCAGGCTGACCAGCAGCAGCGAGACGGTGGGCCGCGACGACAGCACCAACCACCTCCTGCTGTGGAAGGTCTGAGCAGGAGCCCCCCCCGCCCCCCCGGACTCCGCCTCCTTGTTGTTTGTTGTTGTTTTGGTCTCTCTGTGCTCCCCCGGCCTGCTGATGGACACCGGCTCACTTCAAAACCAGCTCCGTCGTGTGCTCGTGACTTTGTGGTACCTGTGTGTGTGTGTGTGTGTGTGTGTGTGTGTGTGTGTGTGTTTGGCATCTGCAAATATTGTCTTTTATACTGAAGGAGACAGAAAAAAAGACGGGGGGGGGGGGGGGGGGACGGTGAAGACGAGAAAGACGGAAGAGGACGATGGAACTGGACCGCTTGGACATTCCTGTGGTTGTTGTTTTTTTTGTGGGCGGGGCGTCGACCCATCGTCACTTCATCCTCAACTCACCAAGACGGCGCCCAGAGGTCAGAGGTCAGAGGTCAAATGCTCAGTGAAATATACTCTCACACAGAGGGCGGCGGTTCGACGGAGGTTCTGAATTTTTCGTCAATTTCTGCACAAAAAAAGAAGAAGTAAGATGAAGAAGTATTTGTTGTTGCGGTAAACAACGCCCCCTAGTGGCCGACCTGAGATCAGACACGGCTGCTTCGAGAAGGGTCATAACAATGTCTGCACCGCCGTCGCTTAGAGATGCCGGAGGGGGGGGGGGGGGTTAAAGTGCAATATGTGGTAAGGGTATTTAGCAACACACACACACACACATTAATGCACAGCCTCCGCTCACTGAATAGGAAGATAAACTTTAATGGTTGTTTTCCACAGATCACGTCGTTTCAGATTTTCTTATTTAATTTGTAGTTTGTGGAGAAAATGGCGCTACAAAAAAAAAGAAAGAGACGTTGGTCCTCAACTTGATGCCAAAGCTTTGCATGCGTCAGTTCATTTGACATTTGTGTTGGAAGAAGAGTTTATTTAGCAGAAGTCAGATGAACCACAGTTTGTGTACAGTATTTATGTTATTTTTATTTTTAGCGTCTTCTTTTTTTTTTCTCCAGCACTTAATTTATAGAAGATGTAGTTTTCACTTTTTTTGTTAACGAGTTGAAGAACAACGACGGGCGGACCGCGAGGCGCCATACGGGGCGCGTACGACTTCCTAAATGTAGGGAAACCAACAGGAAGGTGAAAGGTCGAGTTCTTTTGTTGAAGAAAGACAAAAAGACCCCAAACTGCAAACTGAAAGATTCTCCTGCCGCCGTCTCTGAACTTTGAATCGACCGTCGTCTGTTCAGAAAGCTTCAGGGCAAAGAGACGCTCAAAATTACAGTTATTAGACAGAACCACAGTGTCACGGGACACACATATACACATATAGATATACAAATATATATATATAATATATATATATATATATATTATATATATACAAATATATATATTACATATATATATGTAATATTTTATATATATTGTGTATATATATTAAATATATATATATATATTTAATAAATATATTATATTTATAAAAAAAAAATATATATATATATAAAATAAATATATTAAAAAAATATATATATATACATATATATATATATATATATATATGTATACGCTGAGATGTATTGTCACAGCCCAAAAAGCACAAATTCTGATTTCAGTATTTATTGTTAGAGAACAAGATGAGTGTGGTGTGTTTGAGAGAAATAAAGAGTTTAGCAAGGATATATACATATATATATATATATACATAGGTCAGAAGGACAAATGTTGATCACCTGCACGTGCCTTCAGAAGGCATCATACTGACACACACACACACAGTAAAATGTCAGCTCGCACTACAGCAGATGTCTGAGGGAAGTGAAAGGTGACCCCGACTTGTCCTTGCACACAAACACACACACACACAGACACACACACGCACAGACACACGTGTTAGAGTCGGGCTTTGGTGGTCGTCTCTCATCGGCTAACAAGCTACTGAGCTCTTTGACTTTGTGTGTGTGTGTGCGTGTGCGGTTGTGTGTGTGTACGTGTGTGCGACCTCTACAATGCTCTTGCTATTCAGTTCAGACTTAAACACCAGAAGGACATTTCTCTGTGATTTATTTGCCCAAAATTGAAGCTAAATTGCCGTTAGCTTGTCGTAGCATGTATAGAATACAGCAGAAGAAAGTGAACAAGATTATTTCCCTGAGAATGTTCAAATATTCCTTTTAAGGTAGCAGATAGTGTTATTTTTTGTAGTGTCCTGTATGATTTCACAACATTTCCACGTGTACGATTGCTGAATATCGATGCTGTAGAGCGTTGGACGGCTCTTTGGGCGGCGGCCATTTTGTTTTCCTGTGAGAAAAGACGTGGAGGAACATCGTGAGTTAACCCACCCGATTCAGAGCGTTAAAAGAAGAAGAAAAAATGCCTTAAGAATTAACTTTGGTCACATGAACGACTGAATAATCTTATTTTCAGCATTTTTAATGTTCTTTAGCTCAGTGAATTTATTTGTACCGACATTAAAAGCATGCACCTGAACACACCGCGTCCACCAGAGGGAAGGGAATGGAACCATCGCATCCAACGCGCCCCGTCATCACTGTAACTCACTTTAAACGTGTCTCGGTATGTGAAAGAAGTCTTTTTATCCGTTGTAAATATTTGGTATATATATTGCCTTTTCTTTCTGTAAATAGTGCACCGCGGTACTCAATTGTTGATATGAATCTAATGGCATATTTTTATATTTGTGTACGTTTTTGTTGTTTTTTTGTGACACCTTCCTGGCAATTAATAACCATCGTGGCTCTTTTCCAAAAGAAAAAGAAGACGGGACGGTGGAGTTTGGTTGCATCAAAGTGTCCACCAGGGGGCGCCACGCTGGCTTTCTTTTTTTTTTACAGTCGTCGACGGGAAAGAACCGACATGCGTGTATCCTGTGTACGTCAACCGTTCTCGTTCCGTCACTGTGGGTTTCTCTTTGTAATTAAATCATTTCACCGGCGCCCCGTGTGTGTGTGCTGTTTCTTTATTATTATTTTGTTATCGTTATCATATTTTAGCGTTGACGATTATCTCCCTCGTCTTCGGGGTTCTCCACGATCTGGGTTAGCTCACATGCACAGAACGGGATACCTCGTTATCTCGCTATACACTAAATGTATTAGAAGATTAACGACAAATTAATCTGCAATCATTTAGAATTATTTTGATTAATTCACTGTAAAAATATATTTTTTAAGGGGATCTATTGAAACACATTGAGAGTTAATATGTGGTATTAATAAGTGTGTAGTGACACCGTTGCTTATTTAAAAAGTCCCTATGGCTGCTTGGAGGTTTAGTTTCGACGTGTGCGATAAACAAATGTCTAGTTTGTAAAGTGAAAGGTTATTAATTTATAAAGTTTTACGGCTTCCAACTCAAACCAACATATACGTTCCTGTTCCAAAACCTATTTGTCTATTCTAAAAAATAATGTACCTGTTCTCATAAGGTCAACAGGCTGTGTGCTCCAGTCAATCTAGCAACCCCTGGGTCCTAGTGCACCTACCATTATATTGGCCTCTTGTCTTAATTGACAGTGGCTCTACGCCCCCTAGTGGTGGGAGGTCCAACAAAACAAAAACAAAACAAATGGCTCTAAAGTGTGTTTTCTATAGTCTGATCACCTAAACATGTGCCCACAACAAGTCAATCAAACACAGGCTGTATATGGGGATAATTAAGCTTTTAAAACGCTTTTTTAATGCTTTCATAACGCTTTTATAACTGTTTCATAACACTTTTTTAACGCTTTTATAACGCTTATTTTTTATTTATTAAATGCTTTTATAATCCTTTTTTAAACACTTTTTAAATGCTTTTTTAACGGTTTTACAAACAATTTTTTTTTACGCTTTAAAAAAAGATTTAATACTTTTTAAAAACTTTTAAAATGCTTTTTAACACTTATTTAATGCTTTCATAACACTTTTATAATGCTTTTATAACGCTTTTTCAATACTTTTAATCTCATTCCAGCAGCCCACAACACACTTACAACTATGTGTGTGTGTGTGTGTGTATGTGTGTGAGTGTGTTTTATTTCAGTGTCACTCAACTATACATGGGACTGACGCCCTCTGATGCACAATCACGTGTATTGTGATATGATGGATCTGCAGTGTATACAGGGACACTGTCTGAATGCCGGCCATTCAGGACACACACTCACACACACACACACACACACACACACACACACACACACACACACACACAGTATTCTAATGCTGCCTTAAACAGTGCAGATCTGTGTGATACTGAGAGGCATAAAGAGTGTCTGTCTCCAGATGACTGATTGATGTTGTGAGTCATTGACTCAACAGGAAATTTCATCTTCATTCACTGGACTGATTCTACAGTGTTTCACGTATATATTTAGAAACCTTCTTATTAAAAAAAACACACATATATATATATATATATATATAATATATATATATATATATATATATATATTATACAAGATATATGTATATATATGCAAGATATATCCTATATATATCTTGCATATATAGGATATATATATTGCATATAATCTAATGATGATATATTATTAATGATTTATATATATATATATATATATATATATATATATATAAGAATTATTAAATAGACGGTGGGTAACATCATATATAAAAAATAATATATTATATATAAAAATGTTGTATGTATTAATATATATGGTATTTATAATGAAATATCTATTAAATATACAGTGGGTGAGATATATATACTAATATGCTTAGTATTAAATATATTATATGAATTAATATATGATAACAGTGTATTACATATACAGTGGATAGTATATATTACTATATATAATATATGTATTATTATATTTAGTACATATAATTATATATAATAACAGTGTAGTAATATTATTATTATATATAGTTCTATATAATAATTTATAATATCTATTAGATATACAGTGGGTAACATATAATAATACAATATATGTATTATTATATATACTATATAAAATAATATATGACAGTGTATTTATTTGTTTTATTGATTATCTTCTACAACACATCTGAATGATAATAATTGTATTAAAGGAGTCACAACTTTGCTTTATAACGTTTAATTGACTCTTTGTACTTAAGTGATGAGCCATTAAAACTGAATGCAGTGTTGCGCATGCGCACTGAGGTCTCTTGTTCATGATATTAGTAACTTTAACTTTTACAATAAGGGACACCAGAGTGAGCTGCAGGGGAAGACACCGGGAGGGGGGTGGGGGGGGCACGCACGCACACTCACGCGCACGCATGCGCATACGCACGGGAGTTTCATCTTGAAGCGGTGACGCACTGTGAGCTCACTTTGCCAGCTCAGTGTTTATGAGAGAGAGAGACAGGGACACATAGAGAGAGAGAGAGAGAGAGAGAGAGAGAGAGAGAGAGAGAGAGAGAGAGAGAGAGAGAGAGAGAGAGAGAGAGAGAGAGAGAGAGAGAGAATCCAGGGGGAACCTCGCGTACCGGCTTTGTGGTTTTTCATCCATCTTTCTTTCTTTTTAAAGTGCACCTGTCCTCTCTCCTCGGTCCTCTCTCCTAGGTCCTCTGTCCTCTGTCCTCGGTCCTCTCTCCTCGGTCCCCTCCAGCCGACGATGCTTCTTCTCTGAACTCTGATTTCATCTCCCGTTAATTCACCAAACCGGTAAGTCAGATCAACTTTTCCCCCCCACCACCCCCCCCCCCCCAAACCCGGAGGAGGAAGCCGGTGGATACCGGCTCGGGCCGGTAGTGGCCCGGTAGTGGCCCGGTAGTCTCCCGGTAGTGACCCGGTAGTCTCCCGGTAGTGGCCCGGTAGTCTCCCGGTGGCTCGTGCGGGACACGTTCCTCTCTCCGTGGCCGCAAAGCCTCGAGACCGACCGGCGTCACCACTTTACGCACGTCGGTCTGAACTTCCGGCGCTTGGAGCCGCCGGTGCCGCCGTGCCGCCGTGCCGCCGTGCCGCCGTGCCGCCATGCTTCAGGACCAGCAGACCCGCCGCGGGGTGTCGCGGCTTTACGGGATTAGTTCGACTCCATCACAGTGATGACGTCACGCTGTGACTCTATGTGGGACACTTCGTGTTGGTGTCTTATCATATATTGTGAGTGTGTTTGAGCCGCTGTGAGCCCCGTGACGTCATTCACGTGTTTTATAAGAACCGGACCCGGTGGCTGCCGTCCAGCGGGAGCGTTACGCACATGCGCAGTGATGACCTCATGGGAGCGTGATCCGCCCCCTCTCTTTTTAATGAAGCTGTTCTTCTCCTTCTTGTTCCTGTTCTTCTTTTTGTTCTTGTTCTTGTTCTTCTTGTTCTTCTTCTAGTTCATATTGTTCTCCTCTTCTTCTCCCTCTTTTAATTTTTTGTCTCTTCTTCTTCTTCTTCTTCTTCTTCTTCTTCTTCTTCTTCTTCTTCTTCTTCTTCTTCTTCTTCTTCTTCTTCTTCTTCCTCCTCTCCCTCCTCTCCCTCTTCTACTTCTTCTTCTCCTCTCCCTCCTCTCCCTCTTCTACTTCTTCTTCTTCTCCTCTCCCTCCTCTCCCTCTCCTACTTCTCCTCCTCCTCTCTTTCCTCCTCCTGTTGTCTGGGGCCACATTCCTGCTCTAAGAGGCTTTTTATCTCAGTCGAGAGGGGAGGACTCTAACATCACACACAGAACCATGAAGGTTCCATCTGGAACCCAAAATGGTTCTTCAGAGTGACGCCATAGAATGACTATTTCTGGTTCCACAAAGAACCTATCAAACCAGGGTTCTCTAAAGAACCATGCCCTTAAATAGTTATTCAAATAACCTATAAAGGTGCCTCAAAGAACCTGAGAATTGGTTCTTTAAGGCACTGGTTTGAAAGTTTCTTTGTGGAACCAGAGATGGTTCTCCAGTAGGTGATGGGTCTTCATAGAACCACAAAGCCTTTTAAAGAACCGGGGCCCTGATGAGGTTTCAGGTGGTGGTAAGTAGATATCTCATAATGAACACCTCTATAGAACCGCTCTGCGTCTGCATGTGTTCTCCTTCCACGAGGACTGAAAGCGGGCCGCGGTTCTCCTCGCCCTGCTTTGGACCGGGTCCGTGACCTTTGACCTTTGGCCTCCTCCGCGCCCATCGGGTCGTTTAATGACACGGTCTCAAAGAATACGGTTTAAGAAAAGATGAATTTGCGGGACGACCGCGATCCGAACGCTGAACCCGGCTTTTAGTCGCCAGAACAAATCGGACAGCAGCGCAGCGATGTCCTTGTAGCACAAGTGTGTGTGTGTGTGTGTGTGTGTGTGTGTGTGTGTGTGTGTGTGTGAGAGGACACGCCCCTTTTCAAAACAACCGCTGAGCCAACAAAGCAGGAGATTGAAGCTCTGCACTGGAGCAGCACTTTTGTAGTCAGAGTTATTTAACACAACTCAAAATGCAGTGTACTTAGAGACATAAATATATGTGTGTGTGTGTGTGTGTGTGTGTGGTTGGGTGTGTGTGTGTGTGTGTGTGGTTGGGTGCAAAGCGTCCCTCAGCTCACATGTGAAGTTATTTAACGGGTTTCATGGTCTCAGAGGTTTCTCTCTCCCTGGACTCGCTGACCAGGCCGTCCAGACCAGAGTTCAACAACATGTCGACTTGTTTGCTTTCTCGACGACTGTTGGACGAGTAGATCGACATCCCGTCTCTCATATCCGTCTGTTCGATGTGAAGCTTGGAAACAGAGATTCATGGTCCTTCTCAGGCCTTCACGGTCTTTACCGGTCCTTCACAGGCCTTCATGGTCTATCATGGGCCTTCATGGCCTATCATGGGCCTTCATGGGCCTTTATGGTCTATCATGGGCCTTCATGGTCTATCATGGGCCTTCATGGTCTATCATGGGCCTTCATGGGCCTTCATGGGCCTTTATGGTCTATCATGGGCCTTCATGGGCCTTCATGGGCCTTCATGGTCTATCAAGGGCCTTCATGGTCTATCATGGGCCTTCACGGTCTTTACCGGTCCTTCACAGGCCTTCATGGTCTATCATGGGCCTTCATGGTCTATCATGGGCCTTCATGGTCTATCATGGGCCTTCATGGGCCTTCATGGGCCTTCATGGGTCTTCATGGTCTATCAAGGGCCTTCATGGTCTATCATGGGCCTTCACGGTCTTTACCGGTCCTTCACAGGCCTTCACGGTCTATCATGGGTCTTCATGGGCCTTCATGGTCTATCATGGGCCTTCATGGTCTATCATGGGCCTTCAAGGGCCTTCAAGGGCCTTCACGGTTTATCATGGGCCTTCATAGTCTATCATGGGTCTATCATGGGTCTTCATGGGCCTTCATGGTCTATCATGGGCCTTCAAGGGCCTTCAAGGGCCTTCACGGTCTATCATGGGCCTTCATGGGCCTTCACGGTCTATCATGGGCCTTCATGGGCCTTCACGGTCTATCATGGGCCTTCAAGGGCCTTCAAGGGCCTTCACGGTTTATCATGGCCCTTCAAGGGCCTTCATGGTCTATCATGGCCCTTCATGGGCCTTCATGGGTCTTCACGGTCCTTCACGGTCCTTCACGGTCCTTCACTGGCCTTCATCGTCCTTCATCGTCCTTCATCGTCCTTCATTGTCCTTCATGGTCTTTGGTGGTCCTTCACGGAAAAAGGAGTCGGCTAACATCCGTGTGAGTTCTGCGCGTGTATATTTATATTTGTGTACATGTACTTGTACAAACTCCTTGAATTACGACTCGGCTCTTCAAGGTTTTTACATCTCCCTGAAAAACAGTCAACACTCTTCATCACTCTTCATCGCTCGTCATCACTGTTCATCACTGCAACTTCCCGGATGAGCACAGAAGACATCAACAACTTAACCTCTCACCAAAACAACCAGAAACAACAAAAACAGATCTGTCTTTGCAATGCGATCCGTAAGAAGACGGTCAGTCGGCTGCAGACTACACACAGTGTTTTTCCTCTGCTACAGGCCCGGCTCCTTATGTAATAGACGGTAGATTCTTTTCCACTGACTCAAACGGTAATTACATAAATCCTCTGTGTGTGTTTGACAAATAGAGGTAACATGTGGAAAGTGTTGTTTTCACGTTTGTGTGTGGAAATGGGGGAATAGTTTCATGACGGAGCGCTGTGAGCGTACAGGTGGAGGATTAGGCCGTTAAGGTGTTGTGAACAAACCGTTGATCTTCATTCCACCGTCAACGGGCCGGTGGGAACATACCGGACCCGGAGAACGTCGACTCCCACACGGATTTCTGCAGGTTGCGTTGCCTCACTCTTCTGTTTGTCCCCGTGGATTATTTTTAGGGTTGTTTTGGAGCCATTGTTGCTCTGCGGTCGACGAATTACCGCCTTAAACATTTATTTAGTTTAAAGTTTTAACTTTAAAAAGTCAGAGCGTTATGAAAACGCTCCATTTGATGATCGGTTAAGAATCAGGCGAACGAGATTCAGTGTGTACGTCGACTGAGTTTCCCAACTCCAGAGGGATTGATCCGTCGATTTAAACTGGATTTCACTCACAACACAACAACTTTTATTGTGAAGGTTTAGTCTTCAGGTTTTTAAATGGTTCCACACAACCAAGAAAAGCTTTGTTAAGTAGAACGATGTGAGAAACCGGCTACCTCTCCAGACTCATTAGCATTTCCCTGATCTGTCTTTACAAAAAGCGCTGGTGGCTTTTTAGCTCCGCCCCTCTTTCCCACGTTGGATCGTTCGTACCTTAAGTATCTCACCAATTTGATTATTAGTTAATTAGCGATCATTTCTCCATATTCCTAATGGCTATTTCCTTATATCTTTCTTTTAATTTTTGGATCTTTTTCTATAAAATCAAAAGCATGTTTTATGATGTCATGCTTTTCAAAAAGCGCCGGTGGCTTTTTAGCTCCGCCCCTTTTCTTATGTCGGATCGTTCGATCCTTAAGTATCTCACCAATTAGATTATTAGTTAATTAGCGATTATTTCTCCATATTCCTAATTGCTATTTCCTATTTTCTTATTTCTTTCTTAGTTTTAGATATTTTTCTATAAAATCAAAAGCATGTTTTATGATGTCATGCTTTTTAAAAAGCGCCGGTGGCTTTTTAGCTCCGCCACCTTTTCCACGTCGGATCGTTCGTACCTTAAGTATCTCACCAATTTCATTATTAGTTAATTAGCGATTATTACTCCGTGTTCCTATTTCCTTTTTCCTTATTTCTTTCTTTTACTCTTTATATATTTTCGATAAAATCAAACGCATGTTTTGACTCGACCGTGTCCCACTTGTGTGATTTGACTTTAATTTGGGGATAGAAGGTCGACACTGTGGTTGGAAAACACCCAAAAAGTCGAGATGCGGTGCCCTCCCACGCGGCGTCTGTTGTTCTCGTGAACAAAAGAACTAAATGGATGTGAAACATTACCAAAAAGTTTCCTCTCCAACAACTTGAGGCTTTGCTGTATTCTCACCCCGTTGCATTGTGGGATCTCCGGTTCCTGCAGAGTTATTCGCCCCCCCGGCTGTAAACAAGCCGGCCGCCTCGCTCCGCTCTCTCCGTCTCATCCGACCTTCCTCTCTCGTTCCGCCTCGGTGACATCGGGCAGACGGCGTGGACACGAGAGACGCCTCCGCCCGCCGCCGGTGTAAAGTTCCACTGGAAAGAAAAAAAAAAAAACACGACGACGGACTCAAAGAAGTCGACACCGGCGGCACCGGTGATCAGCCGCTGCCGTAATGAGACATTGTCTGAGCGCCAACGTGTGAAAGTGTGAGGTCGTGAACGGAGCGGCCGATAATGGGCACCTCGGCGGAGTCAAACAGAGGGTACGGCGCGCCGATCGCGTCGGCGCCGCACGTGCACATTATCCCTCGGCCCGCGATCACGTCTGATGCGGAGCAGGCGTGTAATTACCGTAAACCTTTTTGTGCCGGCTCAGTTCTTTTGCTCTGGCGTTTCAGTCGGTAAAGAGGTGTTCCCCAACGGCCGGACGCGCTGCGTGACCCGCTGGGATGCGCAGGTAGCCATTACCGCCGTCGGGGGACTTTGGCGGTCGACTTTTCTTTGTCGAGCCGTTCTGTGACGGAGAGGGAAATCCACCCCAAAGAGTTCCATCAGCCGTTTCATGAACAACAGAAGAACATTCATTTCATTCAAATTACAACAATATGCAACCAAGTCCATTCAGTTTATTTTGTATTTGTGCAATATCACAAATTACGAATCATCCTCAGAGGGCTTTATAATCTGAACACGTACGACATCTCTGACCTTTGACCTTTCATATCGGATCAGGAAAAACTTTCAGGGGAAAAAAGGTGAAGAAACCTTCAAGAAAGCAACAGAGGAGGACAGAAGAATAGAAGTCATGTGACCAGATGAACAATAGATGTCATGTGACCAGATGAACAATAGATGTCATGTGACCAGATGAACAGTAGATGTCATGTGACCAGATGAACAATAGATGTCTTGTGACCAGATGAACAATAGATTTCATGTGACCAGATGAACAGTAGATGTCATGTGACCAGATGAACAATAGATGTCATGTGACCAGATGAACAATAGATGTCATGTGACCAGATGAACAATAGATGCCATGTCACCAGATGAACAATACATGTCATGTGACCAGATGGACAATAGATGTCATGTGACCAGATGAACAATAGATGCCATGTCACCAGATGAACAATAGATGTCATGTGACCAGATGAACACTAGATGTCATGTGACCAGATGAACAATACATGTCATGTGACCAGATGAACAATAGATGTCATGTGACCAGATGAACAATAGATGTCATGTGACCAGATAACCAATAGATGTCATATGACCAGATGGACAATATATGTCATGTGACCAGGTGAACAATAGATGTCATGTGACCAGGTGAACAATAGATGTCATGTGACCAGGTGAACAATAGATGTCATGTGACCAGGTGAACAATAGATGTCATGTGACCAGATGGACAGAGTTACTTAAACCAATGATGATGAGCATTAATCTGGTTGTAATCAAGTCTAAATCAGGATTTATTATTTTGGATAAAATTTATAGAGTAAGTCTTATGAGTTTCAAACTGTTGAGGAATTCGTCAAAAAACAACCCTGTGTTTGATGACTGTGCATTTCTGAAGATAATCTGATTGTTTTTTAAAGGTTTATGAGCCCAAATCTGGAGGATTTCTCAACCTGCAGAGCAGAACATAATCCCTCTGAGCTCCTGTCCTCTGATGATGCATCACCGTCACCGACGGAGCAAATGACAAAGATATTTAAACTCGCCTAAATTTGTGCTGATTCATCGTTATTCACACCAGGCAAATATTCCCACAGTCGTGTTGACTTCCATGTGGCCCAAAAAAACTGTAAACCTTGACCAGGTCAAGAAATATAACGCTAAAACTATATTTACATGATGCATCCGGGTTGTTATGGATGGGGGGATTATAAACTGACAAATACGGTTATACTTTAGGCTTTGACAGTTTGATTGACGGATGGTTTGCCAGAGTTTCTGTGTATGCTTCAAATTCAATTTAAAGGAGTTTTTACTCGCACGGGTGGCATATCAAACACATGGAAATTAATTCCTACATTTTTAAGCCTTTTCTTATAGGCCTTTTGTTGCTTCTTAACCTCATTTTTTTCCATCCAGTGTTTCCTAACACCCTTTTGAAACAATGCATAATAACAAAATACCATAAACTGTAATTTTGACAAAAGAAAACAAGAAAAAAGGCCTTTATTTGAAAGATGAAGTGAGATAACTGGAATATAGCTTTACTTCAATGAAGCCGCTGACTCAGCAGATTTCTCATCTACCTTAACTCTTGGACTTTTGGACAGTCGGATACATCGTGACATTGAAAATAAGATCTAACCACAAGCATGTGCTCTTCACTCACGCTCATGTTTCCTCTCCTGTGGTTCCTTCCTTCCTTTCTTCCTTCCTTCGTTCACATGCTCCATCCAGGAGGATTTTTCTTTTGCATGACATCAAGGAGACAGAAAAAGCTCCCGTGTCCCCAAGAAAAACTCAACCGCAGCAGAAAATAGCGTCCGTGTTTTCGTCTTAAGCCTTTCGCCATTACTTCTTTATTACGGCTATTTTTAGGCCTCCTGAACACAACAGGAGATGTGACTGGTCATCCGGTGTTGTCGCGACCTGTCAAACAACAGCAGCCGAGGCTTTTGGGTAATTACTGTTTGACAGTTTGGGAACTGTCGTCACGCTCGTCCTCTTCCCTTTGGATTTTGTCACCTCGTTTGGTCTTTTTCACATAAAAAAATGCCAAAGGCGTCGAAGGGCGTTGGAGTCTTTTTTCTCTTCGGCTTCTTTGTTGTGTATTCTGAGAGGCGTTAATATCCTGTTATATTCTGCTCCCTTTCTTTCTCTTCTTTTGTTTTTTTCTCTCGTTTCTTTTCTTTCGGTCTCACTCTACCGTTTCCACCCACACGTTAATCTGACTGCAGCCTTTCAAAACTTAAAGGATTTGACAGCGCAAGAGGCTGAGAGATGCCGAAAGAGTCCAAAGTCAGAAAGAGGCGAGTTTCCTTGGCGAGGGTTGATGAGCGCATCTGGGTTGAGAGAGGTCATTGAGGTCTTTGGCTGAACCCCTGAGAGGGACTCGGCGAAACCCTGAGAGGGACTCGCCCAACCCCTGAGAGGAACTCTCTTAATCTTTGAGAGGGACTCGGCGAAACCCTGAGAGGGACTCGCCCAACCCCTGAGAGGAACTCTCTTAACCTTTGAGAGGGACTCGGCGAAACCCTGAGAGGGACTCGCCCAACCCCTGAGAGGGACTCGCCCAACCCCTGAGAGGGACTCGCCCAACCCCTGAGAGGGACTCTCTTAACCTTTGAGAGCGACTCGCCGAATCCCTGAGAGAGACTTGCCGAACCCTTGAAAGGGACTCGCCGAATCCATGAGAAAGACTCGCCGAATCCCTGAGAGAGACTCGCCAAATTCCTGAGAGAGACTCGCCAAATTCCTGAGAGAGACTCGCCGAACCCATGAAAGGGACTCGCCCAACCCCTTAGAGCGACTCGCCGAATCCTTGAGACGACTCGCCGAACCCACAGAACGAAGGTTGCTTTTTGCCCCCCTTCTGTGTCTTTATGCTAAGCTAAGCTAAGCTAACTGGCTTCTGGCTGCAGATTCATAGAAGTGGTCACAATCTTCACATTTAACAAGAAGGAGAATTTTGCAGTTTTTCTCACCTGGTGGAGGAAAAGAAGAAGGATGCTTGAATGCATCAACGCCATGCGTGGACAACAGGGGTGGTCATGCACCCAGTAGGACCAGTAGGTCCAGTAGGTCTAGTAGGTCCAGTAGGTCTAGTAGGTCCAGTAGGTCCAGTAGGTCCAGTAGGTACTCTGGTCACTTCTTTCGAGGGTTTGAGGGGCAAACAACTCGTACAAATTGGATTTAAATGCAAATGCATCACACAGAGAAAACTGGCTGGGAAAGTGTGACTTCTGAGGGTAGTGGTGGGGGAGCTCTCACGTTTGAACATCCTTCTTCTTTTTTTGGACCTGCTGTCACATGCATTCTGTATTTCAAACACATTTCATTTCACTGGGGAATCAAAACTCTGCTGGCCTGCAGTTCTCTTTTCAACCACATATCTTTGAATTATACTTTGTAATTGGTGCATAATGGGAGAAGGACTTTTATTGGGGGGCAATAAATGTCAGTTTGATAATAATTTGTGGTTACCCTCACAAATCTGTTTCCCCATGTGGTCGTTGTAGTCACTGCACCTCTGGAGGTCGAGCGAGGTCGTCAACATCGCTCCAACTGCTCGTCCGATTCGTTACACGACACTTTCCAAGTTACTTAATTGCAGGTGCTATTTTAGTTTTGCTCTCTCTATCATTGTCTTTTTATTGATCATTCTGTTCTTTTTTGTCCGTGCTCGCCGTTGTGTGAGTTCGCTGAAGGCCATCTCTACGAGTGTGTGACATGTAATTAGCCTCTTGCTCTGCTGTGTATAGCATTTTAATAAATGCTTCTATTTATATGCTGCATCGTGCTATCAGGCTGAGGTTTTTAGCAACTTAGCACTCACTGCCACTTTCTATCCCTCTCTCTTTCTATCCCTCTCTCTTTCTATCCCTCTCTCAGTCCCTCAAGTTGTTTGTTTTGTCCTCTCTTTATCTTTCTCCTCCTCCCTGAAATTATGCTTCAGTGGCCTTTCATTGGTTTGAGGGCATTGCTGGACCAAAATCATAAACTTAAACTCCTTTTTTTTCTTCTTTCTTTATGTTAGGCACATCTTGGCGTTGGCTGGAACTGAAAATGGTTCTTTAGAGTGACGCCATAGAAGAACCATATCTGGTTCCACAAACAACCCTTCAAATCAGGGTTCTCTAAAGAACCATTCCTTAAATAGTTATTCAAAGAACCTATAAAAGTGTCCAAAGAACCTTCAAAAGATGGTTCCTGAAGGCACCATTTCTGGTTCCACAAAGAACCTTTCAAACCAGGATTCTTTAAAGAACCTTTTCTTTAAAGAGTAACTTAAAAGAACCTATAAAGGTGTCTTAAGGAACCTTAAAAATGGATCTTCAAGGCACCATTTTCAAAATGGTTCTCCAGTAGACGACGGTTCTTCGTAGAACCACAAAGCCTTTTAAAGAACCGTTTAAGAACCATTATTTTTCTGTGCGTATGTCACCTGCATGAACAAGTATAAATTATACCTCAAATAATGTGTAAAAAGTCTCATCACCACTTACTTCACACACTACACACACTACACACACTACACACACTACACGTGTGTACTGGTGACACCATGTGTGTGTAGTTGTGTCTCTGTGTGTGTAGCTGTGTCTATGTGTGTGTAGTTGTGTCTCTGTGTGTGTAGCTGTGTCTATGTGTGTGTAGTTGTGTCTCTGTGTGTGTAGCTGTGTCTATGTGTGTGTAGTTGTGTCTCTGTGTGTGTAGCTGTGTCTATGTGTGTGTAGTTGTGTCTCTGTGTGTGTAGCTGTGTCTATGTGTGTGTAGTTGTGTCTCTGTGTGTGTAGCTGTGTCTATGTGTGTGTAGTTGTGTCTCTGTGTGTGTAGCTGTGTCTATGTGTGGGTGTAGTTGTGTCTGTGTGTGTAGCTGTGTCTATGTGTGGGTGTAGTTGTGTCTGTGTGTGTAGCTGTGTCTATGTGTGGGTGTAGTTGTGTCTCTGTGTGTGTAGCTGTGTCTATGTGTGGGTGTAGTTGTGTCTATGTGTGTGTGTAGTTGTGTCTCTGTGTGTGTAGCTGTGTCTATGTGTGGGTGTAGTTGTGTCTATGTGTGTGTGTAGTTGATTTCTTCTGTAACTTATGTTTAAAACATGATGTTTTGCAGCGTGGTCAAGAGGTGCATTAAGAGTGGCCACAGACACACACACACACACACACACATGCTGTTTTAGTTGCGATAGAAGAGGCGTGTCCTGAGGGCGTGGGGGCGTGTCCTGAGGCCGTGGGGGCGTGTCCTGAGGCCGTGGGGGCGTGTCTGTGGTGGAGTGGCAGTATAACACACAGCAGGTACGTCCAGCTTCCATTCAGCTCCAGCTCCTCCTGAAGTTGTTTAGTTTGAACTTCATATCACTTCAGATCTATTTTATTTATCTTACTTTGTCCGTAGTCGTGCGGTCCCGTCGTGCGGTCCAGTCGTGCGGTCCCGTCGTGCGGTCCAGTCGTGAAGTTTAGTCGTGAGTTGTGAGATTCCAAGTGGACTTTTTTCTTTCTGTGTTTTGCGTCGACGGCTGTAAGAAAAGTTATATTTGAGTTTTATCCCGACTCGAGCAGCGTCTCAGCCAATCAGCTGCGAGCCTGGGGTAAGAACTCGTCTCTCTTCACCTTTAAAATGTTCATTCACTTTCTTCATCTTTATCTTTGAACCCTGAGGTCTCCGTCCTCTCTCCTTCTCTTCTCTTCTCTTTCATTTGATTTGTTCCAAAGTGCTTCTTTTGTTTTTATTTCGCTCAGCAGCTGTTTGTTTGCTAACTGTACTCACAGAAATATCAGGAACCAAATAAAGGTCTTCAGAGTGATGCCATGGAGGAAACATTTCTGGTTCAAATAGAACCTTTCAAACCAGGGTTCTTTAAAGAACCATGACCTTAAAGAGTTCTTCAAATAACCTATAAAGGTGTCTCAAGTAACCTTCAAAAGGTGGTTCTTTAAGGCACCATTTTTGGTAACTTAAAGAACCTTTCAAACCAGGGTTTTTTAAAGAAACATGTCCTTAAAGAGTAACTTCAAATAATCTATAAAGGTGTCTCAAAGAACCTTAAAAAATTGTTCTTTAAGGCACCATTTCTTTTTTTTTAATATGTTTTATTGATTTTCTCAGTTTTGATCCCACCAGGGAAGAGGATTCACACACATCACACACGTCTCAGGGCAATCACAGATGGAAATGTAAAACCTCAAACACTACCCCACACCACCCACCAGCTGTAGGGTTACGGGCTACGGAACTTAAACAATACATTCAGGTAACTTCAGGTACATTCAGGGGACGAAAAGTCAAATAAGGACATGAATCCATCAGGTGATGTGAAGCCGTTTGGAAATGAAAATGAACAAAGTGAGAAGTTGCATGTAAAAAAGAATAATGGCTAAGGCACCATTTCTGGTTCCTTACAGAACCTTTCAAACCAGGATTCTTTAAAGAACCATTTCCTTAAAGGTGTCTCAAAGAACCCATAAAGGTTTCTCAAAGAACCTTCAAAATGGTTCTGTAAGGCACTACAGAACCTTTCGAACCAGGATTCTTTAAAGAACCATTTACATAAAGGTGTCTCAAAGAACCTTAAAATATTGTTCTTTAAGGCACCATTTGTGGTTCCACAAAGAACTTATAAAGGTGTTTCAAAGAACCTTAACATTTTTTTTATTTAAGGAACCATTTCTGGTGCCTCAAAGAACCTTTCAAACCAGGGTTCTTTAAAGAAACATTTCCTTAAAGATATCTTATAAGAACCTAACAAGTTGCCTCGAAGAACCTTAAAAAATGGTTCTTTAAGGCACCATTTCCACAAAGGTTCTCCAGTAAATGATGGTTCTTCGTAAAACGATGCGATGTTCTTTTTAAAGAGTTTTTATTTGCTTTGCTGTCATACGATCTGATTCATATCACAGTTTTTCCTCATATATTCCCATAACGTTGCAAAGTGAAGGAACACTCTCCTCCTCGGTTCTCCACGTGTTTGTGGATCTCTTTCTATCAGTTTGGTTTTGATGACTTTAATAAATATCATCCCTGAGGCAGCGTGGGAACCACTTCTTTAAATATGAACACGAGTTCCCAAAAATATCCCAGAACCAAAGCCTCTCCGCTCCATAAACAGAACCTGATTCATGCTAAATGTTATTTACAGTCACGGAACGAGTGGCAACAATAAAGATGACTCGGTGTTTATGAGAGCGTGTGGCGTGTGTGTGTGTGTGTGTGTGTGTGTGGATGCTTTATGTACTTGCGTGTGACCGTAAGTTCACGACTCTCACCTTTGTAGTTTATAATAGGCAAAGATAATTTTTGTGGTTATTTGAAGCGATAAAATCCAGAAGAAGTGAAATTAAAGAGCAACGTCCAGAACAAGGATCTGCCCGGCGACTGACGGGAACGTGTCGCTGTACCGATATGATGATATTTCATCCGGAGAACATTGCTAACATGTTCTTGTTTAGTTGTTGTGATGGGGTCCGGTACGTTATTCAAAGCACTTCTACCTTTAAAGTGTCTTTATTAATACCTGTTGCTCTCTGTGACATCAGAGGCGTACGGTCATGCATGACGTCGCCATGGAGACGAGTCATGTGTTATAGCGTGTTTTAAAATGTGATAACCTTCGTCTCCCCTCTAGATCTTATGAACATAGTGGAATACGTTGAAGAAGATGAGGAACCACCTTTGCTGCTCCGCTCTCCTCCTGCTCGCGGTAACTATGACGACGAGCGTGGCGGTTCTGTTCTTCATCGACGAGGCGGCCATGACGCTTCGCCGTGTAGAGTTTTAATTGGAGACCTTTAAGGAACAAGGAACCAGTGTTCTTTAAAGAACCATTTCCCTAAAGAGTTTCTTCAAAGAACCTTTAAAATTATGGTTCTTTAAGGCACCATTTCTAGTTCTGCAAAAAAACTTTCAAACCAGGGTTCTTTACAGAACCATTTTAATTTCTTCAAAGAACCTTTAATGTTGTCTTAAAGAACTTTTAAAAAAATGGTCCTTAAAGGCACCATTCCTGGTTCCACATAGAACCTTTCAAACCAGGGTTCTTTAAAGAACCATTTCCATAAAGAGTTCTTCAAAGAACCCAGACAAGTTTCTCAAAAAAGCTTAAAAAAATGCGTTCTTTAAGGCACCATTTCTGGTTCCACAAAGAACCTTTTAAAACAGGGTTCTTTACAGAACCATTTCGATGAAGAGTTCTCCAAAGAATCTATAAAGGTGCCTCAAACTAAAGAAATGGTGATGGGTCTTTGTAGAACCACAAAGCCTTTTAAAGAACCATTACTGTTCCGTGTGCAGTTATCTTAAAAACCCTCTTTAGTTCGGTTTGTCAGACACATGTTCTGACTCACGTGTGTGTGTGTGTGTGTGTGTGTGTGTGTGTGTGTGTGTGTGTGTGTGTGTAGCTGTTGGGCTGTGGTGAGGCAGCAGCCGTGCCGTGTCGAGAGGGGGAAGAAGGATGTGTGTGTCTGCAGTGCCCCGCCGGGCAGGAGCCCACCAGGGTGAGCACAGCAACTCTATATGTATACTGTATGTATACTGTATGTATATGTATGTATATATATATATATATATATATATATATATATATACATATATATATATATGTATATATATTTATAATATATATGTTCAGGTGCAGGTGGAGTCTGGTTTCTGTTTCCAGAAACCAACAAATATTATATATATACATATATATATATATATATATATATGTATATATATATATATATATGTATATATATATATTTATAATATATATGTAGAAAGAAGTCGTCTTGTTACCACGGTAACTCTTACTTTGTGCTTGTGCATTATTATTTGGGTCTTTTTTCTCGGGCCAGGCTTGTGGGCGGGGCCAGAGGTCGGCGGAGGTCGTGTGTCAGCCGTGTCCTTCCGGAAGCTTCTCGGCCGCCTTGGACTCTGAGCCCTGCCGGCCGCCCGGGGCCTGCAGGGCCCTCGGCCGGCAGGCTGCAGGCCCCGAGGCCACCGGGTGTGGGGTCTGTCTGCCCGGGTAAGACCCGCCTGTCTGTCCGTCTGTCTGTCCGTCTGTCTGTCTGTCTGCCCGGGTAAGCCCCGCCTACCCGTCTGTCTGCGTGTAACCCGTTGGTTGGACATGCAAAGTCCTGGAACAGGCAGGTTGTGAACTTTTATTTGTTCTAAAAAAAAGTTAAACACACACAGACACAGACACACACACACACACACACACACACACACACACAGAGGCACACACACAGACACACACATACACACACACACACACACACACACGTCATTCACCACAATGGGCATCGGGCACAATGGCTCATAAAAAACGCTGATTCATTCATTTAATTGTCGAACCGTCCTCTACTGTCTGTCTGTCTGTCTGTCTGTCTGTCTGTCTGTCTCTCTCTCTCTCTCCCTCTCTCTCTCTCTCCGTCCATCTCTCTAATCACGCTGGTTTCTTTTTCCCGTCTCCAGGTTTCACGCCAACAACGGAGAACGTTCCCCCCAAAGTCCGTGTGTGAAACGTAAGCAGCAGGAACCCTGCAGAACATGTGTTTGATATATAGTGTTATAGTTTCTTTAAAGAAGTCTTTAAAGGAAATGGTTCTTTAGAGAACCCTGCATGAAAGGTTCTTTTAAGAGCCAGAAATGGTGCCTTAAAGAAGCTTTTTTTTAAGGTTCTTTGAGACACCTTTATAGGTTCTTTGAAAAAGGACTTATTAAAGAACCCTGGTTTGAAAGGTTCTTTAAAGAACCAGAAATGGTGCCTTAAAGAACCATTTATTAATTAAGACACCTATATTGGTTCTTTGAAGAACTCTTTAAAGAACCCTGGTTTGAAAGGTTCTTTATGGAACCATATATGGGGCCTTACAGAATCATGTTTTGAACGTTCTTTGATTTACCTTTATAGGTTCTTTGAAGAACACTTTGAGCAAACGTTTCTTTAGGAAACCCTGATTTGACCTTTATGGGTTCTTTTAAGTTACTCCTTAAGGAAATGGTTCTTTAGAGAACAGTGGTTTAAAAGGTTCTCCTTGGAACCAGAACAGGTTCCTTCCAGAACATTGTGGAGCTTCTTTGAGAACCCTTTAGCGGTGCTCTTACGGCCGATGTCCCCCCTCAGCGGCCTCCCCGGTGCGCGCGGTGCGCACGGCGGGCCGGGCGTCGTCGGGCGGCGCCGGCCCGCCGGTCAACGGGACGGCGGTGCGCAGCGCGGAGGAGAAGACGGCGGAGTACGCCGTGTTCGCCCTGGTGCCCATCTTCTGCGTCATGGGCCTGCTGGGGATCCTCATCTGCAACATCCTGAAGAAGAAGGGATACCGCTGCTCCGCCGACAAAGAGGCAGGAGAAGAAGAAACCGCCACGCCGCAGAAAGAAGGTGAGAGATTCAAAATGGCGTGAGAAGGAAGACGGTAAAGGTTTGAGGGGCGTCGTCAGGCCTGATTAGGGGGTGATGTCATTAAATGAAACATAGACACGTTAACACGCTACATGTGTGTGTTCTGGGTCGTATGTTTTCTCCTCCAAATTACAATCCAATAGCTCATAATGATACTTAACGAGATAATCCCCGGGCACTAGGACCTGGGGGAGGCTGCTGCACCCTCTCTGCCAAGTAACGTCTCTCAACGACAGCCAATGTATATATATATATAGTTATATATATATATATTTAGATATGTATTTATTTATATATATATATATATATTTATATATATATATATGTGTATATATATATTTATACATTTATATATATATATATATATATATATATATTTATATAAATGTATATATATATATTTTTATATATGTATATATATTTATACATTTATATATATATATATTTATATATATTTATATGTAACGATCGTTACCTGCTTAGCTAATAACAGTTAGAAACATTTAGAAATCGTCTTTATTGAGCGAGCGAATTTGATATACAAGAATTAACTATGGACATCTCTCTCTTCGTTGCATTAATATATATATATATATATATATATATATTATTGTATTTTTTTCCATTCTATTGTATATTTGACACCAAACTAGTCCATCTTTATCTCAGTGATGGAGTCCAAACGAGCATAACATATCACTCTGACCCTCATGTCTCTTTTCCGGGGTCAAACATAACCAGACTCCCCCCCCTTGGGGCTCAGCCCCCCCGTCTGTGAATCCTACACGCGCCCCTGGGCCGACACCATGATTTACTTCTATATTCAGGTTGTCGTCACGTTCGGCCGTAAAAATGCCAAATCATCGGCCGCTGGCGTGCACGCCACGCGGCTCCTGTTGCCGGGGAGAATCCCAGCCGAGCCCCAAAGGGCAGCGTCTTTGTGTGCGCTCCCCAGTCCGTGCATCTCGGTGTCACGTGACTGCACGCGAGTCTAGATGGGCGACCTTTGACCTCTCAGGGGTCATTTGCATGGGAAGCACGCCGTGTGTTCTTCTAAACATGCGCTGGTTTCCCACTGTACTTCAGGGGGAGGAGGGGGGGGGGAGAGCATTCCCATCAACTCGCTCACCCCAACGACGTCAGAGAGAAAGTAACTTAAACACAAGAGAGGAGCAGGAAGAGGGGCGGGGGGGGGGAGGAGAAGAAGAAGAGAGAGAGAGAAGGATGGCGTGGTATTCACCCCAAAGTGTAACTTAAATAACTTAACGTGAATATTCTCAACGCGTTAGTCACGAGATTTTAATCGCTTGACTATTTGTGTCTTTTCATTTCACTTGCCCT
Source organism: Liparis tanakae (assembly GCA_036178185.1). NCBI lineage: Eukaryota > Metazoa > Chordata > Actinopteri > Perciformes > Liparidae > Liparis > Liparis tanakae. Next base: position 23,040,117 of record CM070099.1, on the reverse strand, counting down.
AGAGGGGGCGTGGCTTATAAGGGGCGTGGCTTATCTCTGTGGCTTTACTCCGTGGAAACAGTTATCATCTCCTTCATCCACCATGAAGAACTAACCATGAGTTCTGCTTCATACGTGTTGATGACATCACATAAACATCTGAACATGTAACGCCCTCATGTTCGGGTTCATAACATAAAGAAATATATATATACACATCTATTTATATATATATATACATATATATATATGTATATATATATATATATATATATATATATATATATATATGTATATATATATATGTATATACATGACATCACCCGTAGGCTCACACAGCTTGGTGACTTTCACCTCTACTCGCGCGGAAAGAATTGGCAACTGTTTTGGTGTGGACACAACTTAAAAGAGAGAGAGAGTGAGAGAGGGCGGGGGTGAGAGAGGGAGAGAGAAAGGAAGAGAGAGAGAGAGACACTCCTGTAACGTGAGCTCTGTCTTTGTCCAGGTGTAACGTTGTATTGTCCTGAAGGACTCTACACAGAACTCAGAGTCCTTCAGTCTTTGACCCAGATGGAGCCGTGTGCTCTGAAGGCGTGTCTTCACATCAAAGCCACGATACCTTTTTATTTATTTATATATATATATAATATATAATATATATAATACATAATACATATATAATATATAATATATATATAATATAATTTATATATTATATATATATATATATATATATAATATATATATAATGGTGTGCTGGTTCTCAGGCTTGATTACCAGTCACATGGTGTGTGTGTGTGTGTGTGTGTGAGTGTGTGTGTGTGTGTGTGTGTGTGTGTGTGTGTGTACTGTAGCAGTAATGGGAGCAGCCTTTGTTCTCCTGGTTTCCACGCGGCTCATTTGACATTTTAGAAATGAGTCAGAGAGATTTCAATAATAATACCATCAAGCGACAGTTAGTGTGGGGAATATCTGGCAGAGGGAACCATGAAGGTTCCACCTGGAACCGAAACTGGATCTTCAGAGTGATGCCATTGAAGAACCATCTCTGGTTCCACAGAGAACCTTTCAAACCAGGGTTCTACAAAAAAACATGTCCTTCAAGGTTCTTCAGAGAACCCATGAACATGTCATCTCAGTAGTTTTCCAGCTCTTTGTTCTGGACGTTGTTCTTTTATTTCAGTTCTTCAGGTTTTTGTATCTTTAAATAATCACAAAAACATAAAGTACGTCCTCTATAGAAAGGTGAGGGTCGTGAAGCGGTGACTTCAGGCCTCTGTGAGGTCAGAGGTCAGAGGTCACAGCAGCTGCCTTTCTGTCAGAGGTCTCTGGGCTCCTCCCCTTTAGACACCTTGTTGTGTAACTTAAGCCCCGCCCCCTCCCTCCTGTGAACATGACACCTCCCACTCATCAATAACCCAATCAGGTGGTTTAAGGCTCTTCTTTCTCATTCTTCCCTCCTTCCTCCTCTCTCCTCTCTCCTCTCTCCTCGCTCCTCTCTCCTCGCTCCTCCCTCCTCCCTCCTCTCTCCTCTCTCCTCTCTCCTCCCTCCTCTCTCCTCTCCTTCTTTGTTTCCTCTCCTAGTTTATATCTCCATGTGTCCATTTAAGGAGCTTTTTAGGGTCCCACAGAAAAGAGTTGAGTTCAAGATGTGTCTCTGTCTGCCTCTCTCTCTCTCTCTCTCTCTCTGTGTCTCTCTCTCTCCCCCTCCCTCTCTCTCTCTCTCTCTCTCTCTCTCTGTGTCTCTCTCTCTCCCCTCTCTCTCTCTCTCTCTCTCTGTGTCTCTCTCTCTCCCTCTCTCTCTCTCTCTCTCTCTGTCTCTCTCTCTGTGTCTCTCTCTCTCTCTCTCTCTCTCTCTCTCTCTCTCTCTGTGTCTCTCTCTCTCCCTCTCTCTCTCTCTCTCTCCCCGCCCTCTCTCCCTCTCTCTCTATCTCTCTATCTCTTCTTACTGAAGCACTTTTTGCTCAGGGGGAAAACCCACGGGGATAAATTATAGCACACACACACACACACACACACACACCCCACACACACACACTGTGGAGACACAGCTATTGTTATAACCTAGCAACAGCTTCTTACGCAAGAAGACGAGACAAGAGCACGGGTCACGTTTGGCCCTGTAACACACACACACACACACATACTGTACACACACACATACACAGACTTACTGTACACACACACTATACACACATACACACACATACTGTGCACACACATACTCAGACATACTGTACACACACACACAGACATACTGTACACACACACATTGTACACACACAAACACACAAAGACACACACACTGTCATGGAGCCTTGCTGAATGGAGTGTGAACACTACCCCCCCCCGCCCTTCACTGGGCTGTCCTATTATGGGATGGTCGGGAGGCGTTGCCATGGAGGCGGATCTATTCGGCTCTGTATCAGTCATGTGTGTGTGTGTGAGTGTGTGTGAGTGTCTGTCTGTGTGTGTACAGTATGTGTGTGTTTGTACAGTATGTGTGTGTGTTTGTACTGTGTGAGTGTGTGTGTCTGTGTGTGTGTGTGTGTTTGTGTGGACTTTGCTCTCTCTGTTGTAAATGTAATTAGAATAACTCATCTCTATTTGATCATGTTCATTATATTTATATATATATTATATATATATATATATATATATATTTATATATAAATATATATTATATTTTCGTCGCTAACGGGACATATTGAAAAATATAAAAAATAAGTCCATATTTTATTTATTATTTATTTCAGAATTTAATGTGTGAATAGTTTGAAATTCATTCCATCCTCATCCAAGAATATATAACAAAATATATCATTTTAAAAACTTTTCAAACCAAGGTTCCTTAAAGAACCATGAATAGTAACTTTAAAGAACCTTTAAAGGTGCCTCAAAGAACCCTACATTTTTTTTCTTTAATTCACCATTTATGGTTCACTAAAGAACCTTTCAAACCAGGGTTCTTCAAAGAACCATCTCCTTAAAGAGTTCTTCAAATAACCTATAACTGTATCTCATAGAACCTTCAAAAAATGGTTCTTTAAGGCACCAATTCTGAACCTTAAAGAACCTTTATTGTTCTGTGTGTATTTTGAGTATTCAGGCATGTATTTGAACTCTGCTATAAAGTATCCTTTCTACAGTGCGCACACACACACACACACACTTACACACACACACATGCTCACACACACTCACACACATGTTGTCTATAAGAGGTGTGTGTGTGTGTGTGTCTCTAGGGAACGTGTGTCCCTACACGTCTGACGAGCTGAACGAAGACACCATCAGCGTCCTGGTGCGCCTCATCACGGAGAAGAAAGGTGAGCACACACACCTGGACACACACACCTGGACACACACACCTGGACACACACACCTGGACACACACACGTTTCCCACACGTCCCACACGCGCGGCTCACACACGTCTCACACACGTCTCACACACGTCTCACACACACACGCCTCACACACACACACACCTCACACACTGGTCTGATGTGTGTGTGTGTGTGTGTGTGTGTGTGTGTGTGTGTTCAGAGAACGCTGCGGCGCTGGAGGAGCTGCTGCTGGAGTACGAGAGCAAACAGTTGGCGGCGAGCAAAGGCTCGTCCATCAGGTACGAGACCACACACACACACACACACACACACATGCACACACACACACAAACACACACACACACGCATGCATGCACACACACACACACAATGTTCACTACATGCTTTACCTTCACGCCGCTCCATATCAAGCTGTGAACAAGAGGCTCCAGCTACATCCTGACCGTGTGTGTGAGTGTGAGTGTGAGTGTGAGTGTGTGAGTGTGAGTGTGTGTGTGTGAGTATGTGTGTGTAGACTCAGAAAACACCTTTAAAATTGCACCTATTATTACTTATTGTTACATTTTATTTCATGATTCTTTTTCAGTTTCACTGAACAGAAAATAACTCACAAAACATTTTAAGTGATAAAAAGAGGAGAAAAATAAAAATAAAAAAACAGACATAAGCAGAAAAAATAATATATATATAATATAATATATATATATATATAATTTAAATATATATAAGAAACAAAATACTATATATATATATATAAAAATATATATAAATGTATTTATTTAATATTAACTTACTATACGTGCACATAGTTTTGTGCCTCAAACTCCCAGTGGATCCATATTAAGTCTATAACTCTGTCACAGGTTTTTATTTCTTTAAATATCTCTGAAGCACATTTTATTAATACAATGACGACAATTTATTCACATTTTTCCGTATTTAAAAGAAAGAAAGAAAGAAAGAAAGAAAGAAAGTGCTCTCATGTTAATTCACACGTCGTCTCCGTGCCCGCGGCGGGCGGACGCTCCGGCGTCTGACGCGGTCGCGACCGCCGCCGCTTGAGTCACGAGGATCGAGTCTGTCACGTTGAAGGTCACTGAGGTCACTGAGGTCACTGAGGTCACAGTTTACACGACCGTGGCTGCAACTTAAAGGCGTTATAAATTCTCGCGGCGGTCGGCCGTTAATCTGACAAATCCAGCGAACACGCCGCTTCACGTCCGCAGCGCCGCGTTCCCTTCATCAGCGGCGAGCGGCGAGCGGCGAGCGGCGAGCGGTCCTCACACCCGAGCCTCATGACATCATCGCCGAGCAGGCGGTCATCTGGTCCATTACACTGCCGCACGCACGTCGACAATAGACCTTTGTGACACGTGAGCCTCAGAGTCGAGAACATTCGGACACACACACACACACACACACACGCACACACCCTCACCCTCACACACACTATGCACATCGGAATCTGGAAAGCTTCCAGATCCTGTGTGTGTGTGTGTGTGTGTGTGTTCTGCAGGGGTCACTACATGTCATGCTAGTACAACACAGCTGCATTCACCTGAAAGAACAAGGGAGAGAACAACAATAAAGAGGCCGGCTGCAAAGAAATATAAACTTTAGATTTGTATTATTTTATTTAATTTTAATAATTTACATGCTAACAGTAAACAAAAGCTGTAGATGTACAGTCATATTTGGATAATTCTAAATATATATATATATATAAATATGGAGATGAAGGCAATCTTTGGATATTTATAAATATATTTAATAAAGCATAATGATTTATTATATATATTTATTTATATATGAAAATATACATTTATAAATTATAAATAATTTATAAATTATATATATATATATATACATTTATAAATTATAAATAATTTATAAATTATATATATATATATATACATTTATAAATTATAAATAATTTATAAATTATATATATATATAATTTATAAATTATTTATAATTTATAAATGTATATATATATTTATATATATTTATGGCTCTCCTCCATCTTCAACATATAATAAAATATTCTCTATTATTATTATTATTATTATTGATGTGGTTAATAAGAGAGAAAGTGTATGTGTGTGTATTTTTGAATAAACATGGACATTTATTATATTTTGTCCACTATTTTTAAAAGCAGTTTTTATGGATATCTCTCATTATTTTTGTAACCCCCCCCCCAGGTTCCCCATGCTGTCTCCTCTGGCCCCGTTCCGGCCCCTCCCCCGGCTCTGCCCCCATCAGTCCCACCTGCACACCATCTCCGGGCTGTCGGGCCTGACCCCGAAGCACGGCCTGCGCTGCACGCGCTGCGCCCAGCGGAAGTGGCCCGCCGTGCTCATCCCCCCCCTGGAGGCGCTGCGGGACCCCCTGAAGACCCCCCCCACCCTCCTGCTGCCCTCCCTGGACCGCTCCCCCGACCAGCTGAGGAGGCCGCTGCTGGAGGGCGTGTTCCTGGACCACGCCGACGCCGGCGTGCCAAACGGCGTGCAGGAGAAGACAGAGGAGGAGAAGGAGGAGAAGAAGGAGGAGGAGAAGAAGGAGGAGAAGAAGGAGGAGAAGAAGGAGGAGAAGAAGGAGGAGGGGAAGACAACGGTGTTGTCCGTGGGGAGGTGAGCGCCGGCCATGTTGGTTCACACGTCACATGACACACGCAGCGATGATGTTTTATTTTCACTTTTTCTGCAGCTGCACAACATTTAATAAAAGTGATTTAGTACTTTTATTTGAGAGGTACTTAATAATAATAATAATAATAATAATACACTAATAATTTTTGTTTTTCACTAATTTTATTTGAGAGATAGTTAATAATAATAATTACTTTCTAGACGTCAATTTCACCTACCAAGATATGAGAAGTTGGTCAAATATTATAATATTATTAATATATTATTATAATAATATTATATAATAATTCAGTCAGCTATTTGTTCAGTATCAGTAGTTATATGAATATAATTATATGTTATTTAATAATTAATGACAGCTGCAAGATCAGTAACGTTTACATACTTTGACTTTTTACTAGATCTATAAACTCTGTAAATAGTTTTATTGGAGGCGCATCATGATGTCATGATGTCATGAGGTCATGATGTCATGAGGTTGTGATGTCATGAGGTCATGAGGTCATAATGTCATGATGTCATGAGGTTGTGATGTCATGAGTTCATGAGGTCATGAGGTTGTGATGTCATGAGGTCATGAGGTCATGATGTCATGATGTCATGAGGTCTTGAGGTCATGATGTCATGATGTAATGATGTCATGAGGTCTTGAGGTCATGATGTCATGATATCATGATGTCATGAGGTCATGATGTTGTGATGTCATGATGTTGTGATGTCATGAGGTTGTGATGTCATGAGGTTGTGATGTCATGATAACTCTAACGGTCGTTTCTCTTCCAGGTTCCAGGTAGCTCATATCCTGGAGCACAAGCCGGTCACCGTGACAACCAGAACATCCCAGGTGCAACGCAGCTCCTTGTTCCACCCCTTCAGCTCGTCTTCATCGTCTGGAGTCAGGAGGTACGGATACTCTTCTTCTTCTTCTTCTTCTTCTTCTTCTTCTTCTTCTTCTTCTTCTTCTTCTTCTAGAACCTGTTTCATTCCTCCGTCCATTCATCTGGTCACGACCTTGACCTTTTGACCTTCTCCCCCTCTCCTTCAGGTGAAGAGGCAGAGAGAGAGAGAGACGGGTGTAGTCGAGCACCACCTTGCTGAATACGACCTCACTGACAACCACACAGCTGGCAACGGAACGGTGGAGCCACGAGGACGCCGTCTCTATTCCACCAGGGGAACGTAGAACTGAGGAACGTTTAACTGAGGAACATAGAAGTGAGGAATATAGATCTGATGAATATAGACCCTAGGAATATAGAAATTGGAGGAAAATAGATCTGAGAGGAATATAGAACTGGGGAATATATCTGAGAAGAATATAGACCTGAGAGGAATATAGATCTGAAAGGGAATATAGAACTGAGGAATATAGAACTGATGAATATAGAACTGAGGAATATAGAATCAAGGAATATAGATCTGAAAGAAATATATAACTGAGAGAGATATAGATGTGAGAGGAATATAGATCTGCATCTGTGGAACCATATTGTGCTTCACAGATGCATCAGGCGTAACATCCGAGACGTTCTCCTCCAATCAGAGCTCAGCGTTGTCAGATGGTCTAACGGAGGGCGGGAACAATGCATCATGTGCTTCACAAAGTGAATCCTCAGCCCCGAAATCTGTGCTTCCATGTACCAAACATAACAAAAAGCTCCAATAGTGTACATAAAGTCCCCAAACCGAGTTATCTGAGATCAAGTGCCATAAGAACTGAGAGTACCGACGAGGGATTTACCAGAAACAGCTCATCTGGTATTGACTGAATTAAAGAAACACTGAAAAATCACAAAACACTTGATTTAAGGGTTCAGTACTACAGGAAGTATTAGAAGGAGAACGTGGAGAACGTTGGGTTCTCCGGTTCTTCTCCTCTCGCGGTGAGCGGAGAGTTTCTGAGGTTTGAAGACGTCGAATGTCGTCTTGACAGAAGATGAATTTGAGGCATTAATAATAATATTTGTAGCCTAGACTAGATCCGAGACGGGGATCCGGGTCCCGACACATGTGCATCCCTCTGGCAGTTAGAGCCATTTGGGATCCCCAGCGAGTCAGAAGGGTCGTGATCTCTCATGTATATTAATGTGTATATGTAAATATGGGTGGGTATAGGAAGAATTTTTTATTTTTTATTCTAGCATACAGTTTGTATTGTCTGCACCAATAAGTGACACACGTAGTCCATCAATAATTTAAATAAACGTAAACTCACCTTGAATATTAGCGTATTCTGGTTGAACTCAACTTAATATAAATGCTTTTTTATTTGTATTTTATTGACATTTGAGTGGAGGATTTGTGTCTTATTTATAAAGCTGAACACACACATGCAGCACACACACACACACACACACACACACACACACGTTTTGTTTTTACAGTTAAATAAACCAGCAAGTGGCTTCGTGGTTGAGAAGTTTACGATATTTATCCACTCGTGTTCATATTTCCTATCATGTTTCTTATTATGATAAGAATGGATTTCTATTGGTTGCAGCAGTTACACATTTTTCATTTTATTTGTTTCTTTTACTTTTATTAGGATTATTACTATTAAATGTTTTCACGCTGAAGTGTTGGCGGTAGAAAGAAAACATTCATCTCATCCACTTTGTAGAGTTCATTTATAATATCTCATTTTTTTCTGTATGATGTTTTTACTCCTGAAATAAAGAAGAGTTGTATTTTAAAAGCTGTCTCTCTGGTGAGTCAAGCTCGTGACAGGATGGACTGGTTTGTTTGACGCTGTCGCCCTCTAGTGGCGGTCTGGTGTTAGTGACTGCTCGCCCTCTAGTGGCGGTCTGGTGTTAGTGACTGCTCGCCCTCTAGTGGCGGTCTGGTGTTAGTGACTGCTCGCCCTCTAGTGGCGGTCTGGTGTTAGTGACTGCTCGCCCTCTAGTGGCGGTCTGGTGTTAGTGACTGCTCGCCCTCTAGTGGCGGTCTGGTGTTAGTGACTGCTCGCCCTCTAGTGGCGGTCTGGTGTTAGTGACTGCTCGCCCTCTAGTGGCGGTCTGGTGTTAGTGACTGCTCGCCCTCTAGTGGCGGTCTGGTGTTAGTGACTGCTCGCCCTCTAGTGGCGGTCTGGTGTTAGTGACTGCTCGCCCTCTAGTGGTGGTCTGGTGTTAGTGACGACTGGTTATGGAAATCAAGAGGATTTCTTTTAAGGTTCCTCTTCCCACAAATCACAGCTAACAACTTTAACTCAAAACACTTTAAACACACCGCTCCTCAGACGCTGTGAAATCACTGAACACAGAACCGTGAAGCAGCATCTGGAAGCGAAAAGGGTTCTTCAGAATGACGCCATAGAAGAACCATTTATGGTTCCACAAAGAACCTTTCAAATAAGGGTTCCTTAATAAACCATTTCCTTAAATAGTTCTTCAAAGAACCAAAAAAGGTGTCTCCAAAAAATGGTTCTTTAAGGCACCATTTATGGTGCCTCAAAGAACCTTTCAAACTAGAGTTCTTTAAAGAACTGTTTCCTTAGAAAGTTCTTCAAATAACCCATAGAGGTGCCTCAAATTAAAAAATGGTTCTTCGTAGAACCACAAAGCCTTTTAAAAAACATTCAAAAACCATTACTTTTCTGTGTGTACCGCGTTAGAGAGAACCAAGTAACTTAAACTTCAAAGAAAACCTTTACTTCTCTCTTCAGGAGCTCCAGAGAATCGACAGCCAGCAAATAAAGAAATGCAGTAAAATGCATGAGACAACTGATACACATGACATTTATTATCCTTTTGTTTTTGGTTCCTTCATATTTTCTAGCACAGAGTAACACACACACACACACACACACACACACTGTTCAAAATAAGTACCACAGGCGGATCGATGCACATTTGTTCCTCCACAGATATCAGGTGCAGTGTTGCCCCTATAATCCTTTAAAAAAGCCCCGTGTGGAGCACGCTGTCGCTTCTGTACATTATAGCAGTTCAAACAATATAAAAGATGAATTATAAAACTTGCTGCACGAGTCAAAAATATTCGTCGTTCTAAAAAGTGTATCAGATCTGAAAGTGTATTTTTCTGGTTATAGATGAAAAAAATCTGAACGCATCTGTATCTACCACAAGAGACGAGTGATTATAAAATCCTGCATTAATGTGTAGTAAAAAACATTTGGTCTGGGCTCAGAGTTTCGTGGTCAGGCGTTGGGTCACGCTCCTCGCCTCCGATGAAGACGACTTGGTCTTCTTCTTGCCGAGGATGCTGCGGGCTTCCTGCCCAGCCAGGAAGTAAAGGATGGGGTCCACGCAGCTGTTGGCGCTGGCGAAAGGTCGCGTGACCTTGTACGCCACGCTGGACGCCTCCAGCAACCTGCAGCTGACCTGGTAGACCAAAAAATACATATTAAAACTAAAGTCATGCATCCATAAGCGCTTTGAAAGTTTCCCTTTATTACTTCCATCCCTCTATTTTACTGAAAGGGTGTTTAAGGGGACAGTGTATTGATTTATGTGGGTGTCTTAAATAATAAATAAATATTTATAAAAAATCAAAATATATGAATATATTTTTCATGCTATGTTTCCATGTATTGCCCATTATTAATATAAAAGTGAAATATATATTTCTGTTACATGAGAAAACTCAAATTCCCATTTTGGAAACCTTGCCTAAACTGTCTCTACTTGCGAGGCTCTAACTTTGTTCTGCTTCACTTTTTCAGAGTCAAACTTTGCAGACATAATCTTCAGATAATGTGCTATGATGCTGAGGAAATTTAAACATTTCAGCTGCATCATTACAAAGATATCATCATAATAAAAAGTGCTTTTTACAAGGCAAACCTTTAACTTTTTTAATTTATACTGTGTGCCATCTTCATTTAATCTTAACCAGTATCTTATATGCTGGTATTTACACATCTGGAATATTCTCACAAGTATTTACTTTTATTATAACACTTAAATTATTCAATTAGCCCTTGTGGTAAAGGAGATACACCAGTTTTAAGTTTAGGTATGTTTTTCTAGAGCAGAGGCCTAAAAAGAAGCTGGGCTTAAAGAAGTTGGCGTGACTCACTTCAAACAACCTTTTCCTTTTGGTCCTATCATTAAACGCCGGCCTCACCTGCGATGGATCCATCTGCCTCAGGTATCTGAACGAGTAGTAGAGGCTCCTGGTGAGGTGGAAGGGCAGGAAGCAGAGCATGAAGGTGGCCAGCACGACGATGATCATCTTCACCGACTTCTGCTTGGTCTTCTGGGCCGCCCCGCCCTCCCGGGCCGCCCAGCCGGGCTCCAGCAGCTTCTGCACCATCAGGCCGTAGCTCACCATCACCACCATGAAGGGCAGCGCGAACAGCAGCACCGACACCACCGAGCTGTACACCAGGAAGTCGTCGAAGAGCTCCGGGCTCGTGGTGTCGTAGCAGATCCGAACGCTGCCCCGAACCCTGAAGACGACAGAATACAGTTTAGGATTGTTGAATGGTTGTGTTTTACTTCTTTTGGCTTTGAATAGTGGAAAAAAAGAAAGACAAGGCGATCGTTTGGAGGGTGTCCCGTTAAGGCACCACGGGGGATGGGTATAATGTCCACTTAAACACGCGGTCAGTACCTGAGAGAGAAAAGTTAGAGATTCACATTGAATTCACCTGGTTCTTGAGAAGTAGAGGATGGGCGCCTGGATGAGGAGAACACAGGCCCACAGCGCCGCCGACACCAGCTTGGCCCGCCGGGCGCTGACCCAGGACCGGGACCGGACCGGGTGGCAGATGCCCAGGAAGCGGTGCAGACTGATGCAGCACAGGAACAGGATGGAGCCTGCCGAGAAACACAGGTGTGTGTCAGACTCGTGGTTATTGTGTGTGTGATATGGTGTGTGAGGCGTCACGCTGCCTTATCGGAACATATTATACACACACGGAACCATGAAGGGGCCATCAGGCACCGACAAGGGCTCTTCAGAGTTATGCCATAGAAGAAGAACTTTTCAAACCAGGGTTCCTTAAAGAGTTCTTCAAAGAACCTATAAATGTGTCCCAAAGAACCTCCAAAGAATGGTTCTTTAAAGCAGCATATATGGTTCCTTAAAAAACCTTTCAAATCAGGGTTCTTTAAAGAACAATTTTCTTAAAGAGTTCTTCAAAGAACCTTTAAAGGTGTCTAAGAGAACCTTCAAAAAAAATTCTTTAAGGCACCATTTCTGGTTCATCAAACCAGGGTTCTCTAAAGAACAATTTTCTTAAACAGTTCTTCAAAGAACCTATAAAGGTGTCTCAAATAACCTTTAAAAAATGGTTCTTTAAGGCACCATTTCCAAAACTGGTTCTTTCGTAGGTGATGGTTCTTCTTAAAAACCCACACCGCCTTTTAAGGAACCATCATTGTTCCGTGTGTATCCCCCCCCCCCGTACCGTAGAGGTTGGTGTAGAACAGGAAGCGGATGATCTTGCAGAGCGGTTCTCCGAAGGGCCAGTGGTTCTCGTCGGCGTAGTAGTAGACGAGGAAGGGCAGCGTGAGAACGTAGAGCGTGTCGCACACCGACAGGTTGAACATGTACACGGTGGACGGCGTCCAGCTGCGCGTGCGGAACACGATCACGAACAGCGCCGTGGCGTTCAGCGCCAGGCCGGCCACGAACACCACGGCGTAGCTCACCGGCAGCAGCACGTACTTGAAGTCCTCGTTGAAGAGGCAGTAGAACGCGCTGGCGTTCAGGGGCGTGGCGTTCAGGGGCGTGGCGTTCAGGGCCAGGGCGGCCATCTTGGGCTGTGGAAGCACCTGAGGGGGGAAAGGGATGGATGTGGGAATGTCATGCATTTATACCTGGAATAAGAAGAAGAAGAAGAAGAAGAAGAAGAAGAAGAAGAAGAAGAAGAAGAAGAAGAAGAAGAAGAAGAAGAAGATCCTGGTCCTGTCTGTCAGCTCCTCCTCTCATCCTGTCTGTCTCCTCCTCTCATGCTGTCTGTCTGCTCCTCTCATCCTGTCTGTCTGCTCCTCCTCTCATCCTGTCTGTCTGCTCCCCTCATCCTGTCTGTCTGATGGTCTTCGTATAGCGCTGTCAGTACCCGTTGTTCTGGTTCCACCACTCGCTCTCGACACCTCGTCACAGCAGAGCACTTAAACACTTATCTGCTCACCTTTGTCTCTCTCCACTGGATGGGAACACAAAGTTATTTGAACATACTGTATATACTGAGCTGTAGAAGATTCACACAGACCTCAGTGGTGAGAACTTTAGACACGACTTTAAGAGCGGCAGAAAGACAACAAAGGGGGAGGAGCCACTTTTAAACCCTGAGAAGAGCTGAGAAGACCTGTGAAGAGCTGAGAAGATCTGTTATTCTGCTCCACTGAGCTGCAGAAGACTCACACAGACTCACACAGACTCACACAGACTCACACAGACTCACACAGACTCACACAGACTCACACAGACTCACACACACCTCGTGGTGATAACTTTCTTTAACAGGACTTTAAGAGCAGCAGAAAAACAACAAAGGGGGAGGAGACACTTTTAAACTCTGTGAAGACCTGTGAAGAGCTGAGAAGACCTGTTCTTCTCATCCACTGAGCTGCACAAGACTCACACAGACTCACACACACCTCGTGGTATAACTTTAGACACGACTTTAGGAGCAGCAGAAAAACATCAAAGCCGCAGACGGAGGAACAAACCCGACCGGCATAGAGATCCTTTCTTTCAGTCTGTTGCCCTCGCTTCATTTCCCTTTGTCTACGTCTCTAAAAACATGGAATAACATGGACGTGATGCCTGGATAAGAGGAGCTGAACCACGAGTGACCCTGTCCTCTCTCTCTCTCTCTCTCTCTCTCTCTCTCTCATCGTTTCTTCTCTTCTCGATGCCTATCTCTCTCTCTTTCTTTTCCGCTGCTCCTTCTCCTCTTCTTCAACAACAAGCTCTCCGGGTTGATTCTTAACTGATAACAGATCTGAGGCGTGGAGGCCCCCTCCGCGGCCCCCCGCACGGCCCCGACCTGCAGGCCGCACGGCACACGCGATGCAGTCGTGTGTCGAATTATCCGTACAACAAAAAAAACACACAACCGCGATGCATCCACAATGCCCCTCACACACTGATCTGTACTCACGCTGGACGGCTGCTATCCCGCCTGACGGCTCCTCATTCTCAGCAGCAGACGCCCCGTGTGTCTGACTGCAGGCTGAATGCCTGAGATACTTCAGTGAGTGGGGGGGGGATCTCTGGAGGTGTGTGTGTGTGGGTGTGTGTGTCTGTCAAGACCAGCTCCTGCACATGAGCGGTAGCGTAGCGCCCCGGGGGCTCCGGGTGTTAACGACCTGTGAGTCAGGTCGGTGGAGAGCAGATCGCTGTCGCCACCTTCACCTGCACCAGTTTATTCCTTTGGTAAATAGAGGACGATGTTATTGTGCAAGCAGAGGATAAGAAGTGGTTCGCTGTAAGTGCTGAGTTATATAGTTGTCAACATTTAAACACTTTTTTTTTGGGTAACCTAACTTTTAATAGGGGATAGAAATAAGAATACATTGTTCTCACGATTAGCTTTTACTTTTCTAACCCTAACCCTAACACCGATATAAAAAAAAGAAGTTATTTTAAAAGTAAATCATAATTAAATCATATTCATATAAGACTTTTTTAAGTCATACAATCGTGCAGATTGTGTATTTTTAATGTCTTACCTTAGTACGCCTAAATAAATATAGAAAATCCTCCGAGATAAATCATAAACCAGAAGCATCCTGGCCGAATCCACACAGACACAGGATGACCCCACGACCACCGGCGGACAGGTTTTATTCCATGCCACTGGCAGAAGGTTGTGTGTGTGTGTGTGTGTGTGTGTGTGTGTGTTATCATGTGTTTGGTTTCTCTGACTGCGATTGTGTGTGTGTGCATGTGTTTGAATATGTTAGTTTAGCCTTACCTGCTCCAGAACCACAGTGCATCAATGATTACTCGTCCCTTCACCTTCACTCTGGCCGAGGCGCCGAGGCGTGACGGGACTTCTGCCTTTTCTTTTCTCAATCCCCAAAAGAATGCTTCCAGATGTATCAGTTACAGAATGTTTTCGTAAGGCATTGTTCCCATACCATATAACACTAATTTATTGTATATTGTATTATTTATCCACAGCCACGCATACACAAAGCTACATGCATGCATGTGCTGTTGAACTGTTGAACTCTCTACAAGACATTCAGACATTCTCTATTGTTATGTGTTTTTTTAATGGTTCACTTCCAATGAACACCATTGGCTCCGTTTTAACTGCGTACTGCATCCCCCCAGTATCCCATAGTAAGAGTATACTAAATGATATCACACACAAATATATATATATAAAATATCGAAATATATATATATATATATATATATATATATATATATACATATATATGAAATATTAGCGATTTGCAAAGGGTAATTTTTATATCTATTTTTATATATATACATTTTTAAATATATATGGTTATATATAAATATATAAATTATTGAAATATATATATATATATATATATATATATATATATAAAGTATTACCTATTTGTAAAAAGTTAAATATTATATATATATATATATTTATATCTATATCTATATATATATATATACCTATATATAGATATATATATATATATATATGTGTTATATATGTATAAATATACTGTATATATACTGTATATATAACATATTGAAATCTATGTTCTATCTTTGTATATGAAATATTACCGATTTGCAAAAGAGTATATATATATATATATATATATATATATATATATATATATATATATATATATATATATATATATATATATGTTTATGTGACACCTAAAAAAGCCAGGGATAATTTCAGTTGAATTTAAAATATAGGGCAGAAAATAAAATATCTTAAATAATCATGACTAGCGTTAAATATTTGGTCTTTTGTTTCTTCTTCCATGTGTGTGTCTTTTTGTATTCTGTTTTTCATCCTCCACCACCATCGATTTCTCCGCGATCGACTGCGGCTTCTTGTTGCTATGCAGGTCTGCGGGACCCAGAGCTCCGCTCGGTGTCGATCTTCTCTCTTCTGAGCAGCCTGCGCCGCAGCGGAGAGCAACAACATCATAAATAATAATAACACGAGCCCCGTGTTTGTATTTATCACCTTCTATTTGCTTTAAAATACCTTTAGAGAGAGTATTAATCGACGTTACGTGAATATGGAGGCAGAATAATAAAAGGATGGCTTTTCTGTCCCCGGGGTGAAGTCCCGTGCTCCGCCGCACGGGGGCGCCGTTGAGCTGAGCACGCTCGTCAGCCCCCCCATCCCTTCGCTCTGCTGTTCTTCTCCTCCTCCTCCTCCCTGTGCGCCCTCCTGCTCCTCCTGCTCCTCCAGCCGTCCAGTCCCCCTCGTCCTCCCGCAGTGTGCTCAGCTTCTCCTCCTCCGGAGCTCCAGCTCCAGACAGACGAGCCATTTAGCATCAATCATGGCCGCCGGAGTACACATTTAACTCCCGTTTCCCCCCCTTTGTCCGTCTGGAAGGGGAGGATTTGTTTGTTTGTTTGTTTTGAGGAGACAACAATATCAGTCCCCCCCCGCACTGATTTGTGGATTTCCTCTTGGAATTACAACACTTCTCTGGAGGGAGATACATTCATGTCAATACTCCAAAATGCAGCCGCCGCCGAGGAAGGTGAGTGGTTTATGTTGTGTTTCTTCTTCTTCCCGTCCAGACAATGACAGATAACGGTGTAACCCGAGAGGTGGATGTTGTGGTTTAATGAACACACGCGCGCACAATAGCGACGGATACCGCGGGCGAAAAACACACACAATTAAAAGGGTGAAGAAAGACGTTAGCGACGTTCGCTAGCTTGGGGGTTACGGTCAGTAACGGTCAGTAACGGCCAGTAACGGTCAGTAACGAGCAGTAACGGTCTCTAACGTCTAGTAACGGTCAGTAAAGGCTAGTAACGGCCAGTAACGATCAGTAACGGTCAGTAACGGTCAATAACGATCAGTAACGGTCAGTAACGACCAGTAACGGTCAGTAACGGTTACCTAGTGACGCGAATATGAACCTAGGACGTCGCGCGAGCCGTCAAACGTCAGTATAGCGTTAGCTAGAACAAGCTAAGGTGGGCTAACGTAAAATATGTAATTATACAAAAAGCACCAATGTCGGGGATGCTACGATACTGTTGCGGTTCCCTTTTCGGAACCTTACGGCATGTAGTAAAAATAACTTTAAATAAAATAATTAAAAAAATAGAAATGATGTGTTTAGCATGTGCACATAATAATTTCGCGTTATGTAGCAACGTTTTTTTATTTTTATTTTATTCATTTATAAAAACATTATTTGTGACATTAGTCTCCCCCTTACGTCATGGGATAAAAATAACTTTCAATACCTCCCCCAAAAAAAATGTGTACATGTGTGTAGCATGTGCACATAATGACTTCGCGTTATGTAGCAGCGTTTTTTAATTTGATTCATGTATTAACAAAGCTCTGGTTTCTCCACGTTGTGGTGCTTTTTAGTCTTCACGGAAGACCTTCAGTCCATCCAGGGTCACATCTTTTGTTTTCCATCAAAGGCCGAGCTGACAACAGCTAAAACACATACACACACCCACACACACACACCCACACGCACGCACACACACACACACCGAGGACACACGCTGCAGAGCACGTCTCACACTGACTTATTGATCATGTATGGGCTGAGGAAAGATCACAGTCTCCTATAGTAGTTTGGCGCCGGTGTGTGTGTGTGTGTGTGTGTGTGTGTGTGTGGTGTGTGTGTGTGTGTGTGTGTGTGTGTGCACGTGAGGATGTGTTTAAGTTGCTTGTGCATGGCTTTCTATTAGTGTGTGTGTGTTGTCCTGAAATAGATGCACGAGAGCCAATTACCCCGCTTTGAACCTCTGCACAGTTTTCTCTTAATTACCACGTATTCCCCCAGTGCCAGTTACGCTCTGGCTTTCTACACACACACACACACGCACACACAGACACACACACACACACGCACACAGACACACACACACAGACTAGCACTGAACATGTCACGTCACGTCTGTAAAACACATACACACTTTTCATAATTGAGGCTGCAGAGACACCACTAGGAGTTGTGTGTGTGTGTGTGTGTGTGTGTGTGTGTGTGTGTGTGTGTGTGTGCGTGTCTGTTGTGAGATCTTCTCCGTCTCTGTCGGTGTCTTTGTCACATTTAGTTTACTGTACAAAAAATAAATAAAAAAATAGAACAGAATATTTTTTGCAAAACCTGTGTGTGTGTGTGATTGCTTGTGTGTGTGTCTCTGTGTGTTAGTTAGTGTGTGTGTGTGTGTGTGTGTTAGTGAGGCTGTGTGTGTGTGTGTGTGTTAGTGAGGCTGTGTGTGTGTGTGTGTGTGTGGCCGCCGGCAGTTGGTACACTCAAAACACTCAGCCAGAGTGTATCAGTATTTGGCTGTTGGGATACTAATAATTTCTCTCCCAGTGCGACACACACACACACACACACACACACACACACACACACACACACACACACACACACACACAGCCCTTTAGTGTGTGTGCGTGTTTAGTCTGTCTCTGCACATCTGCTTACAGATTGATCCGGCTAGACTCGCATATATTAGTGTTTTTTTTTCACGTGCGTTAAATTAAAGATGGCGTCCAGAGGCGGCCGGTGAGCGGCGGCGGGCGCCATGTGCCGACGGCGCCGCTCCTTTAAACCCCAAACTCAACTGGACGAACATGAGAACTCCATCAACACACATCATGTTCATTCATCTATAGATCACTACACCGCGTCCACCGACCACCGCTGCCACACACACACACCTCCCCGTCCGTCCAGGTGTGTGTGGCGGCGTGTCGTCGTGACGATGTGTCAATGTGTGTGTTACGTAAACAGGAAGCACTTTGTGCGGCGAGCCCGGCGGCGGCCGAGTTATCTCCTCTTAACGCGACCTTCAATGCACCGGGTCCATCGTCGTCCTCTCCTCATCGTTAACACACCCTCATCCCTTCTTCCATCCCTTCTTCCATCCCTTCTTTCCCCCTTCTGCTTCTCACCGGCCGTCTCTCTCCTTCTCGCCATCTTCTGTTCTTACTCTCACTTCATGCTCCTCCTCCTCCTCCTCCTCCTCCTCCTCCTCCTCCTCCTCCTCCTCCTCCTCCTCCTCCTCCTCTTCCGATGCTCCCCTCAGCTGCTCTTCCTCTCGTTTTGTCTCCCCACCTCTGTCCTTACCCTGTTCCCTTCCTCCCCATCTCTCTCCCAATCTCTATCTCTCTCTCCCTCCC
Source organism: Liparis tanakae (assembly GCA_036178185.1). NCBI lineage: Eukaryota > Metazoa > Chordata > Actinopteri > Perciformes > Liparidae > Liparis > Liparis tanakae. The sequence goes on along the minus strand of CM070099.1, from coordinate 23,020,871 downwards.
TCTCTCTCATCACTCTCTCTCCTCTCTTCCTCTCTCCCCCTCTCTCTCCCCCCTCCCCCCCCCGTGGGTTCCTATGAAGGATGGAAGGTGAAGTCAAGTGAAGTCATGTTGCCCTGACGATATGTAATGAACCACTCCCTCCTCTTCTTCAAAGACATGGCACATGAAAGAAAGGGTGTGTGTGTGTGTGTGTGAGTGTTTGTGTGTTAGTGTGTGTGTGTGTGTGTGTGTGTTAGTGAGTGTGTGTTAGTGTGTCCCTGTGTGTGTGTGTTAGTGAGTGTGTGTGTCCCTGTATGTGTGTGTGTGTGTCTCTGTATATATGTGTGTGTGTGTGTGTGTGTGTGTGTGTGTCTCTGTATATATGTGTGTGTGTGTGTGTGTGTGTGTGTCAGTCATGCATGTTCCTGCTGTTTCTCTGGTGAATAGTTGATGGAAGTCACTAGACAATACACAATGACCCCGCAGTGTGTGTGTGTGTGTGTGTGTGTGTGTGTGTGTGTGTGTGTGTGTGTGTGTGTGTGTGTTGACAGGAGTTAGTGTGTGTTTGTGTGAATGATTCAGGTTACCCCCCCCCCTCTGACCACCAACATTATGGCTGTTATATAACTTTATTTGAATATATTATAACTGGTTCTAGAAGTTAAAACTGGAAAGACAGACAACGTTAAAAAGGAGAGGGGGTGAAAGGAGATCTATATATTGGTAGATTTCTTTAAATAAATAAAAAATGTTACGACCAATATTTATCACTCAGAAGGACTTTTTGACATGTTTTGTAAAATGTTGTCGTTCGTGCTCCTAAATGACCTGTGATCCTGCCTGAATGACCACACACACACACACACACACACGCACACACACACACACACACACACACACACACACACACACACGCCTCCAGCAGCTAGCGCTCAGTCGCTATCACGGCGCTAAAGAAAACGACTCTTCTCTAGAGTGTGTTGTGTTTTATCATCACACAGACGCACACAGGGCCGGGCATCAACACTGTGTGTGTGTGTGTGTGTGTGTGTGTGTGTTTATGTTGATACTGATGAGTGTGTGTTCCTCTCAGATTTCTAGCTGAGCATAGAGGACAGATCATTGATTGGTTGATTGATTGGTTGATTGATTGGTTGATTGATTGTGTGTCTATGTAGTTCTCTGTGACTCAGGAGCCAACTCCTATATATATATATATTTTTTAAGACAATCAGGGTTATACGGTCATGGAAAACTTGGAAAAGTCATGGAATTTAAAAAAAAGTTACTTTCCAGGCCTGGAAAAGTCATGGAAAAAACATAAACTACAAAGGTTTTGGAAAAGTTATGGAAATGTTATCATCACATGTTCATTTACGCCGAGTTTTAAATAATAAATATGTTTTAGAAGGAAAGACGCTCAGAATATAAGCCGGCGGACGCTCTCATACTGGCGGTGCAAATTATTATTTTCCG
>CM070099.1:23004416-23014416 GCA_036178185.1 Liparis tanakae | reverse complement strand
ACACACACACACACGCATCTGAGCATTTTTTCTCTCTTCATTTGTCTTTTTCATGCACAGCTGATGGTGCTGACACTGCAGGTTTTTATTTTTTTAAACTTTCAAATTTTTATGGTGGTCTAGTCAACTGGAGGTCCTGGGTTCAAATCCCAGCAGGGCCTTTTCTTCAGTCGGTGGCTTTCAAGCTATATATGTATATATAATTTGTATTGTCTTGAATATATATATATATATATATATATATATATATATACACATTTCTATACATCTATATATATTGATATACATATATATAAATATATATATATATTCAAGAAAATAACGATTATATATATATTTATATAAATATAATTTTACTGTCTTTAATAATATATATATATATATATTTATATATATATATATAATATTTATATATATACATATGTATATAAATATATATATATATATTTAAGAAAATAAAAATTATACACATATATATATATATTTTAAAAAGCTAAACTAAAACTAGAAAAGCTTTGATGATGGGTTTGATATTTGAATATAAAGAATGTCCCAATGTGCGTGTGAACACGTTTGTTCTGGCCGGTGAGGCTCTATTGTCCGGGCCGCCGTGTTCGTGGGGTTGTCTGTAGCGGGATGGTATTTATATCTCATGCTGTGTTTCTCATTCTGCACATTCCTGGGCCGTGATCACAGCTGCCGCCGCTGCCTGGACGTCGTGTGACGGGGAAAGTTTGAGGGGTTTTCACATTTCGTGAGTCAGACGGTGGATCTGGCGCGAGGAGACAGAAAAGTGACTCCTGAGACATCCAACACCGAAACGTGATAGAGTACGCCTGATAGTACCATTAGAGTACACAGATCTGATTTACACAGTCTCCCTCCTGTCTTTTTAATTTGCCGATACGTCTGTAAACGATACGACTCTGACTGAGAGTATCCTGTGAGCTACTGGTTGAAGTTATATCAATCATTTATTATTATATATAATATTCACTCATTCAGAAACTTGAACACACATCTATCTCCTCCTCTCCCGGTAGGACCTACAGCCTGAAGAAGGGGCAGCTGGAGAGGGACTACGCACAGGTAGGCCTGGGTCTGGATCCCATCCATCACCGACACCTGTGTGTGTGTGTATATATATATATATATATATATTATTTAGATATATATATATATATATATATATATATATTGGATACATATATATATATACATATTTTTTTATATATATATATATATATATATATATATATATATAAATATTTATATATAAGTATTTAAATACATATCATTATTTATATCTATAACTATTTTATTATTTAGATGTGTATATATATATAATTATTTAGATACATATATATATATATTTATATATATATACATATTTATATCAATATATAAATAATTATATCAATATATATATATATATATTTATATACATACAGAATATATGTATATATATATATATATATTTTGTGTATATATATATATATATATATTTCTTTGTCTACCTGTGATATACGGTTGACATATTCAACTTGGACAAACTTCCTTTTATTTATTAACTTCTGTTTTGAATTCAATATGTTTTACCGTGATTCACTTCATTATATTTGTGAAACTTCATTCTGAGGTTGCCAACGGCAACGTCTCCTCCTAATTGATCGTTGCCACGGCGCTGTGGATTACGATGACTGAAGGCCTTTCTGTGGCAGCGAGCTCACACGTGGTGCATTCAAACGCTTCATGTTTACGGGGGAATTTGGCATCTCTGATTCAACGTAATCTGTTAAATGTATGCTTCAGGGTTATTTGTTTCAGGCGACTAGCCAAACTCATCGAAGGAGATTTAAATATTATTATTTTTATGCGAATGAAAGTCTTGAGCAATAGTTCCGTCTAACCTAAACTACGACTTTGCTCTTCTAATGAGGCCTCAAGCTAAAAATACTTGGCAGAGCAGAACTGATAACTAACTCGTTAAAATGTCTCCATTCAATTAGAGCAGAAAGCTCTAATAGTTCATTTTAAATGGGATACTTACACTTTAACTCAGCTGTATCTGATAAATATACTTATTATGGTACTTTAATTATCATTCAGACACTGTGTCTGTGCAGATAAAATACTTGCACATTTTTCATATATTTTTGTATATATATATACGTATGTATCTAAATAATTTAATATAAATATATATATATATATATATACAAATATGTATAAATATATAAATATAAATATATAAATATAGAAAATAGAGTTATTAGGTATTCTGTTGCTTTCTTTTTTTAATCAGTGAAAATAAAAAAAATCTCTATATAAAAAGTATTAAAAAACCAAAAGATCATCAAGAGTTACTTTGATTTACTGCTTTAAAATGCGACTTTAAAGTATATTCTCCGACTTTTCGAGGCAATAAACTGCAACGCGTTCCATTCAGATATTGTTTGTTGAAACTGAGTTTTTAATCCCTTGAAATGTAAAATATTCAGAATCACGGGGTCCGAGTCATCGGCCGTGATGTGTTCAGGCTCCGGGGGAGGCCTTTAGGAGTGTGTGTATTTCCCAACACACTTCCTCACCATTACGCCATGATATCATGTGCACATCATAAAGAAAACATTTCCCAGTCAGCGGATTTTAACGGCGTCGACGTGGAAAACCAAAAGCACCGCCGACTGCGTGGAAGACTCCTGGCTCGCTTTATTGTATTTTGATGCAGCTGAGCTATAAGCCCCCCCACACACACACACACACACACACACACACACACACACACACACACTCTAAGATGCTCTCCCGCTGTGGAGAATCCTCCGGTAGCTTAATGAAAAACGTGAATATACGACCCTCATCCGGCTCTCCACGTTGACATCTTGGCTCTCTGCTCATGTTCCTCACATTGCTCTTTAGTCGGAACGTACGTCTAGACCGGAGGACGAGATGGAGAGAATGAGAAGAGCGGTCCGGAGAGGGCGAGGAGGAGCGCGTCTTCATTTGCATGTGGTTTGAATGATTGATGGAGCGTCCCGCGGCCGACCCCTCTGGCTGCAGGCGCTCCTTACCTCTCCTGACTCCTCTCCTGACTCCTCTCCTCTCCTGACTCCTCTCCTGACTCCTGGCTCCTCTCCTGACTCCTCTCCTGGCTCCTCTCCTGACTCCTCTCCTGACTCCTCTCCTCTCTCACTTTGCTCCCTCAGCACTACCTGGGGCTTTATCGGGGTAACAGTGTTTAGGCTTCTATTCGTACATTATACATTATACATTATACATTATACATTATACATCATAATAATATTTTGTATGCTTCTATGCTTCTATTCGTACATTATACATTATACATTATACATTATACATTATAATAATATTTTGTATGCTTCTATGCTTCTATTCGTACATTATACATTATACATTATACATCATAATAATATTTTGTATGCTTCTATGCTTCTATTCGTACATTATAGTTTATAACTCAGTTTCAACAAACAATATCTGAATGGAACGCGTTGCAGTTTATTGCCTCAAAAAGTCTAAGAATAATGTTGTTTTAGGCTTATATTTGTACATTATAGTTTATAATGTTGTTTTTATGCTTCTATTCGTACATTATACATTATAATATTGTCTTTAGGCTTCTATTTGTACATATAGGTATCTCTCTCTCTCTCTCTCTCTTATTTCCCCCACACGGTGAAGTCCAAAATACACACAATACAGAACAAAAGTTCAGGGTCACTTAAAAAAATCCTTATTTTATCAATAAATATAACACTAAATGAATCATAAATAAACTCTCTCTAATAGTTAATGTGTGATGACTATTCTCTGGTGTTATGAAGTCTCTCCATAGTGTGTAGAGGCCCGTCTCCATCTTCTAGTGGGACATTGTGTTATCGCCTTAGAAGACTAGCAGAGGGGTAGAACCCCCTTTTTATGTGAGCGCAGCTGAAAACAGTTATTCTGCTGAGAGAAGCTGTAAAACTGGCCTTCCTTTGAGCACAAGAAAAACATTAATATTTACAATAAAAGTCATTATTTATTACCTCGTCAATATTATAATTCAGTTGATAATTAAAGTGAATTGTCTTTCTAACGGGAGTTTACAAATAAACATTTAGAAAACAAAATTGTGAGCGAATCAACAAACTCACTATTTTCTCTCTAAATATCGTTTCATGGCACGTCCGCCCTCCGCCTCTCGTCTTTCTCTCCGCCGCCTCGACCCCTCGGTGAATCTCCGCCCGCCCGTTGGCCCCGCCTCCTCGTGACATCCGGCCAATCGGCACGGCCCGACCGAGAGACGGGCGGAGGAGGCGGGAGGCAGAGGAGGGAAGAGACGAAGAGGAGTTAAAAGAAACAAACAGGGAAAACACCGATGGGGTCGACTTTAATAACGTTTCATTTGCACAGTTTTTCTTTTATTGTGCGAATAAATAAATATAAATATTCTATAAATAATAATGTTCAGGTCTAGATCGGCAGTAGGAAGTTAAACATTCAGCAGAGCTCTTTAAAAACTGATACGCTCCTCCTTTCCATCTTTTCTCCTCATCCCTCTCCTGCTCTCTTTTCTCCTCATCCACCTCCTGCTCTCTTTTCTCCTCATCCCTCTCCTGCTCTCTTTTCTTTTCATCCCTCTCCTGCTCTCTTTTCTCCTCATCCACCTCCTGCTCTCTTTTCTCCTCATCCACCTCCTGCTCTCTTTTCTCCTCATCCCTCTCCTGCTCTCTTTTCTCCTCATCCACCTCCTGCTCTCTTTTCTCCTCATCCACCTCCTGCTCTTTTCTCCTCATCCCTCTCCTGCTCTTTTCTCCTCATCCCTCTCCTGCTCTCTTTTCTCCTCATCCCTCCTGCTCTCCTGCTCTTTTCTCCTCATCCCTCTCCTGCTCTCTTTTCTCCTCATCCCTCTCCTGCTCTCTTTTCTCCTCATCCCTCTCCTGCTCTCTTTTCCTCATCCCTCTCCTCCTGCTCTTTTCTCCTCATCCCTCTCCTGCTCTCTTTTCTCCTCATCCCTCTCCTGCTCTCTTTTCTCCTCATCCACCTCCTGCTCTTTTTCTCCTCATCCTCTCCTGCTCTCTTTCTCCTCATCCCTCTCCTGCTCTCTTTTCTCCTCATCCACCTCCTGCTCTCTTTCTCCTCATCCCTCTCCTGTTTCTCCTCATCCCTCCTGCTCTTTTCTCCTCATCCCTCTCCTGCTCTCTTTTCTCCTCATCCACCTCCTGCTCTCTTTTCTCCTCATCCCTCTCCTGCTCTCTTTTTCTCCTCATCCACCTCCTGCTCTCTTTTCTCCTCATCCCTCCTCTCTTTTCTCCTCATCCATCTCTTTTCTCCTCATCCCTCCTGCTCTCTTTTTCTCCTCATCCCCTCCCTGCTCTCTTTTCTCCTCATCCCTCTCCTGCTCTCTTTTCTCCTCATCCACCTCCTGCTCTCTTTTCTCCTCATCCCTCTCTCCTGCTCTCTTTTCTCCTCATCCCTCTCCTGCTCTCTTTTCTCCTCATCCCTCTCCTGCTCTCTTTTCTCTCCCTCATCCCTGCTCTCTTTTCTTTTCCTCATCCCTCTCCTGCTCTCTTTTCTCCTCATCCTCTCCTGCTCTCTTTTCTCCTCATCCCCTCCTGCTCTTTTTCTCCTCATCCCCTCCTGCTCTCTTTTCTCCTCATCCCTCTCCTGCTCTCTTTTTCTCCTCATCCCTCTCCTGCTCTCTTTTCTCCTCATCCACCTCCTGCTCTCTTTTCTCCTCATCCCTCTCCTGCTCTCTTTTCTCCTCATCCACCTCCTGCTCTCTTTTCTCCTCATCCCTCTCCTGCTCTCTTTTCTCCTCATCCACCTCCTGCTCTCTTTTCTCCTCATCCCTCTCCTGCTCTCTTTTCTCCTCTCCCTCCTGTCTTTTCTCCTCATCCCCTCTCCTGCTCTCTTTTCTCCTCATCCCCTCCTGCTCTCTTTTCTCCTCATCCCTCTCCTGCTCTCTTTTCTCCTCATCCCTCTCCTTTCTCCTCATCCACCTCCTGCTCTCTTTTCTCCTCATCCCTCTCCTGCTCTCTTTTCTCCTCATCCCTCTCCTGCTCTCTTTTCTCCTCATCCCTCTCCTGCTCTCTTTTCTTTTCATCCCTCTCCTGCTCTCTTTTCTCCTCATCCACCTCCTGCTCTCTTTTCTCCTCATCCCTCTCCTGCTCTCTTTTCTCCTCATCCACCTCCTGCTCTCTTTTCTCCTCATCCCTCCTGCTCTCTTTTCTCCCTCATCCTGCTCTCCTCCTCTGCTTTTTCTCCTCATCCCTCTCCTGCTCTCTTTTCTCCTCATCCCTCTCCTGCTCTCTTTTCTCCTCATCCCTCTCCTGCTCTCTTTTCTCCTCATCCCTCTCCTCTTTTCTCCTCATCCCTCTCCTGCTCTTTCTCCTCATCCCTCTCCTGCTCTCTTTTCTCCTCATCCCTCTCCTGCTCTCTTTTCTCCTCATCCCTCTCCTGCTCTCTTTTCTCCTCATCCACCTCCTGCTCTCTTTTCTCCTCATCCCTCTCCTGCTCTCTTTTCTCCTCATCCACCTCCTGCTCTCTTTTCTCCTCATCCCTCTCCTGCTCTCTTTTCTCCTCATCCCTCTCCTGCTCTCTTTTCTCCTCATCCCTCTCCTGCTCTCTTTTCTCCTCATCCCTCTCCTGCTCTCTTTTCTCCTCATCCACCTCCTGCTCTCTTTTCTCCTCATCCACCTCCTGCTCTCTTTTCTCCTCATCCACCTCCTGCTCTCTTTTCTCCTCATCCCTCTCCTGCTCTCTTTTCTCCTCATCCACCTCCTGCTCTCTTTTCTCCTCATCCCTCTCCTGCTCTCTTTTCTCCTCATCCCTCTCCTGCTCTCTTTTCTCCTCATCCCTCTCCTGCTCTCTTTTCTCCTCATCCCTCTCCTGCTCTCTTTTCTTTTCATCCCTCTCCTGCTCTCTTTTCTCCTCATCCACCTCCTGCTCTCTTTTCTCCTCATCCCTCTCCTGCTCTACTTTCTTTTCATCCCTCTCCTGCTCTCTTTTCTCCTCATCCACCTCCTGCTCTCTTTTCTCCTCATCCCTCTCCTGCTCTCTTTTCTCCTCATCCACCTCCTGCTCTCTTTTCTCCTCATCCCTCTCCTGCTCTCTTTCTTTTCATCCCTCTCCTGCTCTCTTTTCTCCTCATCCACCTCCTGCTCTCTTTTCTCCTCATCCCTCCCCTGCTCTCTTTTCTCCTCATCCACCTCCTGCTCTCTTTTCTCCTCATCCCCTCCTGCTCTCTTTTCTCCTCATCCACCTCCTGCTCTCTTTTCTCCTCATCCCTCTCCTGCTCTCTTTTCTCCTCATCCACCTCCTGCTCTCTTTTCTCCTCATCCCTCTCCTGCTCTCTTTTCTCCTCATCCCTCTCCTGCTCTCTTTTCTCCTCATCCCTCTCCTGCTCTCTTTTCTCCTCATCCCTCTCCTGCTCTCTTTCTCCTCATCCTCTCTTCCTGCCGTTCTCTTTGGATAACGCACGGCGTGATCCGCCTCCATAAAGCCGCTTATCAATTATGTATCTGTCTCTAATGCATCCCGCCGCTTGATCGACACGCGGCTCGATTCACTTTATAGACGGAGGAGAAGAAGAGAGGAAAGTTTACCCCTCTCTCTCTCTCTCTCTCTCTCTCTCTCTCTCACACACACACACACATAACAGACTTTCCCTCTTATCCTAAACAGAAGCAGCAGTAGTAGTTCTATATTCTTTCTCGTTGTCTGCCTCCTCATCCTCTGACTTACCCCGTCTTTATTTGAGCTTAGTCTGCAGATGTGGATGTCAAAGACACACGCACACGCACACACACACACACACACACACACACACACACACACACACACACACACACACACACACACACACACACACACACACACACACACTAAACGAGGCGGAGAAGTGCAGACGGGAAGAGAAAATCCAGAGTATTGATTCGGGGGGAAGTTGAGAAAGTAAGAGGGTTTAAAAAGGCCGACGCACAAAAGGAAGGAAGAAATCAGAGAGAGAGAGAGAGAGAGAGATAGATAGAGGGTGAGAGGGAGATAGAGAGAGAGGGAGACGGCTGATGGGAAGTGCATTAAAGGGTGACGGGAGGGTGAGGAAGAGGAAGAGGAAGATTAAACAGAAGTCTCAAGGTGACTGGAGTTACTTGGCAGAAGGTGCAGCGAGGAAGAGGAGCGTTATAAAAAGATGAAGAACATAAACCGGCAGTGAATTATGACTTGAACATCCTCAACGGTTTGTTTTTTCTTCTTCTTTGGTTTACTTGATTAGAGTCTTTGCATTTGATCATTGTTTATTTGAGTGTAGACCTATTGTACGTAAGAAAATGTCTCTAATATTACAACATACGTGCATTTAATTTGAAACCTTCAAAATAAAAGCACGGGACATTTCTCTTCAATCTCTTTGAGAAAAGGTGATCACATGTCTTTCAAGCTATCAGGGGCCACATCAAATAAAAACAATTCTAATATTACAACATAAATCCATTTTATTTGAAACCTTCAAAATAAAAGCACGGTACATTTTTTTCAGTCTCTTCAAGAAAAGGTGATCACATGTCTTTTAATCCGTCAAGGGTGGCATACAATGGATTTGTTGTCTAAAATTATAATATAAATCCATTTAATTTGAAACCTTCAAAATAAAAGCATGGGACATTGTTCTTTAAGAAAAGGTGATCACATGTCTTTCAAGCTATCAGGGGCCACATAAAATAAAACAATTATAATATTACAACATAAATCCATTTAATTTGAAACCTTCAAAATAAAAGCATGGGACATTGTTCTTAAAGAAAAGGCAATCACATGTCTCTCAAGCCGTCAGGGGCCACATAAAACGATGCAGGGCTGGCCTTGTGTTTGACGCCTGTTGACGTCCAGTATTTACAAGACATGCAACAAGAAGACGCACACGCTCAACACACACAAACACGCAAACACAACGTGATGTTGGAATGGACAGAATAAAAACACCATGTGAGAGCAGAGTTGTTGATTGGTGCTCTCTGGATTCCCTCGTGTCTTTGCAGTAGAGTCATATATATTCCCTCTCAACCTAAGGCTGCTCTAAAGTTTTAGTACCTGTCGTTTAGCCTCAGAGCGGGAAAATAAAAGTCAACAAACACTCGCCCCGAGGCCAAAGAGTCACGTTTATGTCTTATTTTGAAAGGAGATGCCAGAACGCCGCCGTGAAAACACATGAACTCAAAGAAACACGTTGGAGACGTCAGAAAGACGCTTCACCACCGGGCCGCTGAGAACACGACGACCAGGAACCAGCTCTCCCTCTCTTTCTCTCTCCCTCTCCCTCTCCCTCTCTCCTCTCTTCTCTACCTCTCTTCCTCTTTACTCTTCACTTTTTCTTTGTCACTCAGCCCTCAGGATATCCTGCTGGTGGTGCCCTGTTTGCCCCTCTGATCACAAAAACAGGATGTGTGTGTGTGTATGAGTGTGTGTGAGTGAATGTGTGCGTGTGTGTGTGTGTGTGTGTGTGTGTGCGTGTGTGTGTGTGTGCGAGCGTTTGAAAGAGACACTAATAAACAGGTTCATATACACTCAGTGTACATGTGAGTGTGTGCGTGTGTCTGTGTGTATGTGTGTGTGTGTGTGTGCGTGTGTGTGTGTAATAAAAGAAGCACTTCCACCTCACCCAGAACACACAGGAAGGGCAAAGGAGAGAGAGAGAGAGAGAGTTGCCATAGTAACGTGCTGTCCAGGTGACGTCGGCATAGAACGGAGGATGGAGGGATGAGAGAACTACAGAAAGGTAGAGGAGAGGAAGAAGGGAGGAGAACTCCTCCGCTGCTCGCCAAGTCTAGAGAGGTATGACATCATCGAGGCACAACGAGGCCGTCCATTGGCTCACAGACAGAGGTCACCGGGCCTCACAAAGGTCACGGAGGTCACCGCGCCTCTTGAAGGTCACCGAGCTAGTGTCTCCTCTAGGAGTGTGTGATGTTTTGTTCCTTGAACTCAGCAG
>CM070099.1:22976916-23001916 GCA_036178185.1 Liparis tanakae | reverse complement strand
TATATATATAATATATAATTATATTATATATATACTATATATATTATATATACATATATATGATTTATAATATATATATCATTATATATATAATTTGTAAAGTATATATATAATTATATATATATATATATATATATAATTATATATAAAAAATTAGATATATATAATCTGATATATATTTATAAATTATATATATATATATATATATATATATATATATATATTTATAAATGATATATATATATATACATATGATTTTGTGCATAGATGCCTTCCTAGATCCAAGTTTAATTTATTTTGTCTGTTTTGTTATTTCAGGTCTAAACTGGGTCTGTTTCAGTCAAGAATTAGTTTACAGAAAGCCAGTGTTAAGGTAAGAGAGCTCCCTCACACACACACACACACACACACACACACACACACACACACACACACACACACACACACACACAATTAAAAAGCCATGGGCCTCCATTGGTCAACGCCGGCCGGTGTGTGAGTCGTCCGTCTCGGTGGTTCCAGTTGAAAGCGAGGAGAAGCGACTGCAACTCCAAGGCGACGCACGCCAGGAACGACTACCTGCTGACGCTCGCCGCCGCCAACGCTCACCACGACCGCTACTACCACACCGACCTGCTGCACTGCATACAGGTACGGACAGGCTGTGTGTGTGTAGGGGGGGGGGAACTGTAGAAAATGGTTGTACAAGTCAGGGATCCTACAGTCATGGAAAAGTCCTGGAATATTTTATATGTTCAAAAGTCCTGAAAAAGAAATTCCCTCTAAAAAGGAAAAGTCTTGTAAATGTGTTCATATGTTCATATTCATATGTTCATTCACGCTGAGTTTTAAATAATTATTACGCTTTGAAAAAATACCGCTTAAAATATAAGCCGACATACGTCTTTTTTCCGCGCTGCAAGTGAACGCACCTCAACTGAAAATAAATGTTTATTCTTTTCATCAAAGATACACGTGGACATTCTGGTAAAAACGGTAGGAAATGGTTGTCAGGGATCCAACAGTCATGGAAAAGTCCTGGATTTTTTTGTATATTCATTTCAAGGCCTGAAATTTTTTTTTTTAAATCCCCCCAAAAAAGAAAAGTCATGTAAATGTGTTATATTCATATGTTCATTCACGCTGAGTTTTAAATAATTAATACGCTTTGAAAAAATAACGCTCAAAATATAAGCCGGCACAGTCTTTCGTATTCGCACATTTTTCGCGCTGCAAGTGAACGCACCTTAATGTTTATTCTTTTAATCCAAACTATTGTCCCTCACTCATTTGAGTCATTTAAGGTTTTATACTGTATGCTTTGGAATTCTCTTTGTTAGTTTAAAACACGACGTTTTCTCAGTTTTTCATGTTTACTCTGATAACTAAATGTCTGGTCCTGGTCGTTTGGTTTAGAGTCCTGTAAACTTCGCTCAGCATGTGAATAATAAACCTGGTGTCTCTTCCAGGCTCAGCAGCTGACGACTCCCACAGGGATCTTTTCAAGAACTGTAAAAAAAAGAATCTGCTTCCAAGAAAAGCTCAATATGGAATATAATGTGTTCCTCTTATCAGCGCACACAGAGTCCCTCCGAGTAGTTTGATGGGGGGGGTAAATGAAAAATGAGAAAGTGATGATTTCTGCTAAATGAGCCTCCCAAACGATCGGTAGCCATGACGTTACCGCGGAACATTTAACGTCTTTGTCGAAGGATTCTATAAAAAGCTCGTATAAATGTGTTCAGTCATCACGTGGCGTCGCGACCTTCATGAAGCTGAATCCATAAACAAACATCCGCACGCCGCTGTGGTCACATGGCGAGAAATCCTGGTTATTAACGACGTGCAGAAACACACACACACACACACACACACACACATATCAGTCTGCTCTGACACGCACACCTCCGCTACCTTGTGGTACATAGCTTGAGTGACGGTGATGTCATCATTATGTACATGTGAGGATGACACACACACACATGAACACACATGTACACACACACAGGCTTCTTGGAAGTCATTAGTCTCACACACACAGGTGTCTGCACCTGTCATGTTTATTCATTTAGTCAGAAATCTAAATCTGTCTAAATGTATGCAGCGTACCTCGTTAGTAGCAGATATTAGTTTAGAATGAATATGATACTCATTTAAAATCAAAGGAAGGCCGTTTCTATGTTTCTCTTTCTGTCGTTAATTTGTTTCTAACTTCAGAGGCTCCTCCCCTTTCTCCCCTCCCCCCCCCCCCCCCCCCCCCCTCTCTGTCGGCCCGAGGCGCCTACGAGTGTCGGTCCGAATATTAGATTCTTTGCTCCTCGCGACAGACGGACGGGCCTGCGGGGGAAATACACACAATGTTACACACACACACACACACACACACACACACAGACACACAGTGAGACACACACAGAGACACACAGTGAGGGACATCGCTGGAGGGAAGCAATCTGCTCCCCCCCCCCCCCTTTTCTTTATTGTGGTGTTTACAGGTTTTCACTTGAAAGTCACACAACTTTTCTGACGGGGGGGCGGAGCATTGCATCACAACTTTGTTTTCACAGTTTTTCACTCCTAGAAATGTGAGAAACGCAGCTAAGAAAGCAGCATTGATGGCAGGAATAATACATAGCAGCTCTACGATGTATGCAGAAGCTAAACAGCTCAAAACAACCCAGAAGACATGATAGTAAATGGAGGTTAAACCACTGATTTAGGTTTCAAAAATCACAAATATACAACCTAAAAAAAGCTGTGTGCTCTTAATATATCGGATTGTCGTGAACCTTATTCATTGGGTACAGCCATGAGAGGACATTGTGTAATAATAATGTCTGGATATGTTACAGATTGCCAACTTAATGTCGCTCTCACTAGTTCAATACATGTTTGGCTTTAGATAATAAATACACTACCGTTCAAAAGTTTGGGGTCACCGAGGAAATGTTGTGTTTTCCATGAAAACTCACTTTTATTCATTAAATGAATACAAGATTAATACAAAATATAGTCAAGACATTGACGAGGTTATACATAATGATTTTCATTGTAAATTTGAATGTTGTTCTTCAAACTTGTCCATCAAAGGAAGGCCAGTTTTAGAGCTTCTCTCACCAGCATAACTGTTTTCAGCTGCGCTCACATAAAAAGGGTTTCAATGTCAAGGAATTATTTATTTATTTCATAAACACTGACATAACGTGTGTGTTACACCGAGCGCTACGACTCCCTTTCAATGCGACAGCTGCAGTGAAACGGATCGTGCTCCACGTCGCCCCCTGCTGGTGGCAGTCGGTACTACACACTCTAGGCTAGATACACACTTGCACCCTTTCTGCTGCTCTTGTCTGGTTCCACTGTGGACTGTACTTGTTGTTCCAGGCGGTTCCAGTCATTCAACCCACACACACACATCGACCGTGATATGAGGACGGGGCTTTTTGTGGAAGCTGACTCAACACTACCTTAAATGGATGAAAGAATGAGGAGGGGAGGAAGAGAAAAAAAGGGGAGGAGAAAACGAGGGAACATTTATAGAGAAGTCAGCCAAAAGCCCACCCGTAATGACATAATGTCCTTGTCAATTTCCCATTGTGTGTGTGTGTGTGTGTGTGTGTGTGTGTGTGTGTGCGTGTGTGTGTGTGTGCGTGTGCAAATGTTGCTTTGTTGACGCTATGTGTATAAAAAAAACATGTCTTTGGATGGTAACTGTATTCGGTGTTTGACCTTTTTTTTAAGTTCATTGCTTTGAAGAGAGTATGAGGCTGAGAATTTGGGAGAATGTGTGTGTGTGTGAGTGTGTGTGTGTGTGTGTTTCTGAACTCCTTCACCTCCCACTGCAGCTGTGAGAACGCTGTCCAGAGAACACTTTACACACACACACACACACACACTTGAAATTGCAGACCCGTGAGGACCTTGATTAGGAGGTGTCGCGTGGGGACACCACTTTTAAAATTAAATAACAGCACACACACACACACACACACACACACACACACACGTTCTGTCTCTCGCTCTTCCCCTCTTCCATCCGCTCTCTCGTTCCTCTGTGTGATCCTGTCTGTTTGGCAACATGGCCGACAGCTTGGCAGGCTCCGCCTCCCGGCTCCCCTTTGAAACGCTGTTCATTTGGACTGCATTAAAATGTCTTCATATCACGATCCTCTCCTCCTGGGGAAGAGCTGTGGAACGAAAACATCTGCTCCGCTTCTGTCCTTCTTTTCCTCTTTGATCTTGTCCCTCATTGCTGGCTCCACTTTTTGTAACTCGAAAAAGAAATCTGCGACATAAGACGACGTAACACAGGGTTCGTATGGTCATGGGAAAGCTGGGATTTTTAAATATTTATTTCCAGGCCATGAAAAGTCCTGGGGGGAAAAGATAATTTGGGAAAAGTCCTGGAAATGTGTTATATTCACGTGTTCATTTACGCTGAGTTTTAGATAATTAATATGTTTTTAATAGAATGACGCTCAAAATATAAGCCGGCATACGCTCTTTTTTCCGCGCTGCAAGTGAACGCACCTTAACTGTTTATTCTTTTAATCAAAGATACACGTGGTCATGCTGGTGAAAAGTCATGGACACTTTTGTATGTTCATTTCCAGGCCTGGAAAAAAAAAAAAAATCTCCCAAAAAAGGAAAAGTCGTGTAAATGTGTTATATTCATATGTTCATTCACGCTGAGTTTTAAATAATTTATATGCCTTCAAAAAAATAACGCTCAAAATATAAGCCGGCACAGTCTTTCGTATTCCCACATTTTTTGCGCTGCAAGTGAACGCACCTTAATGTTTATTCTTTTAATCTAAACTATTATCCCTCACTCATTTGAGTCATTTAAAGTTATTTACTGTATGCTTTGGAATTCTCTTTGTTAGTTTAAATACGACATGTTATCACTTTTTCATGTTAATGACAATTAACAAAATATTTGTTCATGGAAATTTGGTTTAAAGACCTGGAAAAGTCATAGAAAAGTTTTGGAAATCCACTGATCAACATGTGTATGAACCCTGATAACACATGTCTCAGTTATTCTAGATTACGTGTTGACAGGTGGGCGGTACCAGGCCAGTGTGAGCAACAAACCAAGTGTGAACTTCTAATACCTGAAACTTGTGTTCCCGTAAACACACACAGGTGTTCCCAATCACCCTGATGGTCTGATTAGCCCCCTCAGGTGGGAGCTGGGTGGTGGCACAGCCTCCTCAAGGCCTCTAATTAGGCAACACAAGTGGAAACACCTGTGTGACTGGCTCTTCAATTACATGTTTATGATTCTGTGACCCAACGGCATGTCGGACTAGAAGTGGTGTGTGTGTGCGTGTGTGCGTGTGTGTGTGCGTGTGTGTGCGTGTGTGTGTGTGTGTGTGTGTGTGTGTGTGCGTGTGTGCGTGTGTGTGTGTGTGTGTGTGTGTGCGATTGCTTAGACCCCGTCTACACGATGGGAAACGCATATATCTTCATGCGTTTTATCACGGAAAACGATCATTTCTAAAAACTCCGGCCAAAGTGGAGATTTCTGAAAACTCTGTTTTTGTGTTTGCGTGTGAACGAGGTCAAACTGAGTTTTAGGTGGTCAAACGTCACAGTGTCCGACTAAATGTGCGTCCGATGGGACGTATGCGGACGGCGTATTCATGCGGGTTCATGAAAACAGAAACTCTTTTGAAAACGACCTTGTGTGTACAACGTTATTTTTGAAAACGGAGGGGCAGAAATATTCGTTTCTGTAAATATGGTGGGTCTATGAGTCCGTTGTGTCTCTTCCTTAAAGATACTTCTAAATATATAAACATGCACTTGAGTAAAGGATTCACTCATCTCGTGAAATTCCGACTCAGCCTCAACAACAAGACACGAGAAGAAACCGGCATTATTACTGCCAGGCTCCCAGTTACGACATAGTTGTGGTTAAATGATTCAGGCTTTGTTCTACACCCTCTATTCCACGTCTCTCTCTGTTTTTTAGGTGTCGCCTTCTAATTCTCTTGTATTGTCTATTTCATGAAGGATTATGGAATTACACTGTGTTAATCCATCCTTCTCCGTGACCTCTTTCTGTCCTCTAGACGCTGGATGGCAGGATCTACGAGCACGTGAAGGACTACCTGGTGGAGCTGAGTCGCACGGAGCTGGAGGCCTCCACCGCCACACACAACACCTTCCAGTTCTTATTGGACAAATCCACCAGGGTGAGTCACATGACGCGGGCCTGCTGTGCTCATTGTTAAGTTTAGTGTTTGTAGAAATACAGCATTTCTTGGTATTATGACATCCTGAAAATATCCGTCTATCTTCAAAAAAAATTGTTAAAACAATGTGTATTTCTTTCGGTGAAAGGAACGGGACATCTTGACTTTTTAAGTTCATTTTGTTAATTATGAGACAGTTTTTCTTGTATTTTATATATATATATATATATATATATATATATATATATATATATATATACATATATTATATACGTATATATATATTATATATGTTTATATATACATTATATTTTTATATATATATATATATATATATATTATATACGTATATATATATTATATTTTTATATATATATTATATTATATATATATATATATATATATATATATATATATATATATATATATATTTTATATATATATTATATTTTATATATATATATATATATATATATATATATATATATATATATATATATATATATATATTGGAAGCATTGTTCACATTCATAATTTTAAAAGAAACTGAGTGATGCTAACAGGATGGTAGAATGATGTCTATGTGTATATTCAGAGTTCAAATAAAACCTGGAAAAGTCATGGAATTTTTGTAATGGTTATTTCCAGGCCTGGAAAAGTCAGTGAAACACAAAAGTTTTGGATAAGTCATGTAAATTTGTTAAATTCAGTAGTTGCATTCACACTGAGTTTTCAATAATTAATGTTTTTAAAAGAATGACGCTCAAAATATAAGCCAACATTTTTCCCGCTGCAAGTGAACACACCTTAACTGAAAACATATAAATGTGTCTTCTTTTATTGTCACTCATTTATTTGAGTCATTTAAGGTTATGTACTGTATGCTTTGGAATTCTCATTGATAGTTTGAATACGAAAAAGTTCTCACTTTTTCATATTTACACCGAGATTTCACAAAATGTTTGGTCGTGGACATTTGGTTTTAAGTCCGGGAAAAGTCATCCCTCGAAATGTGTATGAACCCTGCAATGGTAGAATGATGTGTATATATATATATATATATATATATATATATATATATATATATATATATATATATATATAATCAATTCATGACATGGATGCTATTTAAAGTGACAGTGCACAATATAAAAGGCCAAATCTATGATTACTATATACTCACACACTGTAGTCTTGACAGGTTTTAGGGACTCGCTGAGATTCCGGAAAAATCGACTTCTCCCCCGCCACAAACTCTCATGTAAATCCACCCTGTTAACTTCTCTCCCTCTTGTCTGTTAAACTCAGATAATACAAGAATACAACCAGCAGCTGTTCATGCAGGAGAACCCGGTGTTCCACAAAGCTCACGACTTCCAGTTCCAGCCCAGCGACTGCGACATGGTGAGAAGAGCCACGCCCCGGGTCACACACAAGCGGCAACCTGCCGTTTGTAACGTCGGACGGTTCGCGTCCACTCGGGGGCGCTCTTTCCAAATCCTATTTTAGTTGCCGTGCGCTAAAATAAATCTTAGTTAAATCAATCTCAAGTCTGTGTGACTCAAAATATGCAGCGGTGAGAATCAAGAGTCGTCTCTCAGTGGGAATCGGTCCTAAATCCTCCTCCTTGTGTCCGAGTCCTGTTCTGCTCTCTTCTTTCCTCTCTTTCCCTCTCTGATCTGTTCCTTTTCTTTCATAAACTGTTAACAACATTTCTCTTAACAACAACGTGCTGTTCCCACCCTGGTTCCTCCTGGTCCTGTTCAGCCTCCGCTAACACTTTTACCCTAACCTTCTCTTTTTTCCATTAACCCTGTAATTTGTGTGTCTTGTGTGTTTGCACTGCTGCTCGTGTGTGTGTGTGTGTGTGTGTGTGTGTGTGGGTACGGACGCTTGTGTGTGTGTGTGTGTGTGTGTGTGTGTGTGTGTGTGTGCCAGACTCTGAGCTCGGTGCAGCGGTTGGTGGACATTGAGCCGTCGCCCGTCAGTGCCATGAGAATGACCCTGGCACAGGTAGTCTGAACTGCTGTTGGCGTTCTTCATCTTCATCTTCACTCCCGGCACACCGTGGATCCTCTACTCCACTCGCGTCTATTTTGTATTATTATTAAACCTTTATTAAACCGGGTGAATATTAAAAATCTATTTTCCGAGGGTTACCCGTGCAAGACTGACAACAACTAGGGTCGGGTACCGAAAACCGGCGCAATGCCAATTGGGCGCGATGGGGAGACGGTCAGCGGTCCCCCTGAGAACGAGGAGACGATGATGACGAGCAGCCTGACCTCAGATTAGTACCGTGACGTTGATTGCAAGTCTTGCGTTCATAAAAGTAGGCCAACAAATGATAAATTATCCATTATAACCATGTTTAAGCTAGCTGGTAGCTAGCGCTAGTTACCAGCTAGCGAAACTAACGAGTCTTAAACTAACAGGTCTTAAACTAACTGATCTTAAACTAACGAGTCTTAAACTAACAGGTCTTAAACTAACGGGTATTAAACTAACAAGTCTTAAACTAACGGATCTTAAACTAACAGGTCTTAAACTAACAGGGTTAGGGTTATGGTCAAAAAGTCCTTAAAGGTCACATAAAATCTCTAAAGTTCACATTCAGTCCTTAAAGGTCACATCAAGTCCTTAAAGGTCACATCAAGTCCTTAAAGGTCACATAAAGTCTCTAAAGTTCACATTCAGTCCTTAAAGGTCACATAAAGTCCTTAAAGGTCACATCAAGTCCTTAAAGGTCACATAAAGTCTCTAAAGTTCACATTCAATCCTTAAAGGTCACATAAAGTCCTTAAAGGTCACAAAGTCCTTAAAGGTCACATAATGCAAAGAGAATATTCAATTTGCTTTGTGTTCACATTTTACACAACAAACTGCTAAACAACAACAACACGTATGTACTTGTTTGTTTTTGGGTGTGTTGCGTAATGCATGAACTCTCAGGGCTCCACAACATGTCCCTGTGGAGCCACCGTCCCCTCCGGCTTTAACTCTTCAACTCCTCCTGCCTTGGTGTAATTAAGCTGCAAGTCTCCCGCGTCACACTCTTTAGTTTCACACCTATACTTTACGCTCTGGTTCCTGACGCGGCACATCATTAATAGATATGATGTGCATGGAAACTCGCAATTAAAACATCCCGTTGCCACACTTTTATTATCGGATTATGGAAGCTGCAGCCTCTCAGGTCTGGATACTGAATGTATGAACTGTAAATCCTGAGGATCAGTTTGTTTGGATTGCTCATTTCTTTAAGCAGTAATGTCTCCTGATATATCCGTCACATCATTTACCCAACACTACATTTACATGTTTACACTTATGTCCACAACACAGAGATGGAAGCTGAGCTTTAATGTAGTCTGATGATCAGATTGTGGATGTTTGTGGGCTTAGACCTTCTATTTCTCTGCATCTGAGAAATAGAAGGTCTAAGCCCACTTTATTGAATTCAGATCCTCTTTGAGGAGTGACTAAATAAATGGGCTATGAAATAACTCCCTAAATAACTCGGGCCTGGCAAGAAAAACTTCCTGATAACGACGATCTAATCTAAAGACAAAATCACTCCCAATAGGAGGACGGCAAAACGGCGGACAAATAAAACTAAACGGAGCTAAACTAGAAACTTTACAAATGAAAAGTCACTCTCAACGAGGAAACAGAAACTTTCGACACATGAGGAAAGGCAAGTGACCTGAAATGAGGGGAGGAGTTAGGCTTCAAAATAAAACAGGAAGTTACGAGACAAAAACCCAAGACCAGAAAAACCTAAACATTTTTTTAAATTAAAAACAAAATATAACGGTCCATACAATAAAACATTTTTTTTTAAATGCAACGATTTCTAATAAAGTCTGATCAATTGTGAAATCCTCATTTTGACAGTATTGTTAAAACATGAAGCTACCGGGACAAGACATGTATTGAGCCCCGTGTGAACCATATTTATGGTAGAAGCCACAATAAAGAAAATGCAAAAAATGCATAAAACTTGAGAAATAGATTTGAATAAAGTAACAAAAGCAAATGTTCAGAATAAAGTTTATAGATGGATGATATATGCGATGCAAAGGATATATTTATTCTTTATTTGAGCAGTACTTTCAGAACACCTCAGACAGATAGGCATAACTATTTTATGAGTGGCATGGAAAACGACTTTTTGGGGGGGTTCATATTCCGAATTGCGACTTTTTTATTAGACGATAATGTTTTATCTCTTTCTTAAATCCCTGAAAATGTCAAATGGCGTAGTACAGAAACTTATTAAAGTGTAGTTATGAAGAATCTCAGCTCACTGATCAGTATTTTGAGTTAAAGGCTAAATTATTCTATAAATAAATAATTTCGACATATTTAATACTTTAGTCGCCGAAGAAAAATAACCGTAACCGCATGGTTATAATTGATTTTAAAAGCATGCATGTCAAAAATCACTTTTTTTTTTTAAAGGCCTGACACACACACACACGCGCACACACAGACTTGAACTCGTAGACCCGTGGGGACTTGACTAGGAGGTGTCGTGTGGGGACTCCATTTTCAAAGTTCAATAACTTTTGATCACATACTTTTTTGGGGGAATCCTGGGAACCAAAATATTAACTCAAGTATAAATATTTCTCAAATTTAATAAGCTTACTTTTTGGCCAAAAACAATCCACCACCAGGTGACACTGTAAAAGATATGCACACACACTAACACACAGTCACACACACTTACACACTCTTTCAAGTGTGATTTTAATAGAAGATATTTTTATCCACTTGAGCTCTGCGACACATGTCGTATTCATTATGTGAGAAGGAAACAATCGTTCTCTCACACATTCCTGAGCTGAATTAACAGCTTCTGCACATCACACCTTTGTGTCGCTGTGTCGCTGACAGTGTACTTGTGTGTGTACTTGTGTGTGTGTGTATGTGTGTGTGTGTCTGTCTTAGAGCCGTCAGCTGGAGTCGGAGACGGGGACGACGGAGGAGCACAGTCTGAACAAGGAGGCCAGGAAATGGGCCACGAGGGTGGCCCGAGAACACAAGAACATCATCCACTACAAGAGAGTAAGACACACACACACACACACACACACACACACACACACACCTCACATGTACCGAAACAAGACGGCTGTATGTGTGTGTGTTGTTTACAGTGTCTGGAGGAGTGTGAGGGTCACGGCTTGCCCCCCTCGGAGCAGGGCCGACTAGATCTGGAGATGAAGATCGAAGACACCAAAGAAAACATCCGCAAAGCCGAGGTGAGTGACTCCCATGGCCAACGCAGAGAGTACACAACACGCTGTGTTCCCTTCTGAAGGAGGAGCCTTCGCGGCTGCTTTTAAAGTGTATACGTTCTCTCTGTGTTCCTTTGGGTTCTCCGGGTTCTCCACGGAGTGCTGATGGATCGATGTTTCCTCTTCTGAACTTAAAGAGGAAAAAAGAACGTTTCTTCTTTTGCATTACATTTCATTTAGCTGATGTAATATATATTTCTTTATATAAATATATAAATATATTTTAGAAATAAATATTTTCTTTTTATATGTATAAATATATATATATATATATATATATATGTATATAAAGAATACTTGTATACAAATATATCCAGTATTTATTTTTATACATACATATTTTCTTTTTTATATTATTTTTATACACATATTTTAAATATATATATATATTTAAAAAATGATATATATATATATATTTTTTTTTTTTATATATTTTTTTATTTATTATTTATATATATATATATATATATATATATATATATATATATATATATATATATATATATGATTGTATGATGGACCTGCTAACCACGGACCCACGATTCCTGTGTTTATATTTATATCTTATTTATATCAATAATAACGACGGTCTCTTCCCTAGTTTTTAAAGGGTCTGTCATTTATTTATTTATTTATCTGTCTTTTCTGGTTAAAACTCAGTTCTTTACTTGTATTTGTAACTCGGCTCGACGGTTCACAGATCTGACATCAAAGTCTGACCGACAATATATGTTTAAATGAATCGATACATGATTATGACGAGGTCTGACGCTATGATGTCATCTCCTATATTTCTTGAGCCCCTCTCTTTTCCCCTCGCCTCATCTCGTGTTCACTCTCTCTCTCTTTGGCTTCCACACCTCTCAGCTTCTCCTAGAGACGTTTATCATTTATGAATCGATTCTCACACATTCAACCTGTCACAGTGACTTCTCTGCATCCTCTGTCACCCCATCAACTCTCTTCTGTCTCTGTATTTGTTGGCTGCTCTTTGCCTCCATGTTTCAGGTTTTCACATATCTGGCACCCTCTGCTGGCGGGTTTAGTCAGAGTCGTCATTATATTGTTTTTTGTATTAATTGTTATTATTAATTAAGTTTATCGTTCCCCACTCTGAAAGATACACTAGCTGTTGGATTTTATTTTATTCAACCTCACACTACACGAGTATTTGATCTTGTGAGTTTTAATATCATAAAGAACAGGCATCTTTCTTTCCGACCACATCTTCTCTCTCTTTTCTTCTCGTTTCTCACCGTCTGTCTTATTTTTCTTGTCCCACAATTACTTTTTCATTTATATATTTTTTGAGATGCAGGAAAGATAGAAAATACTTTTAAAAGATACTAGAAATCTTATAAAATATATACGTATATATAATATATATATTTATAATATATATACAAACATATGTTATATATATATTTATATATATATATATATAAAATATATAATTATTTAACTATATAAAATACATATCCATGTATAAATATATATATTTATATGTAAAAAAACATATGTATAAATATATATATTCATACATAAAAAAAAAATATATATATATATATATATTATATACATATATATATATATATATATATATATATATATATATATATATATATATATATATATTGAGATAAATACAGTTCACATCCTAACTCGGTTACTGAATATTTTTTCAATGAACATTTGATTTAAAGATAACTCTGGGGTTAAAAAAAATGAATACTATGGGCATTAAGGTGAATCATAACTAGAGATTAGAGATCATAAATCAACAATTAATGATGATAAATGTCTCCCATCTCAGTGTTCACTGTATTCGGTGGCATGTTTGCTTCTCCTCGTCTGCAGTGACTTTCAAATCCAACAGAAGCTGATTGTCGGCTTCTTCCCGGCTGGTTCTCTCTTTCCTTGTGTTGTTATTGGAGGACGAGAGCCGGAGCTCAGTGGAACGTCTCCACCCTAACGAGCCGTTGAGGGCTGAGACGCCGCGGCTCGTTAACACGCGGCGTCAAAACACTTCAGACGGAAGTCGCGTCGGCATGGAGACCGACGTGACTAACGAGGGATCGGAAACTTAATTGGAGCTATCTACTCGTTTATCTAGGCAGAATTTAATCTGCATATACCAGCGTTCGCACGGTCATGGAAAACCTGGAAAAGTCATGAAAATGTTTGAATGGTTATTTCCAGACCTGGAAAAGTCCATGAAGAAAAGAAATCCCAATGTTTTTTATATTCATACGTGACGCTCAAAATATAAGTTGGCATACGCCCAGAAACTAAAAATGTCGTGCTGCAAGTGAACGCACCTTAACTGAAAAGATGTAAAGGTTTTATTCTTTTCATCAAACTATTGTCTCTCATTCCTTTGAGTCATCAAGGTTTATAAACTATGCTTCGGAATTCTCATTGTTAGTTTGAATACAAAGTGTTCTCACTTTTTCACGTTTACACCGAGATAATTAAAAAAAATAGTTTGGTCATGGAAATTTGATTTAAAGTCCTTGAAATGTCAAAATGTGTCTGAACCCTGACGTACCTTCAGTAAATAGAGGTTGGACCGATCATAAGGGTCATTTGAATAATAAAAACATTATTTAGTGATATTAAATATATATATATAGAGTTAATATATATTTGTGATTGATTTCAAAACTGTGAGTGTTCTTAACATATTGACACTTTCTCTCCCCAAAGACGATAAAGTTAAAAGCCGAGGCTCGGCTGGACCTTCTGCGCCAAGTGGGCGTCGCCGTGGACACCTGGCTGAAGAGCGCCATGAACCAGGTAGTGTGTGTGTGTGTGTGTGTGCGAGCGTGCGTGCGTGCGTGCGTGCGTGCGTGTGTGTGTGTGTGTGAGAGATGGCCTCTCTTTGCCTGACGCAGTGTGGTTGATATTTGAGTTCATACGTACGACTGTTGGACTGTCTTTTTAAATCCCTTCACACATTCATTCTAATTCATGTAGTGCAGTGTGTGTGTGTGTGTGTGTGTGTGTGTGTGTGCTCAGAGTGTGTGTGTGTGTGGGGGCAGTATGTGTATAAAACCACTCTCTCTGTGCATGCTGTAGGTGATGGAGGAGCTGGAGAATGAGCGTTGGGCCAGCTACACCTCCCACGACCCCTCACTGTCGGTGAGACTCCGCCCCTCACCGCGTGTGTTGCTGCTTTCTCGCCAAGCCAGAATAACTCGTAGAGATTCATTAACAGCTGAACTTTAGAGGAAACATGAACCCAGTTTCTGGGCCGGTGTGCCTGTCACATGCCTCCAGATGGTTGTGTTATCATCCGTCCTCAAAGCTGCAGTGTTTTTGACTTGGCTGGAAAGTGCAAATCTCACACTTATAATAAAGTAGAAGAGAACTCATCACCACACGGTGACCCTTTGACCCCTTGACCCACTTAACAGATGAACACCAGTATGAAGCTTTATATAGATTTGTGTCTTTAAAACGCAAACAAAAAGTTCTCGTTTGTAGGTAAATTAATTGCTGGTTTTGCTAAAGGAGCTAGAATGTGTTGCTGCAAATAAAAAGCTCTCAAAATAAAAACATGGCTAACTTATCTCCTCACCGCAGCCTCCCGTTAGCACGGCGAGTCAAACTCCTCCTTCAGCAGCGTAAGCCCCGCCCACTACGTCCAAACTCAACTCGTAGATTTGCGTTTAGAAGGCGCAGGTTTTCTTTTTTTTAATGCAAGTTGTTTTTTGCTGTGATTTTTAGTTTGAGAGAAAATATTTTTAATTAGAGAGAAAATATTCTTAATTAGAGAGAACATATTTTTTATTTGAGAGAAAATATTCTTAATTAGAAAGAAAATATTTTTAATTAGAGAGAAAATATTTTTAATTAGAGAGAAAATATTCTTAATTAGAGAGAACATATTTTTTATTTGAGAGAAAATATTCTTAATTAGAGAGAAAATATTTTTAATTAGAGAGAAAATATTCTTTATTTGAGAGAAAATATTTTTTATTAGAGAGAAAATATTTTTTATTTGCAGCAACAAATTCTAGTTTCATTAGCAAAATTAACAATCAATTTACTTAGAATTAAGAAATTTGCTCTGAAAAGCTTTTTTTGTTTTGGTAATAAAGACACACACTCTACCTTCATACTCCAGATCTCTTTAATTTTGATGTATATATATTTTATATATATATATATAAATATATATATATTTGTTCATCTCCTTATTGTTAGATACTCCTACCTTTTACCTTCACCTAACAGACAGAAGATGGTGGCCATCTTTCTTTCTTTTTCTCCGCAAGAAAGTACATTAGCACATCTTATCAAATGTGTGTGTGTGTGTGTGTGTGTGTGTGTGTGTGTGTGTGTGTGTCATGAGGTGAGGAGTGAGAGTGATGATGTTGAAGTAAAATTGGATGCAGAGGTGAGAGAGGGGGGGGGGGGCGTGAAACGTGGCAGAGAATCTAGCGGAGCATCCTGCGGGTCCTCAGAATCCTTCAGGCATGTTCTAGAAGTACTAAAATGAATGATCCGTCAGTCATTCTGTGGTATTGATCTGAATTTTGGGGATTTTATCTTTGTGTTTTCTTTTAATGAATCAGTGGGAGGCTCAAGTAGCTGAGGAGTTCTCTCACTCCCTCGCTTCCTCACTCCCTCGCTTCCTATCTCCCTCTTTCACTCCCTCCCTCACTCACTCACTCACTTCCTCACTCCCACCCTTACTTCCTTCCTCACTCCCTTCGTCACTCACTCGCTTCCTCCCTCCCTCCATCACTCCCTTCTTCAATCCCTCACTCCCTCCCTCCCTCACTCTCACTGCCTCCCTCCCTCCCTCCCTCCCTCCCTCACTGCTCCTTTTTTACCTCCCTTTCTCACTCCCTCACTCTCTCCCTCCCTCCCTCCCGCCCTTCCTCACTGCCTCCCTCCCTTACTCCCTCACTCCCTCTCTACCTCCCTCACTCCCTCCCTTCCTCTCTCCCTCCCTCGCTCCCTCGCTGCCTCCGCCTGCAGCGAGGGAGATGAAGAGAGATGGTTGACGGCAGTTTGTTCACGAGGGAGAGGAAGAGGAAGAGGAAGAGGAGTGAGTGATGGTCAGAGAGAGAAGGGAAGATGCAGAGCAAAGGGAAGGAGGCAAGTCGTCTTCACTCAACTTTATTAGTCTGGGGATGAGACACGCGGTGGCCGACGCCCTCTTTCAGTCCCCGTTCCTCACGGCGGTCCGTCGAGTCGCTGCACGTTCGGATGAAGTGAAGACGAGCGGCGCGACAGGAGGAAGAGCTGTGAGGGGTGTGCGTTCATTTAAAGAGACACACCTTTTATGTTCCCACGGGAAAATATGTTCATGAAATATGTTCATGAAATATGTTCATGAAATATGTTCATGAAATATGTTCATGAAATATGTTCATGAAATATGTTCATGTCCGGGAGACACAGGAGAGAAGAGTCAACAGAAAAGTGATGAGTCGACAACACGAGTGGGAGTGGAAACACACACACACACACTGTACACACACACACTGTACACACACACACTGTACACACACACACACACTGTACGCACACACGTACACACACACACACACATACCTACACACACATATACACTGTACACATACCCCCACACACGTACACACATACATACATACTCACAGACACATACACACACACTGTACACCCCCCCCCCACACACACACACACACACACTGTACACACACACGTACACATACACACACTGTACACGCACCCACACATAAACACACACCTACATAACACCTACATACACACATACATATACACGCACACACACACACATACACACACATACATACATACAAACAGACATACAAACACAGACACAAAACACACACACACACATTGTTATGGCCAGGTCAGCCTACGTGTGGCGGATCTTTCTACCGGCTCTCGGGTCACATGACTTTCATACGAACCAATGAAACTCTCCCAGAACAAAAGGGGGCGGGGCCAGGTCACATGAGACATGAGTCCGCCCCACACCTGTCCGTCACAGCTCGGACGGAGGAGGCGAAGGTGAGCGCTCCCCAGGTTGTGTACCAGTGTGTGTTTCAGGTTGTGTACCAGTGTGTGTCTCAGAGTGTGTACTTCAGAGTGTGTACTTCACCACACGCCGGAGGCGGAGCTGGACCCTCTGCTGCGTCCTTGTGGTTATCAGAGGTCTGTTGACTTTATCTGGCTCGTCGTGTGTGTGTGTGTGTGTGTGTGTGTGTGTGTGTGTGTGTGTGTGTGTGTGTTCTAAAGGGCATCGTGGACCTGGAGCGCGAGGAGGGAGAGGAGTGTGAAGAGAACATGGAGATCTTTGACGACAGCAGCTCCAGTCCGTCGGGAACGCTCCGGAACTATCCGCTGACCTGCAAAGTGCTGTACTCCTACAAGGTACACACACACACACACACACACACACACACACACGGTGTGGGTCACGTGGCCGTGGCCGTATCAGATGTCTGCAGCTACCTGCAGGACTTCTTTGTATTTAACATTAAATATTCATGATGGTGTGCGCCGTGTTTTTACTGCACTGTAAATGTCTAACTCTGTTGGTATGTCTCTCTCTCTCTCTCTCTCTCTCTCTCTCTCTCTCTCCCTCTCTCCCTTTCTCTCTCCCTCTCTCTCTCAGGCCTCTCAGCCAGACGAGTTAACTATTGATGAGCAGGAGATGTTGGAGGTCATTGAGGATGGAGACATGGAGGACTGGGTCAAGGTACACAACACACACACACACACACACAACACACACACACACGCACACACACGCACACACAGGTGTTGCATCACGTTGATCACCGGCGACGTCGTGAGATCTGTGGGTCCTCAGACGGGATGTTTAGGTGCCCAAAGATTCTCCCGCCCTGCATGTCTTCATGTCGCCTTCAGGCACCGCTTCGTTGTTCGTCAGGGTTCATACGGTCATGGAAAACCTGGAAAAGTCATGGAATTTATATAAATGTTTATTCTTTTAATCTAAATTATTGTCTCTCATTCATTTGAGTCATTTGAGGTTATATCATGTACGCTTTGGAATTATCATTGTTAGTTTAAATACGACATTTTATCACTTTGTCATGTTTACACCGAGGTTTCACAGAATGTTTGGTCATGGAAATTTGGTTTAAAGTCCTGGAAGAGTCGTAAAAAGTCTTTGAAAACTTGTGGAAAAGTCGTGGAAAAGTCACAGGAAATTCGTGGAAAAGTCATGGAAAAGTCGTAGAAAAATGTTGGAAAAGCCGCGGGAAATTCGTGGAAAAGTCGTAGAAATATCTTGGAAAAGTCGTTGGAAAGTCATAGAAAAGTTGTGGAAATTTTTTTGAAAAGTCGTGGAAAAAGTCGTACAGAAGTTATGGATAAGTGGTGGAAAAGTCGTAGAAAAGTTATAGAAAAGTCGTGGAAAAATCGTGGAAAAGTCGTGGATAAATTGTGAAAAAGTCGTAGAAAAGTTATGGATAAATCGTAGAAAAGTCGTGGATAAGTCATGTAACATAGGTCGGTGTGTGTGACCCCGTGCCCTCTGTGTGACCCCGTGCTCTCTGTGTGACCCCGTGCCCTCTGTGTGACCCCGTGCCCTCTGTGTGACCCCGTGCCCTCTGTGTGACCCTGTGACCCCGTGCCCTCTGTGTGACCCCGTGACCCCGTGCTCTCTGTGTAACCCCGTGCCCTCTGTGTGACCCCGTGACCCTGTGCCCTCTGTGTGACCCCGTGCCCTCTGTGTGACCCCGTGCCCTCTGTGTGACCCCGTGCCCTCTGTGTGACCCTGTGCTCTGTGCTCTCTGTATGTGACCTTGTGTGTGACCCCGTGACCCTGTGCTCTCTGTGTGACCCCGTGCTCTCTGTGTGACCCTGTGACCCCGTGCCCTCTGTGTGACCCCGTGCCCTCTGTGTGACCCCGTGCTCTCTGTGTGACCCCGTGACCCCGTGCCCTCTGTGTGACCCCGTGACCCCGTGCCCTCTGTGTGTTTCCAGG
Organism: Liparis tanakae; assembly: GCA_036178185.1. Taxonomy (NCBI): domain Eukaryota; kingdom Metazoa; phylum Chordata; class Actinopteri; order Perciformes; family Liparidae; genus Liparis; species Liparis tanakae. The sequence goes on along the minus strand of CM070099.1, from coordinate 22,982,429 downwards.
CGCGTAACAAGTCGGGCGGCGTTGGCTACGTCCCGGAGAAGTACCTCCAGTTCCCCACGTCCAGCAGCCTGCTCAGCATGCTGCAGTCTCTGGCCACGCTGGACGCGCGCTCACACACCTCCTCCAACTCCACGGAGGCGGAGCTTCACTCGGGCTGCGTGGTCAACGGCGACGCCCACAGTGAGTGTTCAGCACGCCACTTCCTGTCCTCTTTAAATAAGTAAAGTCTCATGATTTAGGGACTAAACCAATAAATACTGCGACGGGGGTATTATGTAGTGTTGAGATTCCCTAGAACTGAAAACACCAGTGGTGCATTTGGTTGCATCCACACACACACACACACGCACGCACACGCACACACACACACACAAATACGCACACACACACCCACACACACAGACACTTCGTATTGAGATGGTCTGCAGACAGCCATCCTATCCTTCTTTCTTTGCAGCCATCTTCTCTTCCTCCCCTCTCTCTCTCTCTCTCTCTCTCTCTCTCTCTTTCTCCAGCAGGGTGTCCCTTTCTCTTTATGCTAATGAAGGCGAGGCAGACATGGAACTACATTTACCCAGGAACGATGCTTCCTCCTGTGTGTCTTATCTCTCTCTCTCTCTCTCTCTCTCTCTCTCTCTCTCTCTCTCTCTCTCCCTCTCCATCCCTCTCTCGTCAGTGATCTTCGTCCGGGCGCTCTACGACTACGAGGGCCAGGCGGACGAGGAGCTCTCCTTCCACGAGGGCGCGGTGATCCGCCTGCTGAGCCGCGACACGCAGACGGACGACGGCTTCTGGGAGGGCGAGCTGAACGGGCGAGTGGGCGTGTTCCCCTCCGTGCTGGTGGAAGATCTCACGGAGAACGGAGAGACCGGGGGAGGAGGAGGAGGAGGAGGAGGAGGAGGAGGAGGAGGGCTCGGGGACATACAGGTACACCAGAGGTGTCAAACTCATGTTTATCTCACATCAGCATCACGGCCTCTTAAAGGGCCGGTGTAACTGAAACATATAAATATACAAACTACTAAAATATAATGTTAAATAACTCTCTTTGCATTTGATTGTTGTTTATTTGAGTGTAGAAAATATTGTACTTAAGAAAATGTCTCTAATATTATAACATAAATCCATTTAATTGTGACACCTTCAAAATAAAAGCATAGGATATTCTTCTTAAATGCCTTTAAGAAAAGGTGATCATATGTCTTTCAAGTCGATCTGGGCCACATCAAATGAAAATGTCTCTAATATTATAAAATAAATTATTTTAATTTTGAAACCTTCAAAATAAAAGCACAGGATGTTTTTCTTAAATGTCTTTAAGAAAAGGTGATCATATGTCTTTCAAGCCGTCAGAGGCCGAATACAATGAAAACGTCTCAAATTGTATAACATACATTCATTTAATTGTGAAACCTTCAAAATAAAAGCATAGGATATTCTTCTTAAATGCCTTTAAGAAAAGGTGATCATATGTCTTTTCAAGCCGTCAGGAGCCACATAAATGACGTGGGGAGGCCAGATTCGGCCCGCGGGCCTCGTGTTTGACACCTGTGAGGTATATATTTGCTCACGGAGACGGACTCAGATATTGAGCGCATCGCTAACATTTTTGTGTTATCGGTCCATCCCCAGGGCCGAAATACCGAGCTTACAGTGCAGTCCATTGGGACATCCCCCCCTCTCTCTCTCTCTCTCTCTCTCTCTTTCTGTCTGGTCGCTCTACCAGCAGGGCCGAGTTCACAGACTCTGGATCAAAGCTCTCCGTGTCCCCGCAGTCCTCTGATTACAAACTAAAAGCTCTTATCTGGAGCTGCTGTGGGCCCAGCAGCAGGAAGGAAGCAGCCACTCCCTAAAAGCTCGTCCACACAACACACAACACACAACACACAACACACAACACACCACACACCACCACCACCACCACGCCACACGGCTTTAAAGTGGTTTGGTGGGAAGATTAATTTTTTTTTTTTAAAGGGGAAATTCTTCTACTTCCTGTGCGGAAAAGAGACGAGTTCTACTTCATGTGTGGAAAACTTGGTCCGCCTCATTTCTGAAAGGTTTTAATCAGGACATTCATATTATCTACGGCTTAAATGTGAAAACTCTTCTCATAATAAACCCAGAGCAAAGATGTAGTTTAACAGTCTGCAACTTTCTGGTTCACTCTCAACACTTCTGGAGCCTTGTTTTCAAAATTCAACCAGCAGCTGTTCTTTTTTTTTTATTGAAACTACACATAAATTAGACATTTACAGATTTCTTAACTATTATTATTATTTTTAACAAAAAATAAATAATAATAATCGCAAACGTTTTCAGAAAAGTCCTCGAAATGTTTTAAAAAAATGATTTAAAAAATAAAAATCTGCTTTTTAAAAGACGCTCCTAAAATAATAATCCGGCGTACGCTCTTTCTTACTCGCGGCGTGCATTTTTCCCGCTGCAAGTGAACGCACCGTAACTGAAAAGACATACATGTTTATTCTTTTAATCTGAACTGTTGTCTCATTCATTTGAGTCATTTAAGGTTTTATAATGTACGCTTAGGAATTCTGACTGTTAGTTTAGATACGACATGTTCTCACTTTTTGACGTCTGCACCGAGGTTAAATACATTTAGTTTAAGTCCTGGAAACCCGTAGAAGTGCCTCGTGTCTCACGCTCCTCCTCCTCCTCCTCCTCCTCCAGATCTCTCCGTCCCTGAAGCTGCCGTGTTCCCTCCCTCACCTGCCGCTGTACGAGCCGCCGCCCATCGGCCCCTTCACCAGCCCCGGGGCCGCCACCCCTCCCCCGCTGCCGCGCTCGCCCTCCACCGGCGCCGCGCTCAACGGGGAGCACAAGCCGCCGCCGCCGCCGCCGCCCGCCTCCTCGTCTCACAAGGGAGCGCCACCCACTCACAGTAAGACACACACACATAGAAATACACACACACACACACACACACAGAAATACACCCATATAAAAACACACACACAGAAATACAAACACACATATAAATACACACACACACACAGAAATACACCCATATAAAAACACACACACAGAAATACAAACACACATATGAATACACACACATAAATACACACACACACACACAGAAATACACCCATATAAAAACACACACAGAAATACACACACACACAGAAATACACACACCACACATAGAAATACACCCATATAAAAACACACACACATATAAATACACACACATAAATACACACACACACACAGAAATACACACACACACACACACACACACAGAAATACACACACCACACATGTAAATATACACACACACAGAAATACACACACACATATAAATACACACATAAATACACTCACACACATAAATACACGTATACACACAGAAATACACACATACACAGAGACACACCCACACACACATATAAATACACATATACACACAGAAATACACACATACACAGAAACACACACATAGAAATACATACACACACTCGCATAAATACACACACACATACATCTACAGGCAGATACATATAAATACACACACACACACACTCACACATAGAAGAGGTGATGGTGTCTTTTTACTGAGAGCTTTTCTAAACTATAAATCTCTCTTCTCTTCTCTCTCTTCTTCATTTCTCTTCTCTTCTTCTCTCTCTCTCTCTTCTCTTCTCTTCTTCTCTCTCGCTCTCTTCTCTTCTCTTCTTCTCTTCTCTCTCTCGTAGATCAAAGCTCTGGAAAGAGTCCGGTGTCTCCAGGGTTCCAGCAGCCGCTCCGCTTCACCCCCGAAGGCGGCGGTCCGGGGAAACTACGACCCGTCAGTACACGACTTATTCAAGGAGGAGTTTGATGTGTCGCGATGGAGTTTAGACTTTACCATCCATATATTATGGAATAGTCATGGAAAAGTAATTGAAAGGTCATTGAAGGTCATTGAAGGTCATTCAAAGGTCATGGAACTCCGTGGGTCTCCATGTGGATGAACCCGATGTAAACAAACAGAACGCCGTTCTCCCGACTAAAGGTCGTCCACCGCCTCGATCCCACGCGACCTCATGGTGTTCTCCTCCTCTGCTGCAGGTGCGAGCCGCTCCTCCTCCACCCAAGCAGCACCACCCCCGGCGGGCGCAGGAGAAGAGCGACAAGACGGAGGAGGTGGAGATCACGCTGGTGTGACGGCAGTAAGAATCTAAACGGACAACAGAAGGCACGCGGAGCAAAACCCCACGGCACCGCGGCCTCCACACATCCGTTTCTCCTCCTCAAGTTAGGAGGAGAGGATGGAGGAGGAGGAGGAGGAAGAGGAGGAGGAGGAGATGGAGGCAGTGTACCCATTAGAATAATCCCTGTCTTAGCGTCCCTCTCCACCCTCAACCTGTCCTTCCATTCTTGCCTTAAGACTTTTAAAGAAAACCAGAGCGTGAGGAAGAGGAGGAGGAGGAGGAGGAGGAGGAGGAGGAGGCAGAATGTTAAGGGGGGGGCATGAGGGGAAATGTGATGATGGGTTTGGCAAGTTTTCTTCTATCTCGTTAACACCTACTTGAAGTTCCAGTCCTGGTGGGCTTGGTCCCTCTGACCACGAGGAACGACGACGGTGAGCGGAGCCCCGACAACAACAACAACAACAACAACAACAACATTTAGTAAAGATGTAAACGATACGTACCGAGGACGAGTCTCACACGGAATACTCAAAGTGCACAGCGCTGCACACTAAGCGTTTATTTTATTTTATTCCTAAATCTAAGAATGAGAGGGAAAAAGCTTTTATTTTGAAAGAGTGCAGTTTGGCCCGTTAGCTTAGCAACACTTAGCTCAATCCTTTTAGCTACCTAGCTGAGTCTCATGTTAAACATCCCGGTGACGTTAGCATACCGCCGCGCCGCCGCCGCGTGAACTCTTACGTCACTCTTCATGGAATCGTTGTCACGTTCAAAAAGTGGGAAATGTAACTTTTTCCACCTTAAAATGATGTAATGTTTACATTTGGACAGGACAATGTGTAAAATATACATACATAAATAAATAAATATATAATATATTTAAACTTAAGCTTGCAAAAATATACTTTTTTCCCCTAAATTAACATAGATTTAATTGAGCAATTAAAAAAAAGTTTAAAACTTTTTGCAAAAAATAGATTATTATTTATTATTACTATACAATTATTTATTTTAAATGAGAAAATGTAAGTAAACGCTAACAACGCTAACAACGCTAAATCTAATATCTAAAAAAAGAAATTGAGGCTGATGGAATGAAAACCAAGATTTAAGAAAAGGGAGATGCACTTAAAGGATGAACACGCAATGAAGAAAGACGTGGGTCTCGATAGCATGTAGCTTGCTGGCTAACGTGCTAAAGCTTCAGTTACAAGCCTTCGCTCATCGAGGGGACGGAGGCGGCTCGGCGGTGTGATGGTGGTCTACATGAGGAGCAGGTTTTGTAATGCGGTGAGGTTTTGTAATGCCACAAAACAACTTAAAATCAATTAAATTCTGTTTATTTACATATATTCAGCT
>CM070099.1:22941916-22971916 GCA_036178185.1 Liparis tanakae | reverse complement strand
AAAATTTCCCGCACACATAAAAGTGTCTATTGGTATTTATTTCCTTATAAAACTAATATGTGGTAACCATGTATCTTCATGGTAACCTTGTATTTTAAAGTCAGATCATATAGTCGATATAACTTGTAGGGGGTCATATTGTTTTATTTCTTTAATCAAAACTGTTGGACTGTGATGTTTGTTGCCGAGCAGGCGGAGGGAAAAGAGGAAGAGGAGGAGGAGGAGGCTGAAGAAGAGGAGCTGAGGAAGATGTTTCAGACCTCTGTGAGTCTGTGTGTGCAGGCCGGTGTCATGAGCCCAGAGAGAGCCCAGCGCTACTACCGGTCAGGTGTGTGTGTATGTATGTGTGTGTGCGTGTATGTGTGTGTGGCTCTGTGTGTGTGTGTGTGTGTGTGTGTGTGTGTATGTGTGTGTGTGTGTGTGTATCTGGTAGATGTTGAGGTTTAATTAAGTGCGTTGCTGTTTCTCTTCAGCCCTCGACGCAGATCTGAGATTCGCTCTGGACGACCGTCCTCCCGATGACATCATCGACCGTCCTCCCGATGACATCATCGACCGTCCTCCCGATGACATCATCGACCGTCCTCCCGATGACATCATGGGACGCTGCCTGGTTTACGTCCACAGGGTCGTTGACGCACAAGGAGAGAGAGAGAAGAAGAAGGCAAGAGACGCCATCGATGACCGAGGATCAATAATCATTCATCAATAATCAATCATTAATACTGCGGATCGTTGGAACATATTTCACGTTGGTTTTTTTTATGTACTTTAAATATCTCTCACATCTGAAGGTTTTAGGAGTTTTTGTTATTTATTAGTCGTGCAGCCTAATATAAATAGATACAAAGTGAAGTAAAGACTCTTTTTTCTTCTTCTCCCACCTCCTGTATGTCCAGGCCACGACCTTTGACCTCTCGCCCCCCGCCGCCTCCCGGCTGCTGTCCGAGCTCTGCGACGGCTTCCTCCCGGGCCTCGCCGCCTCCTCCCGGCTTCTCGTCTACGCCACGACGACCGCGTGCGACCGTCGCCACGGTTACACGGCGGCGCGGCGGCGCGGCTACGCCGAGGCCCTCCGCCACCAGGCGCTCTCCGACCTGCTGCGGATGATGGAGGGCCGCGGCGTTCCCCCGGGAGGCGGCGAAGGCCCTCAGGAGGAGCTGTGCGGCATCCTGGCACGACTTTATGACATCACACGGCCAGAGGAGGAGGAGGTCAGGTTGGAGGATAAAGAACAGAGGAAGATTAAAACAAAGTTATTACATTATAATAACACTTTTTAATAATTAAGTGTCACTGTGTGGATGTTTTGGGGGTCTGTTCCCTGTGTCGTGTCCCACATTTCCATTTCCCAACTCTTTCCTTTCCTTTGCTGCAGGTCCGAGCCTTTGTGGAGCAGAGCGGAGCACAGCGCCCTCTGGCGGTGACCGGAGGACCGTGCAGCGGGAAGACGGTACTGCTTGCGCATTGTGCTCAACAAGTAAGATGTTCAGTCCCTTTGAAACCCAAACAATATCAGAATTGCTACGAACAGATTTTTCTTTTTTCTAAAAAAAATAAAATAGCAGCAGTAAAATATGTATTAATTTTCTTATTTGTAAATTAAATGTACTTTTTTGTGCTGGAAGTGGAACCAATAAGACATGAAAGCCACCACATATTTAGTGACAAGTGAAATGCCTTTGTAACTATTTTTATAATTAATTAATTATTTGTCATTATATATATGTATTATATATAATAATATATTATATTATATATATATAATATATAACATTTATTATATAATATATATTATGTATAATATATATATACATATATTATGTAATACATATATATTATATGTATATAGAAATTATATATATATATATATATATATCTATATATATATACCAGTGGAAACAATAAGCCACATTTTATTATATATAATATATATATATATATATATATATATATATATATATATATAATATATATATTATAATAAATCTATATTATATATGTATTATAATAAATCTATATTATATAAATATACATTATATATTATATTATATATAACATATATCTTATATATATATATATATATATATATATATAAGATACATAAAAAGACTGCAACAATCTTTAATATAGAGTTAAAGAAAAGTGTGTCTGGCACTTTGTAGCTCAATCAATATAATTATTACTCGTGAGGATAATCAGACGAGGCGTTCAGGTCACAGCGTGTGAAGAAGACTTCTGTCTCTGCAGGTGAGGTCGTGGCTCCCGGCCTGTGACCCCGTGGTGGTCATAGATTTCTGCGGCTTGTCGGCGGACCGGTCCCCGAGGCGCCTGCTGTCCAGCCTGAGCCGCCGTATCGCGGCCGGGTATCGCGGTGGACCCTCCCCCGAGAGGAACCACCTCCGAGACCTCGACCTCGACCCCGACCCCGACCTCGACCTCGGGCTGCCGGAGCTGAAGGCGCGCCTCTCGTCCCTCTTGGCCTCCGCCCCCTCCGCCCAAAGGCCTCTGGTTCTGATGCTGGACGGCCTGGACCAGGTGGAGCGGGCCGTGGCGACCCCCCTCCTGGAGCTCCTCCCCTCGCCCCTCCCCCGAGGCCTGAAGCTCATCGTCTCCTCCGGCGCCGCGCTGCTCCTCCCCGCCCCGTGCGCTCGCGTGGCGATGGGCTGGGCGGACGGGAAGCGGCGCGGCGCCATGTTGGCGGCGCTGCTGCGCGGCTCGGGCCGGACGGTGACCTCGGGGCAGCAGGCGCTGCTCAACCGGGCGATGGCGTCCTGCCGCCTCGCGCTCTACGCCCGACTCCTGCACCTCCACGCCGAGCCGTGGCGCTCAGGTACGAGGAGGGGGACCCGACGGAGGCTTCTACTGTTTTCTATCATCAGTTCTATTCTTCTATTCATTTATCATCTATCAATCTATCATCTATTATCATTCATTTATCATCTATTCATTTCTCATCATCTATCATTTATTCATCTTTCTAGAATATTGATCATATATTTGTAGTGTAACTTTAGCTCCTCCCATCAAGACCTTTAACCAATGAGATCAGTTGTTGGAGTCGGTGACCAGAACCTCCTCCTTCCCACACACACGGTGTGTTCTTGTGTTCTTCTTGACCCAAAGAACCCAAAGAACAAAAAGAACCCAAAGAACCCAAAGAACACAAAGCAACCAAAGAACACAAAGAAATAAAAGAACCAAAATAACCAAAAGAACAAAAAAAACACAAAGAACCCAAAGAACCCAAAGAACCAATAACCAAAAGAACCCAAAGAACCAAAAAAAACAAAGAACCAAAAGAACACAAAGAACTCAAAGAACCCAAAGAACACAAAAAAAACCCAAACATAAAGAACACAAAGAACACAAAAAACACAAAGAACCCAAAGCACCCAAAGCACCCTAAGAAGCTAAAGAACCCACAGAACCCATAGCCCGGCCCTCGCGGTCCTCCTGCTGCTCCTGAAGACGAGCCTCTTAAGTCACATCTTCGTTTCTGCCGCTCGACTCTAAGGGAGTCATTCAAACTAAGAGACGCTAAGGGAGCCAATCAGGGCCGAGTGTCTTGAGGGCGGGGCTTGAACCTTCAACCCTCTGACTGAAAGACGGATCCTCTAACCTTTGACCCACAGCGCCCAAAACGTTGTTTTCTCAAATGCTTTTAAAGAGTTTTAAAGTATTCCCCCCCCCCCCCCCCCCCCCCCCCCTCTCAGATTCGGACGTCTCCGCCTCGTCTCTCCCGGCCGGCGTCCTCTCGTCCATCTCGGCGCTGCTGGATCTCCTCCAGCGGCGTCACGGCGCCGCCCTGGTGGCCCGGGCCGCGTCCTACCTCGCCCTCTCGCGGACCGGCCTCACGGAGGCCGAGCTCGCCGACCTGCTGGCGGCGCCGGGCGAGGGCGCCTCCCCCGACGCCGGCGTCCCCGCGCAGGTGGACGTGGAGACGCTCCTGCTGGACCTCAGGAGGACGTTCCTCGCCCGGAGGACGGTCGCCGGCTCGCGCGTCTTGTTCTGGACCAACGGGCGCTTCCGGTCCGTCGCGGTCGAGAAGTTCCTCGGCGACCTCGAGACGCGGAGGGAGATCCACGCCGCCATGGCGGAGTACTTCGGCGGCGGGAGGTCAAACCCCAAGGAGGAAGAAGACGGAGGAGCAGCCGGACACTCGTCTGGTTTCTCCTTCCGGGAAGTCGGCCGGCTGAACGCCAGGGCGGTCTTGGAGTTGCCGCATCACCTGCGAGGAAGCGGCCGCTGGGCGGCGCTGGAGCGCGGCGTCCTGATGTCCTTCGCGTTCCACCGCGCCGCCGCGCGGGCCGGACGGCTCGGGGATCTGGCGGCGGCGTTGGAGAGCGGCGAGGGGTCGCCCCGCTTCCCGAGGGAAAGGGCCCTCCTGGCGAGCGCGCTGAAGTCCCGGGCGATGAGCTCGCCGCCGCGCCTGGCCTCGGCGATGGAGGCGGGGCTCCGGCCGTACCTGGAGGCGTTCCCCGAGCTCCGAGGTTACGTCGGCGAGATCGTGGCCGAGCGCCGGAGGGCGGGACGCGGGTTGGCGGTGTCTTGCCCCGCTTCGCCGGTGCCGCCGGCGCCGGGCGGGAGACGGGGTCGAGCTGCGAGAGGCGGCCGCCACCGAGTGCGGCGTCGTGGCGGAGGTCATGGAGGACGGCTCGGCGAGCGTTTGGAGAGGCTTCGGGCGCCGCGCCGTGGAGACGGCGGCGACGGCGTTCGCGGGAGTGAAGAGCAGCGGGCGCTTCCTGTTGTTCTCCACGCGGCGCGGCGAGCTGCTCCTGTGGGACGTGAGGCGCCCGGAGACGTTCCTGCGGGTTCTCGAGGCGGCGAGCGGCGAGACGGCGAGCCGAGTCGAGGGGATGGCGGCGCGGCGGGAGACGGTCTTCGTGTGGCGGGCGGGAGAGAGCGCCGTGACTTCCTTCCACGTCTCCGACGCCACGGCGACTCGCTTCCGGTGCCGCGGCCGCGTGACCGCCGCGGTTTGCTCCCCCGGTGGCGGCTGCCTGTACTGCGGGCTGGAGGGCGGCGCCGTGGACGCGTTCGACGCCGACACGGGCGACTTCCTCGCCGCGTCCTCGACCGGCGGGCGCGGCGCCGTGGCGTGGATGCTCCTGAGCGAAGACGAGCGGGAGCTGGCGTGCGTCGACGAGGGGGGGAGCGTGAGCGTGTGGGACGTGGCGTCCAAGACGAGCCCGCCGAGACTCGTCAGGGAGAGCGGCGGCGAACGCGGCGGCGAACGCCGCAGCGTCCGGAATATCGATTACTCGCGTGAAATGGGGGTTTTATTGGTGTGTCGATCTGAACAAGTTGCATTGTGGGACGCGAGCGACTGGCAGCCGTGGGACCGCTTCCTGGCTCCTCGGGGGCGGAGCTTCGTCCAGGCGGCGCTCTGCCAGGAGGCCCGCCTCCTCCTGGCGCTGCTGGACGCCGGTCCCTTCGTCTTGGCGTGGCGGCTCGCCACGGGGGAGTGCGTCCTCTCCCTGGCGGCGCTTCGCTGCTCCCGAAGCGCCTTCCAGACGGCGGCGGGCGTCGTCTGCGTCGGCGGCGACGGCCGCCTGACGGCGTGGGACTCCGGGATGATCGACGCGGCGGCGGCGGCGGCGGCTCCGAAAATGCGGCGCGGCGTGGAGGAAGTGGCGGTGGACCGGTCGGGAGCGTGGTTCTACACCTCCGACGGGTCGGAGGCGGCGTGGAGATGGAGCTGGGCCTCGGGGCGCCCGCGGGACGAATTCCTGCACGACGCCCCCGTGGCGAGGCTCCGCCTCTCCCCGGACGGCGTCCGCCTCGTGACGCTGGCGGCGGGCGAGGTGTACGTCTGGCGGACGGACACCGGGCAGAACGTGCTGCGCGTGAGCGGCGCCGGGGCGGCGGACGTCCTCGTGGCGCCCAACGGGAACGTCGGGGTCACCATTTGTGAGCGCGGGTCGTCCCGCGTGTGGAAGATGGCGACGGGGAGCGCCGTGTGCGTCGTCCGCGCTCGCCTCTCGGACGCCGCGGTGTCGCCGGCGAGCACCTTCCTCCTCGGCCTGCGCGGCGGGGACTTGCTCGCCGCCAGCTTGTGGTCGGGCGCCGTCGACCGGCGGTTCTCCCGCGCCGGCGGCTCGGAGCGCGTCGTGGCCTTCCGGGCGCTCGCCGGGCGCCCCGACTTGGCGCTGGTGATGGGCGCCTCGGGCGCCGTGTTCACCTGGAAGCTGACGGAGGAGACGCTGTGTCGGCACTTCCGGCTGCCGTACGCGTTCCGCCGTCGGCCGAGAGACTTCCGGGCCTCGGAGGACGGGAGCGTCGTCCTGCTGGTCGTCGACGGCGACGCCATCGAGCTGCTGGACGTGTCTCGCCTCAGACTCTGCTCCCTCAGGGCGGAGGGGGGGGTCACCAGGGTCAGCCTAGAGGAGAGCGGGGGCTACGCCGCCTACATATACACCACCAGCACCACCAGCACCACCATAGACGACGGCCTCCGGCCCCCGAGGTCCGTCCTCGCCGTTGTGCGCCTGGCGGACGGTGAGACGTTAGGCCACGCCCCTCTGCCGGTGACCCCGTCGGCGCTGGTCGTCCGCGGGCGCCGCGTGTTCGTGGGCTTCCAGGACGGGTCGGTGGCCGCGTTTTCCATCTCGGACGCCGCGGCGGGCGACGGGGAGTCGGACGGCGGCGGAGAGAGTCCGAGCCGCGGGCTGAAGCCCCGCCCCCGGGACGGAGGAGCGGCCTGGCGGCTGCCGCTAGAGACCGCCAACGTCATCTGGCCGTGAGGTCCGTTAGTGTGTGTGTTTGTGTATATTGGATAGGAAACAGAAAGACACGGCAGGTGTCGGTGTTTCCACTTCTGGGGAAACTGCAGCCGCTTTTGGTTTCATTTTCTGGAACTATGATGAAGATGATGAAGATGATGAAGACGACCTCAATTTCATTTCTGGGAGAGAAACCGATCCACACCGCTTCGAGCCCCGTAGTTATACTGCATGTATTGTTGATGTTATCATAACATAATGTTGGTATAAATGTCCTTTTTATTTTTCTGTAATAAAAAGAAATGTTTTTTTTAAGAACGACATTATGAGAAGATAAAAGTGTCTTTTGAAAGAAAGAAGCAGCTGCTGACTTTCTGTTGGGCTCATGGTGCCTTCAGGTTTATTGGTAAGATCGTAAATTACAAAACTTTGTCCTTCTCATCGTTGGAGCTCAAGGTGGAGCTCAGGGTGGTGCCACCCTCTGGGCTCTGATCTTCTCCCCATCCTCATCATCAGTGTGTGTGTGAGTGTGTGTGTGTGTGTGTGTGTGTGTGTGTGTGTGTGTGTGTGTGTTGTTCTCCATCTAAAGCAGGAGCTGCTGGTTTCTTTAATATAATAGAAACTAAAAAGGCTTTTAAACTTTCTGTTGCTTACATAAACAAGTTCTTTGACGGCTCTTAATAAATCTCAATTCTACGACTGAGGGGTCTGGGTGGGGGGGTTGCACAGAGGTCCTCGTGGTCCTCCCTGTGTGGATGGGGGGGGGGGGGGGGGTAGATCTCGTGCCTAGTACTCCCCAGGTACTTAATTATCCTCCCTGTGCGGATGTGTCACCTTCTGGCTTTGGTCGAGGAGAGTTCGTACCTGTCTGCTTTATATTATTAACACTTGCTATTAGTAGAAAGCAAATTACAAATTGTACCACAGTATACATGTCATATGTATTCTTGCATTAAAAAGCGATGACACTTCGACCTGTCTACATTATATTTTTGTATTTTTAAAAATGAGTCATGGTGCCTTTACGCTCCTTGATAAGATCGTAGATAACGCTACTTATGCGCTCTTGTTTTCCTTCAGTATAAAGGAAATTAAAAAGTGTACCACAGGATAAATGTCTTACTTTTTATGTATTAAAAGGCAATGGCACTTCGACTTGCCTACTTCGTATTTTTTTATTTGTATGATTTACATTATGAATCGTAAAAGTGTTTAAAAAAAGACCAAAACAACTTCTGACCGTCCGTGGGTCTCGTGATGCCTTCACGTTTCCTGTTAAGATCGTAAATTACACTACTCGTGCACTGTTGCTTGCCTTTTGTAGAAAGTAAATTACAAATTGTACCACAGTATAAATCTTATTGACAGGAATGTTACAAAAAAAGTGAACTCTTGGTCTCATGGTGCCTTCAAGTTTCTTAGTATTATCGTAAATAACATTACTTTATTGTTTGCCTTTAATATAACATAAATTACAAATTATACCTAGTTACAAAGTTAGTGATCGTGTTAGACCTTTTAACAAGAGGCACTCACTCGATATTCTACTTTACACTCAAATAACGGGCAGCAGAAGTGCCTATTTCCGAGTGTCGTAAATCCCACCCACTGCACGTGAACGCATCATCTTCGTCGATAAATAGCCGCGCGCGCGCCACTCAGGCTGTAAAGCTGAGCGGAGACATGGTGCTGCTGTACTGGTGGGGAGACGGCTCCAGCGGGCAGGCCGGGGCCCCGGAGGCCCTCCGCCCGGCCCCGTGGACCGTGCCCGGGGTCATCACCAGCGTCTGCTGCGGGGCCCGGTGCTCGCTGCTCCTCACGCGGGACGGAGGCGTGCTGTCGAGCGGGCATAACGCGCAGGGGCAGCTGGGACGGAAGAAAGCTAAAGATGGAAAGAAGCCAGGTAATGGAGGCGGTGATGCAACTCGGTGCATTTAATTGTTTTTTTATTGTTTTTATTTTATAGTCAAATGAGTTTATTGCACTTGTTTTAGTGCTTCAAAGTGTCACGTTTCAGTTTCGTTTCTCTCGGATAACCAGCGAAACTTACCAGCGCTTTACAGGGCGGTGAGTTCAAGTGCTGCTGGGAAAGTCGGACATTATATGAGTAATTTGACTAATGGGCTGCGTTGCGTGAATGGTGTTTGTATAAGTATTCATTCAGGACAAAATATATATTTGGACATATGTATATACGTATTTTATATAATTTCTATATATGTATATATATATATTTAAACTTTTATTGCCATAAAATATAGTTGGTTACTTTCCACCATTGTTAATAAGCACTTGTCACTTGTTCTACTTTATAGATTATAACACATTTTAAGCAGTTTAGAGTTGAATACAGCACTCTTTTTTATATATATATATATATATATATATATATATATATATATATATATATATATATATATATATATATATATATATTAATTTCAATTAGGCTTTTCCTGGTTAAATAAAAAACTAATTGAATACATTTAATTAAATACATTTAAATACAATAAAATAAATAATTAATAAAATAAATGAATCAAAAATGTGATGAAATAATAAATTAAATAAAGTAAAATAAATTCATAAATGATCTTACATAAAAAATAAAAATAAACGTATGTATTGTTACGCCGTACTCTGTCTGCGGTTGTCTGTCCGTCAGGTCGTGTGGAGGGTCTGGGCAACATGGTGTCGATAGCCTGCGGTCAGGACCACTGTCTGGCCGTGTCCGCCTCTGGACACGTGTTCTCCTGGGGCGCCGGAGAGGACGGCCAGCGAGGCATTTCACCAGATCAACTGTGCAACAGACCGAGGCGAGAGCTCAGTCTTATTTAATGTATATATATATGTATATACATATTCATACTTAAGCCGTTAAACATTGTTTTTGACCTCATGCAGCCGTGTGCCGATTCCACTGCCAATCCCAGTGATTCAAGTTGCGTGTGGGAACTCCCACTCTCTGGCACTGACTAGAGGTAAGACCCTGAACACACCTTTAACGTCCGTGTTTATATGTCTCAGCACAAAGTGAGGGTTTGTACGGTCATGACAACCTGGAAGAGTCATGGAATAACATTAAAAAAGTTATAATATGTATATATATATATATATATATATATATATATATAAATCACCTCTGAAGTGGTTAATGACGCCAGCCTCTTTTCATCTCATTAATAACACCTGTTTCTCCGTGTGTAGCCGTGTTCAGACGTTACATGTGATGACGTGTGTTTACCTCTTTGTGTTCCTGTCCTGAAGGAGGCGATGTGTTCTCCTGGGGGCTGAACAGTCACGGCCAGCTGGGCCTGGGGAAGGCGGTGGCCCTGCAGCACGTCCCGGTGCTGCTCGTCGCTCTGACCGGCGTGGCGGTGACCCAGATCTCAGCCGGAGCGACGCACACTCTGTTCCTCACGCTGCCGGGCCTGGTGTACTGCTGCGGGGCCAACGCCGCGGGCCAGCTGGGGCTCAACCGGGTGGACGCCAACGGTACTAAATACTCTAGTGTGTATATATATATATATATGTGTGTGTGTATATATATATATATATATATATATATGTGTATATATATGTGCAGAAAAAAAGAATATATGTATAAAAAATTGTGTATATATATATATATATATATATATATATATATATATATATATATATATATATATATATATATATAATATTAGAAGAAGAAAAAAATATTATATGAATATATATATATATATATAAAGAAAAAATATATTCATAATATGTATATATATAATTTATATCATTGATATGTATATATATATATTTATTAATATATATATATATATATATATATATATATATAAATGAAAATACATACATGTAAAATATATATAATTACAAAATATATGTAATATATATAAACGTAAATATATATAATATATATATATATTTTCAATGTATATA
Organism: Liparis tanakae; assembly: GCA_036178185.1. NCBI lineage: Eukaryota > Metazoa > Chordata > Actinopteri > Perciformes > Liparidae > Liparis > Liparis tanakae. The sequence continues at coordinate 22,961,255 of CM070099.1, read as the reverse complement.
TAAGAATATATATATATACAAATATATATTTATATGAAATATATATATATATATATAAAGGCGAAGAGGTGTGTTCACACAAGTGAACTTTTGGTTTGCAAATTCGCGCAATTTACATTAAATCCTTGGTACTAACGGGTGCTATTAACACCGTCTTCCATCTTATTTTACTCATTGCATGTATAGTTTTGAAGTCGGCCTCTCTTTCTTCTTCCCATCTCTTCACCTCCACCAGGCAGGTTCAACGTCTGCATGGTTCCCGCCCTCCGAGCTCGAGGCGTCTCCTCCCTCAGCTGCGGAGAGGCTCACTCTGCTGCGTTGACGCGGGTACGACGTCCGCTCGCACGTATCCGTCTTCACTCTGTGTGGGTGATGATGATGACGTCGCCGCCCTTCATCCTGTGATTCCTAGGACGGCGAGGTTCTCACGTTTGGGGAGGGACGCCACGGTCAGCTGGGTCACGGCTCCTCCGCCGACGAGCTGCTGCCCCGACGGGTCGACGGGCTCCACGGAGCCGCCGCTCACGTCTCATGTGGCAGGTAAAAATATGAAAAACATTTTGAAATCAGAAAAAAGACAATGCCATGAATTACCTGCTGGTCTCGCTCGTCTTTCCCAAAGCACGGCCTCTTTTCAAATGAAGCCTTTTTTAATTCTGTGCTTACAATAACTCATCAGTAATTCCCTAATTTGAAGTATTGTTGTTTTCACATCTGTTTCTCGACTCCTCAGACGTCACACTCTGGTGTTGGGCTCCTCCGGCCAGCTGTGGGCTTTTGGCGATGGAGCCAAAGGTCAAATCGGGGCCGGAGGGTCAGAGGACACGCTGACCCCCACCGTGGTGGAGGTCCCATGGACCGCCGAGGGGGCGGCCGCCGTGCCCAACGGTGTGTGTCTGTCCAGTGTGTGTCTGTCCACAGTGTGCGTCTTTCCAGTGTGTGTTCTTTAGTCACGTGAGGGATGTAACGTGTCTTAACTAGTGGATGAAGTTTTGAGTTAAAGATGGTCCTGGTTCTTGGACTGTTCCAATATACAACCTTTTTGTATATATAGATATTTATTTACTTATTTAAATGTATATATATTTATATTTATATATATATATATTTACTTCTACTTATTTATATATATATATATTTGTTTCTATATTTATTTGTATATATTTATACATTTATGTATGTATATATTTATTTGTATATATTAGGGCTGGGTACTACTTTTTAATTAATTATTGGATTTTGCGTATACAAATGCGATTAATCGCGATTAAAAATTGTAATCGTTGCCCAGCCCTAGTATATATACATTTATATATATGTGTATATATATATATATATATATATATATATATTTATATATATTCTTTTTTTTTTGGTAGTTAGATATTCAGTTAAATTAAATTGTAAAAGTATACCGTTTGTTTGTTGATGTTTTAATACCAGCAGATTTAATTGTCTAATTAAATGTGTTTTCATTAGACTTGAGAATTTCAGCCGGGTGGGACACGAGCTTCACTTACACCTCGCCCACACAGGTATGTACATGTACAGATGTCAGCAGACATCCACCCGGATTTAATAATATATATACACATATATATAAATTCAATTAATATATAGTCATTCATTAAAATATTTTTTTTAACCAGGAATTGATTTCCTTTTTTGTATCAATTATACTGGTGAATTAAATGTTAATATTGTTATTTTTATTATTATATTATAATTATGTTATTGTTATATTATAATTATTGTATTGTTATTTTATTTATGCTGTTATTCTATTTTATTAATAATAATATAATATTATTATTATTATTATTATTATTATTATTATTATTATTATTATTATATTGTCTGTCATTGAAGAGCGGGGGACAGATAACTGGACGACTCGATGAAACCAAACTACAAAGATGGCTGTCGGCGAGACCCGGCGACGCGGAGGCCGAGAGGTCCTTTTAATTAATTAATAAGAATAAAAGAACGTCTCATTTCTAACGTGTTCTTTAAGTTTCTCCCGTTGTTTATTCAACAGAGAGATCTTCTCCATGTTTCTGACGAGCTCCAGTCTCGTCTCGAGCTTCACGAAGTCTGAGTGAGTGAGCTTCATGACGAGGATGAGGAGGATGAAGAGCACGACGATGATGATGATGATGATGATGATGATGATGATGATGATGATGATGTGCTCCTCTCCCTGGGCTGCTGGTTCTGATCCTCTGTCGTCGGGCAGTTTCTCTCCGGCTGACGTCCTGACCGTCGACCTGGAAGCTGCCGGGCGAGCTTTTGATCTGCTGCTGGAGAAACCGTGGATCAACCAATCGGTGACGAGCATACGAGTTCCTCTGGTCACCGTCACTTAGACCACGTGACCTGTTGATTTAGGCGTTGTTGTTGTTGTTCTTTTTCTTCTTTTTCTTTTCCATTCTTCTTCTACCTCCTCTTCTCATATTCTTCTTTTCCTCTTCTCCACTTGTTTTCCATTCTTCTTCTTCTTTCTCTTCTTCTTTTTCTTCTTTTCTTCTTCTTCTCCTTCTCCTATTCTACTTCTTTATAATATATATATGTGATATATTATACATATATATTTGTTTTTATATATATATAAAAAATATATATACATGTATAATACATAACATATATTATATATATATATATATATAAAAATTATATGAAATATATTAATATATGTATATATATATTTAAAATATATATGTTTTAAAATAAATATAAAAAAAATATATATATATATATATATATATATATAGGCAAATGGTTTGATACAGTAATAATTTGAGGTACAATTTGAAGTGTATTTCTTTACCCGCGTGTGCATGCTGTCTGACCATTATTATCACATCTCATTTTTCCCACGCAGGTGAACCTTGAGCCCCTCATCCAGTTGCTCTTTGTATCGACGCCGGTCCTGAAGGCACCAGAGATCCTCCTGCTCCTGCTCACCTGTCCTTACTTCCAGTCCGAGGCTCACGTGATGCACGGCGTGCTGACGCTGGCCGTCATCATCGCCGAGCTGCAAGAGAAGGCGCTGGACACGCTCAGTAAACGGCTTTATTCATATTATTAATGTATTTATTGTTTCTTTTGTTCCAGGTGTGGAAACAATTATCTTTGAGCTTATTGTATTTTTTTTGACAAATAAGATGTTGAATTGTTTAAAATGTAGAATAAGAGTCATCATTAGATAAAACTATATATATAAATAAAATAGAGATTATTTATTATATTATAAAAATCACAAAATAGACATTCGTTATTGACTATGTCACTTTCACTCGGCGTGCTAAATTGTTCTAATCAAAGTTTAAAATGTAGAATAAGAGTCATCATTAGATAAAACGATATAAATAAAATAGACATTATTTATTATATTATATATATATATATCACAATATCTATATTGATTGCATCATTGTGGAAATTAGCCTAGCGTTAGCCTTTTTTGTTTATTATTTTTACCTGACCATTTATAGAATTTGACGAAATACAAATAATTATCATCATCGTTATTTTAGCTGGTTGTAGTTAATTTCAGAATGTGACCAAGTAACGTTCAGGGATAAACAATAATTGGACTTGAATGAATTTATTATTGAAATGTTTTATTAATGTTTTCCTAACACAGGATAGTTTTTTAAGATATTTTTTTGACACAGGATCTTGTATGTATATATATTATGTGATATATATATATATATATATATATATATATATATTTTTTTTTTTTTTACTCTGCATCATTGAGCTCCTGTCTGCGTCCTACAGAGCGCGGCTGGTCCTCTCTGACCCCCCCGGTCCTGAGGAGACACATCGTGGTGTTCCGGAAGGCTCTGGGCTTCCTGCTGAGCAACGGGCTCCTGGAGACCCACAACCCCGGGGTCAAGTACCTGCTGGAGGCCCTCAAGCTGCTCTACCGGGTCAGTGCTGCGTGTCCGGACCGCGAGACATCCATCCTAGGAAAAGACTCTAAAGGACAGATGTTTGACCCAGAATCGATATGCAATCTGACATAAACGGATATTTAGGGTTGACTCCAGCTCGCTTTACTTTGCGCTGTAACTCGTCATAAACTTTAAAAGGTTATTCTGAAACTTTTATTTAACCAGGTGAATCTCATTGAGATCAAACGTCTCTTTTTCAAGGGTGACCTGGAAAAGACGGACAGCAACACAAGAAACACAAGAATAAACATAATAAACACATAGTTAAGAGTAACAAAACATAAGAAACTTATAGTTAAGAATAAAAAAACATAATAAATACACAATTAAGAAGAAAAGAACATAGTAAACACACAGTTAAGAATAAAAAAACATAATAAACACATAGTAAAGAGTAAAAAAACATAAGAAACTTATAGTTAAGAATAAAAAAACATAATAAACGCATAGTTAAGAATTTGAAAAAAAAGAAACATATAGTTAAGAATAAAAAAACATAATAAACACACAGTTTAGAATAAAAAAATAAGAAACTCATAGTTAAGAATACAAAAACATAAAAACACAGTTTAGAATAAAAAAACATAATAAACACAGTTTAGAATAAAAAAACATAAACGTAAGAATAAAAAACACAAGAAACACATAGTTATGCAAAAAAACACATGTAACACATAGTTACAAACTAATAAACACAGAACAAGACAATAAAAAATAAAACCGGTTAATTTAAGACATGTTTGTGAACCGGCCTCCATTTCTGTCATGTGATACTTAGAAGCGTCGGTCGCGTCACTTCTTTGAGTTTTTAATTATTCTGCAGCTCATTCATAACGTCCAGAGCGTGTTTGGTCATTTTCTCCAGCAAAGTCGTCTTCTCTGACATTTTTTGTATTTGTGCGTGATCAGTATTAACAGTCGTAGTTTTTGAAGTTTTCCATCGATGGAATTAAAAAAAATTCGATTTTTGTTTTTTTTTACGCGACTTTTGCTACGTTTCTTTGCTAATGTATTTTTTTCTTCTGTTTCTTTCACAGGCAAACAAATCTGGAAAGTCGTACAAAGTCCCTCTGGACACGTTTTACGTGGAGGAGATCGGCACGACGGTGAAGGTGGTCGCCGACATCACGCGCTGGAGGGAGTACTCCGGCCTCGAGGTAACGACACACTGTGTGTGCTATTTCCAATAATAGAATCACGTTGAAGTAAACACCATTTCTCCATCAGACAACACAAATAAATATGCAATCACTTTGTTAGAACAATGCAAATAAAGTGCGAAAAATATTTAATGTTTGGCAAAAGAATGCTTTTTGAGGCTGTAACTCAATAAAATGCAACCTGTAAAAACTAAGACTATCAAGTTTGAATATTTGTCAATGAAGAGTTTTACTGAGTTTTACGCTGCTAATCTTTTCAAAGCAATAACAAAACAAGGTCAGATATGTGTGAGTCATCACGTTTTATGATGATCAGACGCTGCAATGAGCTCTCCACTACAAGCGGTTAAAAACAGGTCGGAGGCTCGGCAAGGACACTCAACTCATGCTCAATGTTGAGCTTTTATTTTGAAGGGCAACAGCAGAATCTCGGCTATTGCTCAAGAATAACATACAAATTTACCATTTATTTATTAATGACTTAGTTGTATGTCTGTTTATTTTGTACTTTTGTAATACGTGAAGTTCTCAATAAAGGTTTTGAAATAAATCCACCTGTAATACCTTCGCGGCCCACTAGAGGGGCGCCCCACACAGTTTGAGATTCACTGTTATAAACGATCTGTTGTTGTTGCCTCTTCTGAAATGATGTTCTCTGTAAATGATTTATTTTCTTTCAGGATGACGCCGGCACGCCGGCCATTTTCTGCCGCTACCCGTTCCTGTTGAACCTGGAGTGCAAGGCGGGGTTCTTCAAATTCTACGAAGCCATCGAGAAGGTGGAGTTTGTCGTGAAGAGACGTCACTTCAGTAATTTACCTGACGTCTATGATTTATATCTTGTGCCGTGTCATTTTAATATAATAGTTTTTTGCCAATGTGAGATTTTTTCATCAAAGACTTTTATTTTGAAATCACAGGAAGTCCACCGCGTGGAGTTTGGTTTCTCTCTGTGTTGGCCGGAGGCGCTGCGGCGGCAGCACCACCTGACCGACGCCGCGCCCGTCTTCCAGCTCACGCTCCGCATGACGCACCTGGTGGAGGACACCTTCAGGCAGCTGGCGGCCGCCGACCACTGCGCCTTTAAGAGGGAGCTGCTGGTATCCTCCTCCTCCTCCTCCTCCTCTTGTTCTTTTTTTTTCTTCTTCTTGTTCTTCTTCTGTTTGTTCTTTTTATTTTTATTTAATAAACTAAACATAGTAATAATTTATTTAATAAACTAAACATAGTAATAATTTATTTAATAAACTAAACATAGTCATATTTTTTTTAATAAACTAAACTATAGTAATAATTTATTAAATAAACTAAACTATTGTAATACTTTATTTAATAAACTAAACTATAGTAATTATTTATTAAATAAACTAATCTATAGTAATTATTTATTTCATAAACTAAACTATAGCATGTATTTATTTCATGAACTAAACTAGTAATTATTTATTAATAAACTAAACTATAGTAATTATTTATTTAATAAACTAAACTATAGTAATGATTTATTAAATAGACTAAACTATAGTTATTATTTAATAAATAAACTAAACTATAGTATGTATTTATTTCATAAACTAAACTAGTAATTATTTATTAACTAAACTATAGTTATTATTTAATAAATAAACTAAACTATAGTAATACTTTATTTAATAAACTAAACTATAGTAATGTATTTAATAAACTAAACTATAGTAATAATGTATTTAATAAACTATAGTAATTATTTATTAAATAAACTAAACTATAGTAATTATTTATTTCATAAACTAAAATATAGTATGTATTTATTTCATAAACTAAACAAGTAATTATTTATTAAATAAACTAAACTATAGAAATTATTTATTAAATGAACTAAACTGTAGTAGGTATTTATTTAATAAGATAAACTATAGTAATAATTTATTAAATAAACTAAACTGTAGTATCGCAAAGAGTTCAGGGACGTCACCCCTGCGTGCATATTCATTATTAGTGTTTATCTCATTAAGATGTGTTCAAGGACACTCAGGAGGATTCTATTCTTGTTCATCAGGTGAGATTTGTAGACGACAACAAGGTGACCAACGTCAACAAGAAAGATTTCTTCCTGCACGTGTTCAATGAGCTGATGGTGCCGGAGTCCGGACTGTTCATGTTCAACGAAACCGAGACTCTGGCCTGGTTCCCCCCCAAGGTCAGAGCACCAATAATAATAATTATTATTATTAATAATATTTTTTTATTAATAATATTTTTTTATTATGGAAAGGTCCTGAAATGGTCATGGAAACCCATTAGTCCACTTCCTCCAACATGTTTTGTAATGTGCAGTTCATACCTTCGTCCCATAGGGGGCAGTGCAACGCTACTTTTCTGTAAACGGCGTCAGTGCTCAGTGGAAGCTACTTGTTACATTACATTACATTACAGCTGACGCTTTTATCCAAAGCCACTTACAATCCTGTTACATTCATACACTGTAGACGCAGCTACAGGGAGCAACTCAGGGTTAAGTGTCTTGCTCAAGGACACATCGACTAGGGCGGGGATCGAACCTCCAACCCCGTGATTGAAAGACGGGCCTGCTACCCACTGACCCACAGTCGCCCACTACTTGTATACTTAAGTTTATCTTTATTATTTTGGTTTCTGGTACCTCAGGAGTGGAGTTCTACTAATCATTTTTTTTATTAGCACGATAAAAATCTTTCTAATTTTATTAGCAACACGGCATCTTTAAAACTTTTAAGACTGTCGCATACGAGTGAGCTGAGCTGAATGTGCTTTTTTATGTCTATACCTAAATATATAAATATATATATATATATATATATATATATATATATATATATATATATATATATTTATTTTTATATATAAAAATGATCACTGTTTCCAAGCCCTCTAAGCCCCGCCTCCTCTCAGGGCGTAAAGCATTGCGAATATTCGCATTTCGTTTTCGTTGTGAACGCAGCATCAGGTCTCTACATTCTGAACATCTTTTATTGTGAAAACGTCAAATTCTACTGACGTTGTTTTCCATCATGGACCCCAACAGCCCAAAGCGGAGGAGAAGACGTACTTCCTGCTGGGCGTGCTGTGCGGCCTGGCGCTCTACAACGACAACATGGTGTACATGCCCTTCCCCCTGGTGCTCTTCAAGAAGCTGCTGGGGGGGAAACCCTCCATGGACGACCTGAAGGAGTTCCAGCCCGTCGTGGCCGAGTGAGAACCGGGACACGTTCTGCAACCGCGGAACTAGTTTTAGATAATTACATTACATCACAAGTCATTTAGCAGACGCTTTTATCCAAAGAGACTCACAATAAGTGCATTTCAACCTAGAGTACAAACTAAGAACAACAAGAATACAGAAAGTAACATTTCCTCAACATAGTCAAACTACAAAAGTACCATAATAAGAATAGAAAATGCACACATAATAACAAGTAGTCATAATAAACAGGGGGTCTTCTTCTTCTTCTGGTTCTTCTTATTTCCTTTTTTTCTTCTTTTTTCTTCTTTCCTTCCTACTTCTTCCTTTTTTCTTCTATCCTTCCTTTCTTCCTTCATCTTTCTTATTTCCTTTTTTTCTTCTTTCCTTTCTTCTCCCATCATTCTTTTCTTCCTTTTTCTTCTTCTTTATTTCCTTCCTTTTTTTCTTCTTTTCTTTCTTCTTCCTTCCATCTTCTTTCCTTCTTTTCTTATTCTTTGCGTCTGGATTTCTCCTCTTCTCTTTTCTAAATATATTTCTGCATCCTCAGCTTTATTATTATTATGAGATGATCCTGATTTTCCCGTGGGTATAAACAGTGTTTGTTGACATCGTCTCTCTCTCTCCTCCTGGACCTTCAGGTTCTGGAGGTGCGTTCTGGAGGACTACAGCCCCGAGGTGGTCCAGAGGCTGGAGGCTCCCTTCACGGTGGGTCCATCCCCTCAGAGGGGCCGCTGCCGTGTGTGTGGCGCCGCCTACGGGACGCTCACGTTCTCTTCTTCTGCAGGCGACCTGGGGCGGCGAGGAGGACGTGGAGCTGGACCCCGCAGAGACGGGGAAACTGGTGACGGCGGCGAACAAGTACGCGTCCACAAATCTGAAAACGTTGAACATTTCAGCCTGCAGGGTCGTGGAAAACCTGGAAAAGTTATGGAATTTGAAAATGGTTATTTCCAGGCTTGGAAAAGTCATTGAAAATTATTTTATCCCAAAATGTTGGGAAAATTCATTGAAAATTATTTCATCCCAAAATGTTGGGAAAAGTCATTGAAAATTCGTAATGTTCATTTACACAGTTTGATTAAAAGAATAAACATTTATATAAATGTTTTTTCATTTAATCAAAGTATTGTCTCTCATTCATTTGTCATTCAAGGTTTATTAATTGTGTATATATATATATATATATCTAAATATATATATTTATCTATATATAACATATTTATCTAAATATATATATTTATCTAACATATTTATATATAAATATATATATATATATATATTGGTCATGGACATTTGGTTTAAGGTCATGGAAACCCATTGGTGAACATGTGTGTGAACCCTGTGTCTGTGTCTCTTGACATCTTCTCCTAAAATTACAACTTCTAAACTATCCCAAATCTTTTTCTTAAAAACAAAAAGAAAGTCTAACAACTTTATTTCCTCTAAAGTTGGGAAAATGCAGCTTGGACAGTTTCTTTTGAAGCCACTTCTAGAAAGTACCAACAAAATATATAAGTTACAAAAAAGGTGATTAAAACAGATTCACTTTTAATGTGCAGTTCATACCTTCGTCCCATAGGGGGCAGTGCAACGCTACCTTTCTGTACCTAGCGTCAGCTCAGTGGAAGCTACTTATTCTGGTTTCTGGTACCTCAGGAACACCTGGAGTGGAATCTTCTAATTGGATACAAACTGATTTGATTTGTGGGGTCAAAGGTCACCGTGACCCGGTGTATTAATTCCTCTCCATAGGAAGGCGTACGTGAACGCCTTCGTCCGCTACGCCTTCGACACGTCGGTGGAGGGCCCGTTCGGGGCCTTCAAGAGGGGCTTCTTCAAGGTGTGTGACGTGGCCGTGGTGGAGTTCTTCCAGCCCGAGGAGCTGCAGGCCGTGATGGTCGGACAGGAGAACGACGACTGGGACCAGTTCAAGAAGGTCGGGAAGTTTCACCTTCATCGTCTCGTAACGTAGAACCTGAGATTTATTTACTGCTGTAGAAGTTCATCAGCGCCTAATATAAAGAGACCAGACCCAGAATACATGAAGACATAACACACACGCAGAACCATGAGGGGCCATCTAGAACCAAACATGGTTCTTCAGACTGATGCCAGAGAAAAAACCTTTCTGGTTCCACAATAAACCTTTCAAACCAGGGTTCTTTAAAAAACCATAACCTTAAAGAGTTCTTCAAAGAACTGTTAAAGGTGTCTCAAAGAACCTTTAAAATGTGGTTCTTTAAGGCACAATTTCTGATTCCACAGAGAACCTTTCAAACCAGGGTTCTTTAAAGATCCATGTCCTTAAAAAACCCTTTAAAGAACCTATAAATGTGCCTTGAATAACCTTCAAATGGTTTGTTAAGGCACCATCTATAGTTCCACAAAGAACCTTTCAAACCAGGGTTCTTTAAAGAACCATTTCCTAAATATTTATTCAAAGAACCTTTAAAGCTCTCAAAGAACCTTCAAAATGTTCTTTAAGGCACCATCTATGGTTCCTCAAAGAACAATTTGCTTAAAGGGTTCTTCAAAGGACCTATAAAAGGTGTCTCAAAGAACCTTCAAAATGTTCTTTACGGCACCATTTCTGGTGCCTTAAAGAACCATATCCTTAAAGAGTTCCTATGATGGTCCCTCAAACATAAAAATGGTTCTCCAGTAGGCGATGGTTCTTCGTAGAACCTATGTGTAGGAAATGAAATTTAAAACTTTATTTTTGGGTACGCGGCACAACGATGGGGAAACACTCGTTTCCTGTCGTCATATTTCATAAAGCGGCTCGTCGCCGTCTGTCGGATTCACGTCGTGAAGAAGAAGATAAGCAAACGTAAACAATGTCGTTACGGTTCCCCCAACAGAACGCGGTGTACGAAGGAGAGTACCACGAAGAGCATCCCAACATCCTCACCTTCTGGGAGGTGTTCGAGGACCTGACCCCGGAGGAAAAGAAAAAGTTCCTCCGTAAGTACGAGACGTCGGACGTGTTGGTGACCGTTAGTCATGTTGACTTAAAGAGGAAGTCAACAACAACAACAACAACACGGCTAAGTAGGTCAAAGAGGGGCAGCTAAACAGGCATAATAGGGGCAGCAAAATAGGTCAAATAGGGGCGGTAAAATAGGTCATATAGGGGAAGCAAAATATGGGCAGCAAAACAGGCAAAATAGGGGCTGCAAACAAGGTAAAATAGGGGCGGTAAAATAGGGGCATCAAAATAAGCAAATTGGCGCTGCAAAATAGGTAATATAGGGGAAGCAAAACATGCAAAATATGGGCAGCAAAACAGCCACAATAGGCAAAATAGGGGATGCAAAATAGGCAAATTGGGGCTGCAAAATAGGTCATATAGGGGAAGCAAAACATGCAAAATATGGGCAGCTGAACAGCAGCAGGGGCTCCGGAGCCTTCTGAGGGCCCTCGTCTCCTCCTGAGGGGCCTCTGTCTCTCCTCGTCTCTCCTCCTCCCGAGGGCCCCGTCTCTCCTCGTCTCTCCTCCCGAGGGCCCCGTCTCTCCTCCTCCCGAGGGCCCCGTCTCTCCTCGTCTCTCCTCCCGAGGCCCCCGTCTCTCCTCGTCTCTCCTCCTCCCGAGGGCCCCGTCTCTCCTCGTCTCTCCTCCTGAGGGCCCCGTCTCCTCTGTTCTCCAGTGTTCCTCACCGGCTGCAGCCGCGTGCCGTTCCGCGGCATGCAGAGCGTCGTGATGAGGGTCGCCGTGCTGCCCGACGTCAGCGAGCTGCACCTGCCGAAGGCGCTCACCTGCAGCTTCCTGCTGCTGCTGCCCGTGTACCGGAGGTACCCGGTGAGGAGCACCATGAAGACCCGGCTGCTGGAAGCCATCAACCACAGCCGAGGCTTCTGGAAGGACCCGGCCGAGGAAACCCCGGACTGAGCGTCATCCTTTATCTATTCATATAACCAACTTATTGAGCTGCAGTCACCGTTTGTGCGAATTTATTCCATTGTCTATTTTTAAAGTTGAGTCACAAATGTTAATTAGCTTAACTGAAAGAGGCATTAAAAACATGTTGGTACTCATTCATAATAAATGGAAAATGTGTTGATAACAAAATGCATTATTTCCTCGCTTATTGCTGTTTTTTACCTAAATAAATTTTCTCTTCTTGTAGCTTATTATGATTTTGAAAAGTAATCCCAAAGTGTTCTTTGTAACCACAGGTCAACTATCCAACAGGGTTTGGTTATTCCCTGGATTCATTTATAATATCAAGCGGATTATTTGATTGGAGGTCTGATAGCGTTGACTTTAAAGCAAGGTAAAGAAGGGGTTAAAGTTTATTGTGCTGCGCTAGAGGATTCAACCTTTTTTAATTTAATACAAATTTAGCTGCAAGAACTTGCGGTAAATAAAAGATTTTTAATCTACGAGCAGATTTTGATCATTAAGTTCAGTCATACTTTATTTAATAGTCGTTAAATTATTTAATTTGAGAGGTTTTATACCTTTTACAAAGATTACAATAGAATCATTCTTATTTAAATGAGGACTCTTTTCAAATAAATTTTGCAAAAAAGTTTTATTCGCACCTCATAATTTTATGTTCCGTGGAAAATGCTAAAAATCCAGAATTCTGAATAAATGGATTCCTACCTGCTGACAAATGGCCACATAAAAAAAATAAAAAAAGCTGCGACAATAAACGATCTTTACAAGCACGTTAAAGCACGAGAACATATTTCATAGTTCACGTGTCTCAAAGAGACCAAACAAGTAATCTCCCGCCTCTTTGTACAACTTTCAATATGAAAAGCACTAAATAACTTGTTTTTTAAAAAAGGTTATCAAAGTCAGACGGTTAATCGCGAGGTCTTCGTCCTCGAGTCGCACGCGTATCAAAGCGCGGCAACGCGGCAACGCCGGCTCGGAGATCCTCGTCTAGAGCATCCATAATCACAGAACGGCCCATTCAGCCGCGGCGTAAACAAGTCGTCGACAGCGGAGGCGGAGCCTCTTTGTAAACCTGGATTCACTTCTTTTCTCGTCTTCAAATGGACGGTTTGAGGTCAGGAAAACAAAACGGGTGAAACATCGTCGGTAATGACGAACGGACTTAAATATGACTAAAAAGACATAATTAACAAATAATTACAACGTATAGAAAACCGACTTAAAGCCACGTACACATGGAAGACGTTACGTACACAAAAAGAAAGAAGGCAATACTAATGTCTCAGGGCTGTGCTGTGAGGAAGAAGGAGGAGCTTCCTCTTGTCGTCGTTGTGCGAGTCCATCTCGATGTCCAGGGAGATCGTCCAGACATCGAGATGCGGCAGTCGTGTCATCCAAGTCCAGCGTCTCTGGTGTGTGTGTGTGTGTGTTAGGAGGTTGCGGTGGCGTGGGGTTTATCTGACCAGGTGGTAGGTGAGCCAGTACATGAAGACGGGCTGCGCCGCCGCGATGGCCATGGTGAGGTACATCCGCAGCTGGTTCCGGGTTCCTCTCACCAGCCGGCCCTCGGCCGCCGCCTCGGACAGCAGCTTCAGGCGCAGAGTTCTGATCTGAGGAGAGAGACGGAGAATATTCATTTAAACAACCTGCGCACACGTCAAGGGGGTTCCCACGGGACGCGCAGTCCAAGGAGATGATCTCAATACGGTTCAGCTTCACATTCAGTGTATTTTGTGTTGTTTTTACCACATGTACTGTTGTAGTGTGTATCCTGTACGGTATGTATATATATATATATATATATATATATATATATATATATTTTTTTTTTTTATATATATATATAAAAACATATATGTATATACATACATTTAAATTCTTAATATATATATTTTTAATATATATATATATTTATATTATACTATATATTTAAGGATATATATATATATATATACATACACACACATATAATATATATATATATACACACAAACATATAATATATATATATATATATATATATATATATTATATACATATATATGTGTGTGTATGTTAGACTTCTCATATGTCGAGTTAGATCATTAATAGTCAGCCGATGTTTCTCCTCACCATGAAGAAAAAGATGGCGGCGCAGCACCACAGGAGGGAGAGGTAGTACGCCGGCCTCCCAAACAACAGGCCTGTTACCACGCCAACGATCATCCTGAGGAGAGAAGAAGAAGAGAGACGCTAACATCCACAGAACCGTCGCGTTAAACTAGATGTACGAGATGTTTTGTTTTAAGGATCGTTCAAGGGGAAAATGACGATTGAAAAATAAAAATAAGGAAAACCGTTAAGAGTTGGTGAAGAACAAGTTAAGCCAGAAAAGACGCAGCGCGTACCCGACGTATTTATAGCCGGAAAAGGCCAGGAGGTCAATGGTGGTGAGGTCGGTGTTCACCGTCACCAGGTAGAGCGACAGCAGCACGGCCACGACTTCCATGATCAGCCACACCAACGCCGAGCTGGCCTGAACCCCCAGGAGCTCTGGAGAAAACCTGAAGGGGCACAAAGAAAGCCTGTGAGCTCTTCAGTAGAAATATATATATATATATATAAAATAAAATACTCTATATATGGATGGATATATATATATAAATAAAATACTCTATATATATATATATTTTTTTTTAACTATATATATGTATTTTTTATATACATAAATCTCTCCCTCTATATATATATATATATATATATATATCCTTTTCTAAAATTATATATATAATTATAATATGCATTAAAAATATGTATTTTTAATTATTATATTTTAGAAATAAATATAAAATACATATTTATTATTAAATAATAATAATATATATTAATATATATAATTTATCTATGTATATATATATTATCATATTATTAATAAGATTTTTGGGAATACCTAGAATTCACAAAAAAAAAAAAAAAAAAATCAACAAACATATTGTATCCTAGCTGTTAGATTATTAGATTAGCATCTTTTTAAATCTGTGATCATTGTTGATAATGTAACAAAGTGGAATTGACGGTGAAATTGCACTTGCTGGGAAATCGGGTTATTTTCGTTGTCTTCATAAGAACGTTTGAAGCCCAGAGCGTGGCCGTGTGTGTGTGCACCACCGTGTGTGTGAGCACCACCAGCTGTACCTGTTCTGTGTGCCGAGGGCCAGGCCGGCCACCAGGACGTATGTGATGAAGCCCATGGCGGGAATATAGAGATCCGGAGCGTTCACGTCGAAGCGCGGAGCCACGGGGGTGTCCTGCTGGTAGCTCACCTCCCAGTTCTACCACACACACACACACACACACACACACACACACACACACACACACACACACACACACACACACACACACACACACACACACACACACACACACACACACACACACACACACACACACACACACACACACACAGACACACACACACACACACACACACACACACACACACACACACACACACACACACACACACACACACACACACACACACACACACACACACACACACACACACACACACACACACACACACACACACACACACACACAGTGTCTCAACCCTGAGAGTCCTGTTTAAGGAAAGCCTCACACACCCAGCATCACCTCTACTGGTGCACAGAAGCATATCATACACAGGGTTCTTACACATTTTGACCAATAGATTTCCATGACTTTTAACCAAATTTCCATAACCAAACTGAAATCTCGGTTTATATTAAAACATTTTAGAAAATGTTGCGTATTTAGATCGTACGCCGGCTTATATTTTGAGCGTCTTTCTTTAAAAAAACATGAATTATGTCAAACGAAATGAACACGTGATTATAACAAATTTCCATGACTTTTCCCAAACTTTTATGATTTAAGTTTTTTCCATGACTTTTCCAGGCCTGGAAATGACCTTTTTAAAATTCCATGACTTTTCCAGGTTTTCCACGACCGTACGAACCCTGAATACATCATCACTAATATTCAGCAGACTTACCTCGTGCATGTAAGGGAAAACAAGGAGGCCCAGCTTCTTCCCGACGTACATTGTATCCACAGCAAAGTAATACTTCAGCTTCGAGATGGGGATGAACCGGTCCAGCTGGAAGGAGCAAGAGACGAGTGTCAGTCAACCTGCGTGTGCCTTGAATCTGATGCACTAAACGGGCTTTTGAGGAAAAACATCACACATCAATGACTCAGTCTTACATTCTTATCCACCATCTCTCTTCCCTGGGAGGCCAGCGAGCTGCCGTAGGCCATGGCCAGGTTAGACATGGGGTCCGACAGGATGGACTGAGGCCCGGATGGCTGAGGCCCGGCCTGGTGACTGACAACGGAATCACAAGAGAACTTAAAGTAGGCGATACATGTCAGCTAAATACATGAAATATGGTTAAATCTATCGTGAAGGGGCGATGAAAAAGACTGGAAAGGGCAAATTAGAACGGGCACTCTGCCACATTTTGGCATTAGTTGCCAATTGGATAAAAATTGACTGCGCTATGGTAAAAAGAAGACGATGACCTTGTCCTTTGACCTGCTCGATCCCAACATCAAATCAAGTAGTCCCCGGATAATTACTAATCATCCCACCAAATTCCATGCGATTCGGTTTAATACCTTTTGAGTTGTGCGAGTAACACGCATACAAATAAATAAATACACAGCAATCAAAACATAACCTTCCGGATTTTCAATGCAAAGGTATTTACCAGAAAGTAAATTAGCATGGTTATGTTATTTGTATCTCCCCGTAGTCAAAATGACAGTGATCTGATCGATTCACAAAGAGCTGATTGTTTTTATGATGTAACAAAGAGCAATCGGACGACATATTCAGATCATCACCCCGTCTGTAGCCCACGAGCAGCTCCACTCGTGTCCTCGAACAGCTGGCTGCCGTCCACGCCGTTCACCGAGCTGTTCCTGAGACGCATGTCGGGCTCTGGGGGAAAAGAGAGCGAGAGAAAGAGATGCGTCAAAGGAAAGGAAGCTCTCGAGTCACTCACGAAAGTTGCAAAAACATTGTAAAGCACGCAAATGCGGGAAAGCGGAGTAACCAGCATGCATCAGTTTGTGCGAAGGAGACTTTTCCAGATGTAAAGACAGACGAGCGGTGGTCATTTCATGGTAGTTTGAAACATTAAAGGCAATATGACTCAAGTCTGGAGCATCACAGACACTTTGAAATGCGTCCCGATGTCCAGTCGGATCTCTGTTGACGCCACAACGGAATCAGACTGATTTTAAACGACGGACTCGAGTGAGTCTCGTCACGTAGCAGATCTAGTTTCAGGGTTCTTACACATTTTGATCAGTGGATTTCCACGACTTTAAACCACATTTCCATGAACAAACTGAAATCTCGGTATAAACATGAAAAATTTAGAACGTGTTGCGTATCGAGAGCTTACGCCGGCTTATATTTTGAGCGTATTTCTTTAAAACACATGAATTATTTCAGACTCGGCGTAAATGAACATGCGATTATAACACATTTCCATGACTTTTCCAAAACTTTTATGATTTAAGTTTTTTCCATGACTTTTACAGGTTTTCCATGACCGTACGAACCCTGTAGTTTCCTACTTCTGAAGGGGCAAAATAAAGTTGAAGAATATTGCCAAATTTACTTTGGAAAACACGAATGAATGAGAGTTTGTGTGCACATGACACACTATCTTCTATCTTTAATTCAACCTCAGAGTGAGTGGGTCATGCTTGGAGAAGGAGCTCGTTATAGCCATTCCCCAAGGAAGAAGTAACCTCATGAGACACTTATGTCACAGGAGCAGATTACGTCACTGTTTTTGTGTCAACCTCCTTTCACCTGTCCGCCCTAATATATAAGATGAGACATAAAAACTACAGGTACACAGAACATTTAGTTAACAGTTAAAAACAGGTTGTATTTACATGTGGTGATGCAGATACTCGTTAAATCAAATGTGTTTTGGCCTCGTTAATAACCAGTAAACTCGTCATACATTCCTGCTTGTTAACAATAAACAAAAGCTCCAGATACTTACATAAACACATGATTAGTTAACCTAAACTAACGTGAGCTAACGTGCATTAACAAGTCTGTAAACAAAATACGTGACACCGAGTTACCGTTAGCCAGGATAGCTTCTGTAACCTAATGGTAGCTACATAGCTAACCAACTAACTACTTAATTACTCGTTCGTGGGCAAGCTATACATTTTATTTAACTAATATTGTATTCCACATTATCTAAGATTAAACTGTGGGGAACCTACGTGTCATGTTGAGCGCGTGTGCTTTTACAAAGTTGTATACCGGTATCATAGCTAGTTAGCCGTTAGCTCCAACCCGGTGTTACGGTTTAAAAAGCGACCGTGTTAACTGAGGACTTTGAACCGAACGCGTCCGTTGTTTCCGTAGTTACCGACAGTTGTGGAACATAGGACGATAACACGAAGCTAGCTGCTAATTGGTATAGTACATCTTATTATGTATAGGGTTTGACACTGTATTATAATTAAACCAACAGGCATTCACGAGGACAGCTATACGCGTTCTCTATCATATTGTCAACAGCCACGACAACGGGACGCGTCGGTTGCCAGTTAACACGGTCGCTTCTTAAACCGTCACACAGGCAGAACCCATCATCATCATCCTCGTCTTCAGCTTCATCTTCAGCTCCGATGACGTCTCGGGTTCCAGAAAGCTAGTTGCGCTAGTTATCTTTGTGGGAACGGCACGTGCACATGCAGCTGACAGCTCGTAGTAAAGGTTGATTTCAGAGATGACGTCACGTAGGTAACTTACGGTGTCTGAACCCACTCTGAGTCGGTGTGTAATCCATCTGGACGAACGGGGACGGGAGCCGTTAGTTTACCGACAGAGCGACACGGGAGAGTTCAGCCACGGAGAGTCATTCATGCATTCTGCACGGAAGTAAACGAGTTCTTCTTCTTCTTTTTTAAACTTGTAGTTAGGAACCAACGTGGAAGGTGACCATCGCCCCCTAGCGGATCGAATAGGTTAAATCATATAATTTCTTTCCTCGTAAACTTTCTATGAATCTTTTGTTGCCTCTTTTGAAACAGTTCAC
>CM070099.1:22914416-22939416 GCA_036178185.1 Liparis tanakae | reverse complement strand
CCAGATGGAGATGAATTATTCAGGTTTATAAAGTTAATTTAAAAAGAAAGCGGTCAGAGGAAAATGTTAGTCGTGAGCCGGGGGTCACGTTCTCCCCCTCTCTTTCCCTCCCTCCCTCTCTCCCCCCCTCCCTCCCCCTCCTTCTCTCTCTCCATTCCCCCCCTCCCTCACCCTCTCTCCCCTCTCTCCCTCCCTCCATCGCTCTATCTGTATGGTGGAAAAACATCCGTGTCCCAGTTTCCGTCTCTCTCCCTCTCTCTCCCTCTCTCTCTCTCTCTCTCTCTCTCTCTTGTTGACCTGCATGTTGAGCTTCATGTAGCCCGAGGGCATCGTGTTAGAACCGAGGTCCCTCCAAGTACACAGCGCTGCAGTCTATGGATATATATATATATATATATATATATATATATATATATATATATATATATATATATATATATGTGAGAGTAATTACTGTGTTTTTCCAATGTAAGTCCTATTTTTACGGCCTTGAATCAGACTTCAGATGAGCAGCGTGTTGAACCTCTAACACAGAGAGACAAGTTCAAAGAAAAGAAGGTTTTATTATTAGAATAAAGTTAACCGCAATATAATCATATATACACATATACATATATAATGATATATATATGCACATATACATACATATACATATAAATATACACATATATATATACACATATTCACATATTCATACATATATACACATATACATATATATATATATATACATATATATATATACACATATACATATATATGTATAAATATATATAGATACACATATACATATATATACAAATCTAAATATACATATATAAATATATATATATATATATGTTTGTATACACATATACATACACATACATATACATATATCCATCTATGCATATATTTACATGC
Organism: Liparis tanakae; assembly: GCA_036178185.1. NCBI lineage: Eukaryota > Metazoa > Chordata > Actinopteri > Perciformes > Liparidae > Liparis > Liparis tanakae. The sequence continues at coordinate 22,938,513 of CM070099.1, read as the reverse complement.
ATATATATACTGTCTATATAATATTGTATGTATGTATACATGTACATACATACACCCATGTATGCATATATATATATATATATATATACATACAATATATACACAAACATATTTTCCTAGATTATTACAATTCTGATGACACATTTCCGATGCGTCCCGTCTGTGATGGATGAGTCATTCTTCAGAGCAGCAGCTCCTCCATCAACAACAACGTGTTGACACTGAAAAGCGTCATTAGCCACGATAATAACAAACAAAACATGAAGCCCGAAACACGCAGCAGTCAAAGAGGACCCGCCTCCTCCCCATGTGATGACAACCATCAGATAAAAGTACTACACGTTCTCTACATAAACCTCTGGATTACATCCACTACCCTTCAAAAGTTTGGAGTCACGTAGAAATGTCCTTAGTTTGCAAAGCTCTGTTTTTATCAATAAAGATCACATTAAATGATTCATAACTCTCTATTCTCTGGTGTTAATGAAGTCTCTACAGAGGTGTGTAGAGGCCCGTCTCCATGTTCTAGTGGAACATTGTGTTATCGCCTTAGAAGACGAGCGGAGGGGTAGAACCCCCTTGAAAACTCTTTTTATGTGAGCGCAGCTGAAAACAGTTATGCTGCTGAGAGAAGACATAAAAGTAGCCTTCCTTTGAGCCACAAGAAGAACAACATTGATATTTACAATTAAAAAAATTATAATGTATAACCTTGTCAAAATCTTGACTATATTTTATATTAGTTTTGAAATTAATTTGATAAATAAAAGTGAGTTTTCATAAAGGTGAGTTTTCAAAGCACAGTTTTTTTTCAATAAATATAACATTAAATGAATCATACTCTCTCTACATAGTTAATGTGTAGATGACTATTCTCTGGTGTTAGTGAAGTCTCTACAGAGGTGTGTAGAGGCCCATCTCCATGTTCTAGTGGTACATTGTGTTATCGCCTTAGAAGACGAGCAGAGGGGTAGAACCCCCTTGAAAACTCTTTTTATGTGAGCGCAGCTGAAAACAGTTATGCTGCTGAGAGAAGCTCTAACACTGGCCTTCCTTTGAGAGACAAGTTTAAAGAACAATATTAATATTTACAATAAAAATCATTATTTATAACCTCGTCAACGTCTTGACTAGATTTTGGATTTATTTTGTATTTAATTTGATGAATAAAAGTGAGTTTTCATGGAAAACAACACGTTTGTACGGTAGTTTACGTTAAAAGCGTATTTGTGTTTCACGACGTCTCACACAAAGCGGTCCCGTCCTCTGGGTTCTGTGGAGCGGCGTTCCCCCGAGCCCGTCAGCTCCAGACGTGACCCCCTGTCCGGCTGACGGACGGCGATGGAACGCCTCGCCTGATGGCCATCTGTTCTCCGACGGTTCCTCAGGTGGGCTCGCCGCGAGGTCCTTAATCACCCCGTATGACGACTGTCAGCGCGGGCGACGCCTCGGTGCTCCAGGAGAGGAAAACAAGCAGAACGTTGTCTCCCAAAAGAGAAGAAAGAGAAGGACATGGTTCTTTAAAGAACCCTGTTTTGAAAGGTTCTTTGAGGAACCAAAAATGGTGCCTTAAAGAACCATTTTAAGGTTCTTTGAGACATTGAAGAACTCTTTAAGAAAATGTTTTTTTAAGGAACCCTGGTTTGAAAGGTTCTTTGTGGAACCAGAATGGTTCTTTAAAGAACCCTGGTTTCAAAGTTTTTTTGAGGCACCAGAAATGGTGCCGTAAAGAACCATTTTTAAGGTTCTTTAAGACACCTTTATGGGTTCTTTAGAGAGCTCTTTAAGGTAATGGTTCTTCAAAGAACCCTGGTTTGGAAGGTTCTTTGTGGAACCAGAAATGGGGCCTTAATGAACCATTTTTTGAAGGTTCTTTGAGACACCTTCATTGGTTCTTTGAAGAACTCTTTAAGGGAACGGTTCTTTAAGGAACCCTGGTTTGAAAGGTTCTTTGTGGAACCAGAAATGGTTCTTTAAAGAATCCTGGTTTGAAAGGTCCTTCGTGGAACCAAAAATGGTTCCTTCGTGGAACCATTTTTGGTTCCATGAAAGGTTCTTTTTGGAACCATAAATGATGCCTTAAAGAACCATTTCTGAAGTTTCTTTGAGACACCTTTATTGGTTCTCTGAAGAACTCTTTATGGTTCTTCTATGGCGTCACTCTGAAGAACCATGTCTGGTTCCAGGTGGCACATGATTCACTTCTGAAGACATGGAACCTGTTTGTACGTCGATCCTCATAATTCATAAAGATGATTTCTGGTGTTTCTGTCTCCATCACTGATCTCATGTTTTGTAGTACTCACTTGTGTATTATTTACATGTAATGTGTTGTACTGTAGCTTCACACTGTGTGTATTCGTACCACGTCGACTGGTACAGTGTCTTATCCTGTACTGGTGTGTTTATTATGGTCTGTCAGGGACTACAGAGGCCCACTAGCTGAGCAGCTATAATCAGGTGCGGCGACGTTCTCCTCACCCTACGCGGTCCTTTATTAAAGATCCGGAGCTCAACAGGGACCGTGACCTTGAGCCGGTGACGGGGCTCTCTCCTCTGTGCGGTTCCTCTTCTTGTGTTCTGTGAGTGAATGTTTGATTGAAGCTAATTAACGGTGTGTCCATCAGCGTGTGCGTGGCGGAGCGTGAGGTCACATCTCCATCTGCCCGTCGTTAATCAGGTGGACGTCAGGCGGCATCTCTCTGACACACGAGATCTGAAGATCTGAGAAAAGAAACATCATTTACTCACAGCGGGGAACTCAGTGAATATCCTGTGTTTCACACACACACACACACACACACACACACACACACACACTGCTGTCTTCAGCAAAATGAGGCTCTTCATGTCAGGAAGTCTGAATTTATGGAGTCCAGAAACAAAAACTAATATTCACAATGATGTTGATGCACTGTCGGGTATCCACCAACAACACTAAAGGTGCCATGTGGAACCGGACATGGTTCTTCAGATTAATGCCATAGAAGAACCATTTATGGTTCCACAAAGAACCTTTCAAACCAGGGTTCTTTAAAGAACCATTTCTTTATAAAGTTTGTCAAACAACCTATAAAGGTGACTCAAAGAACCTTAAACAATGGTTCTTTAAGGCACCATGTATAGTTCCACAAAGAACCTTTCAAATCAGGGTTCTTCAAAGAACCATTTCCTTAAAGAGTTCTTCAAAGAACCTATAAATGAACAATGAAGGTGCCATCTGGAACCAAAAATGGTTCTTCAGAGTGATGCTATAAAAAAAACATTTATGGTTCCACAAAGAACCTTTCAAACCAGGGTTCTTTAAATAACTATTTCCTTAAAGAGTTCTTCAAAGAACCTATAAAGGTGTCTCAAAGAACCTTCGAACAATGGTTCTTTAGGGCACCATTTCTGGTTCTACAAAAGAATGTTTTAAACCAGGGTTCTTTAAAGAACAATTTCTAACTATTTCCTTAAATAGTTATTTAAAGAACCTATACAGGTGTCTCAAAGAACCTCACAAAATGGCTCTTGAAAGCACCATTTCTGGTTCCACAAACTAGGGTTCTTTAAATAACTATTTCCTTAAATAGTTCTTCAAAGAACCTTTCAAGGTGTCTCAAAGTACCTTCAATAAATGGTCCTTGAAGGCACCATTTCCTAAATGGTTCCTCACTAGGTGATGGTTCTTCGTAAACCCACAAAGCCTTCTAAAGAACCTCTTCAGAACCACTCTGGTTCCGTGTGTCAGGGCCCTCTGAGTCATGCGAGGTGGAGGGGCGTCAGTGAGGTTCCTTGGCGTGGGGGAAGTGGAAACGCCTCTCTCCGCTCATCTCTCACGTCATTATGTAATGTTCTTGAACGCGGAGCAGCGGATGTGAGTCACGCACAGAATAAACCGTAATAATACTTTATTCATCCGGCGCATGGCATGTCAGACGACACGCGCGCTCACACGCCACACGTATGTGCGTGGGAACGACTGCACCGCGTTATGTAAATGAGTCAGTCGTCAGCCCGGGCTTCCCCTCCAGGAGTCGCCTCTTTATAACAACAGAAACAGTATTTCACATCTGAATACTTCTTTAGTGTTATCTCAAATCCAAGTTCTCCAGATATCTATATTTCTATTCCGGGGTAGGATAATCTCTCTCACTCGGCGTACATTATTCATATTGCATTGTACTACGTGACAAAGTGGCTCGACTCAACCCCCCAGAGACGCTGTTGGTTAACAGGACTAGAAGCTTTAATAATCAGGCAGTACAGCGTGTTCAAAACATTTTGTTTTACAGAAACAGAAAGTAATTCATCACATTCTTTGCACAGCCGGCTCTCCGTCTCTCGGTTCTGGGCTCATTGGGTCTTGTTGTGAAATCGTTGGCACCAGATGTACTCTGCATTAATAACCACGATATTAAGGATAGCCAATGATGAAGCTCACGCTAAGAAATGACTGCTGCTGACCTCAGTCCCGTGTTCTTACCTGGACCTCATTTCCTCCTTCGCTCCCGTCATAACTCCAATGGCCACTAGAGGGCTTCGTCATTATGTACACAGTCTTATTATTAAAGACCAGCCAGAAACAAACCAGGTGCATTTTGATTACCCAGCATGCACCTTCCAGTTGCATTAGGCCAGACCTCCCAAAAACAATCATGTGCGTCTGTATATGTGATGAGAGCTGTGAGGGTTTGAGGCCTGGAGGCCCTCATGGAGCCGGATGAGGTCATGCATGAGGTCATGCATGAGGTCATTCATGAGGTCATTCATGAGGTCATTCATGATGTCACTGGATGATGTCATGCACAAGGTCATTCATGAGGTAATTCATGATGTCATTTATGAGATCATTCATGAGGTCATTCATAAGGCCATGCATGAGGTCATTCATGATGTCACTGGATGATGTCATGCATGGGGTCATTCATGAGGTAATTAATTAAGTCATTCATGAAGTCATTCATGAGGTCATTCATGATGTCACTGGATGATGTCATGCATGGGGTCATTCATGAGGTAATTAATTAAGTCATTCATGAAGTCATTCATGAGGTCATTCATGATGTCACTGGATGATGTCATGCATAATGTCATTCATGAGATCATTCATGAGATCATTCATGAGGTCATTCATTAGGTCATGCATGATGATCTCACTCTCTCTCTCTCTCTCTCTCTCTTCGTCCCTTTCTTGCCCTCTCTCTAGTTGCTCTTCATCACTTCTGTATGTTCTTTCCAGTCTCTTTGTGTGTTTCTTCTTCACGACAGATGTCTTAGAAAGAAGAGGAACATCTGGCTGCCGAGCGGCTGCCTATTCACCCTTTCATTTCCTTTTTCTTCTCTTCTCTCCTCCCCCTCTTTTCTTTCATCCTTGTGTTTTTTCTCTCCCCGTTAAAGCGAAGACAGATGGAGAACCACATTTTGTAATTAATAAAATACAAATGAAATCCTCCTCTGCTTGGTGAAGTGAGTTTTTGTACCTTCCCATGAGCAAACTCTACGTCACCGGCTTCACGAAGAGCTGCTGAGACATGAATGCTATCTGAGTTCTGCCCCCCCCATCTCCCCCGTCCCCCCATCCCCCCTCCCCCAGAGCTAATTGTGGGAGTTATTTTTTTTCTTCAACCAAAATCCCGTCTTATTTTAAATAACCTCTCTAGCCTCCAGTGTGGCGTTGTGTGTGTGGGTGTGTGTGTGTGTGTGTGTGTGTATGTGTGTGTGTGTGTGTGTGTGTGTGTGTGTGTGTGTGTAGGTGTATAAGATCCCCCGAGGCAGTATCTGCATTTCCCCTTAGAAGAACATTATATAACTTTATAAACCATCACTACACACACACACACACACACACACACACACACACACACACACACACACACACACACACACACATATTGCCTCATCCATCTAAGCCCCCGTGAGACTCACAGATGGCCACAGGAAACAGACTCATATGCCCAGTTATTATACGGTGTGTATATATATATATATATATATAATGATATATAATGATAACGGGGTGCATTTGATCCATCATGCAGCAAAACATTCTCATTTTCAGAGATTAGCTGGATGTGTGTACGTCTCTAATCCCACAAGCTCTGCAGCACTGCACGCAATACCGGGATGTTCCCTCTAATCTGTCCCTGGATTGGGACGATCGTGTTGGTGGAGGGCGACGCATGAGAGGACGGAGAGGCCCGAAGCGTCTAGAGGAAGAGAGGAGAGGGTGGAGGTTAGCAGATGTGAGGACGTAAAGAACAAGACCTTAGCGATCGCCATCAGCCGGCCATGTTTGCTTTTAAAAAGATTGAAAGGGCAGCAAAGAGAAAGGTAAGAGAAAGGAAGACGAAAATAAAAAAATATATAAATAAATGAATATATATATTAGAATCAAAATTAAAATTAAAGAATATATATATATATAAAACAATTAAATAAAAAAAAATATTTTGTAAAAATTATAAGAAATTATAAAAATAATATCAAATTAAATGAAAAAGAGATCAAATTAAATATACAAATCTAAAATATTATCAAATGAAAATTCTTCATCAAATAAAAAAAATAAAAAATTAAAGAATATTTATATATTTTAAAGAATATATAAATTAAACGAATATACACACAAACTTAATATATATATATTAAAATGAGTAAGAAATTAAAGAATTAATATATAAATAAAATTTAAAAAATGTAAGGATATATATATATATATATATATATATATACAAATATATTTACAATTCTAAATTTAGAATTCACAAGAGGAAAGAAAAGATGAAAATGGCCAGATATCATCTCCTTATAAACCTTTTTTTGTACTTCTCTCTGTGTATTCTCTATTCCCCTCTTTCCTCCTGCTGTTTATTTGTGTTTTTCTCCTTTTTCTGAGCAGAAAAGCTAATAAGACAAGCAAGTGATGGCAGGAGACACTCTTTATAATGAGGTCATTAGGAGTGTTTGATAGAGGGAAAGGAAAGTAATTGGAAGATAACAAATAAGACGCCATCTGTGACGTGTTTTAGGGACACCTGAACCTTTCCCCTGTAGTTGCACTTTGACAAATCTCAAGTGAAGTTCTCTGTCCTATATTCTTCGTTCCTGAACTCAAACTGTGAATATGATGCACACATGTTCTCTAACCTTTGCATTCACCCATCCGGACAGATGCTATGCTATTAATATTCTTTTATTTAGCACACGCATCAATTTGCACGCGGCCCCCACGCATATTGTCAGGTGCATGCCATCTGCACATCACGTATATATTTATATATATATATATATATATATATATATATATATATATATATATATATATATATATATATATATATATATATGTGCGTGTGATTGTGTGGCTGCTCGCTGATCTGTGCGTCCTCAGTCCCAGATGTAGAGGCAGAGAAGCTGATCATCCCGGTGACTCAGCAAGGCTGAATCCAGCTCCTTTTTCAAATGTTTTACATCCAAATGAAACAAAAGGGGCCAAAATTATTATTTGCTTATCGGTCCAAAAAACACAGATATCGGACCAGGAAATGAAATCGAGGATAAAAAAAAAAAAAGTCAGTGCGTGTGTGTGTGCGGTGTACAAACACCCAGCTCAGCAGTTTTCACAGATGGAAAACTCTCCTGCGCACAGACACACACACACACACACACACACACACACACACACACACACACACACACGCATACGCACACACACACACACACGCACTTTCATTTTCATACACTTACACGTGTCCAACGGCCGGATCTGTCTCTCTCTGTCTGTGTCTCTGCCTCTCATCACACAGCAGGAGGTCTTAATCCATCTCTACACACACACACACACACACACACACACACACATGCTCTGCATGGTGCACGCTCGACTCCCTTTACTTCTCCGGGAGCAATCTCTCTCTCTCTCTCTCTCTCTCTCTCTCTCTCTCTCTCTCTCTCTCACTCCCTCTCTTTCTTTCTCTTTCTCTACCTCTCTCGCTCTCTCTCTCTCTCGCTCAGTGTACATTTATTTATTTCATTGCTGCTGCACTCCCACTCTCTCCCTGCGTCCTCCCTCCCTCCCTCCCTCCCTCCCTCCCTCCCTCCCTCCCTCCCTCTCTTCGATGCACTCAGCCTCAGTCACAGTGTAGCACCGGACAGACAGAACCACAGCTGAGCTCCTTCCTCTCATACAGCCGGCAGCAGGTAAAAGTCTCTCCATCACTCTGTTATTAGTGTTATTGGTGTTGTGTTCATGCTGCATGGCAGTGTGTGTGTGTGTGTGTGTCCTCTCGGTGGAGAGAGAGAGAGTTCAGGCTCTCTCTTTCTCTCTCTCTCTCTTTTCTCTTCTAACACTGCACAAACTATGCAGGCGTATCTCTCGACTGCTTTTTTAAGCTCATCTCCTCAAGCACATGATGATTTAAAAAGTTTTAAAGGGTGTTATTGACTTTTTTGTGGCTACATTTCTGTGCTTGTTTTTCAGATGTCACCAGAGGTGGAAGGATTTTCTTTTTAATGACTTGAATAGTTTTTGTGGCACACGCGTGACATTTAAGATCATATATTAGCTGTTGTTGTTTATTAATGCTAATAATCTATAAGACATCAAGATGCGCTGACGGTCGTGTGAGTTGATGGAGAGTTATGACACTTACTCCTGGATGTTGTTGTTGTTTTAAGGATCTCATCAGGATTGACTTCACAGCTTTTCTTTTGAAATCACAATTTATATTTAGGCTGCTCTGCTTCTGTTTTCCTTCCTCCAAACCCGTTTCCCTGTGTGGTTCCTGAGCTCACATGGCGTCATGTGGGCTAGCAGCTGGTGTCAGTGTGTGGTCAAAATAATATGAATTTGAGGAGTCATCTTTTCTTCAATTTTTGACATGCATGTTCATGTAAATAGTTTAATTAGTTTATTATTGCAGTTTAAAACTAATTAAATCCCATTTAATATTGTCTGTGTTCTGATGCTCACGGTTTTATTTGTTAAAATCTTATGATCCTGGTGTGTTTATAAAATGCTTTACACTGTGTTATTGTTATAAAACATATGCATGAGTGTTTATAACTGTTGTTACAGTGTTATAAGCAGGTTATAACACAGTTTAACTACCTTTGAAGAATTGTAAGAAAATGATCAAAGCAAGTCATTTCAATCAAATACAGGGACATATTTTATAAAGTAACAAAGATTCAGTTCCTTATATATGTATTATTTTATTCTGAATGAACAGATTGATGTCTGTGTGTGTGTGTGTGTGTGTGTGCCTGTGTGTGTGTGTGTGCCCGTGTGTGTGTGTGTGTGTGTGTGTGTGTGTGTGTGTGTGTGTGTGTGTGTGTGTGTGTGTGTGTGTGTGTGTGTGTGTGTGTGTGGCCATGAAGTTCATCAAGGGGATGCTCGCAGCTGTCTGGGTTCATCTACCTAGAGAGTATAGAAACTCACTCGAGTTATTTGTTTTGACATTTTGGTGCATTTATTCAGGTATAATAGAAGCATATAGACATTTGTATTTAGTTATGTTACTGATAAGTAGTATTTTGTAATCATTCAGGTTGTTTTGATATATTAGAATAGCTACAGACCGTACAGGTGGTACAGGACCAGCATGCACCTGGGTAGGCCTGTGGAGAGGAGGCAGCGTGAGGAGTTCCTGTGTTCTTTAGTTTGTTTGAGTTAAATAAATGATGAGAAAAACTGAATGGACAATACTTTCTTTTGTCTCTAGTGGCAATATGTTTGTTTTTTGCACATTTGGATTGTTTTTGATTTATTGGACGAGTGGCCACTACAGTGAGGTTTCTTTAGAAGCCCAACGTGTCAAACGTCTTCCTGCAGTTTGTTACAAGATGAAGAACCTGGAAGAACAATGGAGGCAAAGATGAATGCGTAAATACTGCAACACCTCCATTAACACACACACACACACACACACAAACACACACACACACACACACACAAACACACAGAACCAAGCTCACACAAGGGGACAACAATAGACAATAACATGTATGCCTGTGTTTTATGTATTATTTATTTATCTTTATTAGCATTTATGAATTAATGAAATATTATATATATTAGTATTTAAAAATGTAATTTTTTTTAGAAATTCATCTAACAATTTTCTAATTTAAAATTGTTTGAAATAAAAAAAAAATTCAAACGTTACTTTTTTTTATTGATTAAAAAAAATGAAACATTTTCAAAATGTATTTGTTTTATATGTTATTTATTTTAAATGTTATTTATTTTATTTATTTTATTATTTAAAAGGAAACATAAATAACGCGCCTCCGACAGTTTGAAGCTGACGTCGTCTTTTTTGATGATTTCGTGAGCGACGATGTGCAACAGAATCCTCCGTCTGCCACTTGAATCGTTTCCTTTGGATTATTCCGTCACAGTCAAACGTCGTTTTTAAAGATTCTGCCTCGGCGTGACAAACGTCACGCGTCAGCTCAGCAGAATGGGAAGACTTTAAAGTTTCATTCTGTATTAACCCTCCTGTCCTCAAACCGACCGCAGCAATTACAAACTCCAGACAATTACGATCCAGACAATTATTGGAATTAATATTGTTTCCCAAGTTTAAGTGTCAGGTACTTTATGTTTGTTTGTTGACGACCTAAACAGCCCTTTAAAAAAAATCAAAAGTTGATATTTCTTATATGTTTAACACAGTGAAAAAAAGCCTGGGGTCAAATTGACCCCAAAGAACACCGATGCGTACAGGTTGTGTTCAGGACAGTGAAAACATCTCATCATGTGAATTTGATGTTTTCCCAGTTGTCCCCAATAAATTAGGAAAAGTCATGAAATAAGAAGCAAAAAAAATGACGTCATTCATTTATTTAGAGACAGTAAACATTGAATGGGGTCAAATGGACCCCAAAGGTCACAGGAGGGTTAATTATCAGACCACTTTCCCACGACAACAGAAAGGTGAAGTTAAGGTGAAGTTAGGATAAAGTTACCACACGTTCCGCATGAAGAGCCCCCTCAAAGTGAGACTTTTTAATCGCCCCGTGTGGCGTGCGGCGTGCGGCTCTAACCGTCTTCTCTCTCCGCTCGTGTTCGGCTCGCTGGCGTTCCCGATGACCTTTCCGTGCCGCTTCCCTCCCAGCGTGAGACTCGCTTCAGGCAACGGCTTTATTTCTGTTTTTAATGAGCAGGAGAACAAGTCCAGTCCAAATGTCTTTCAGGTTTCGGGGACTATAATATTAAAAAGTCAGTTCCATCTCCAAATGCTTTAAAAAAAACACACAATGACTCTCTCCGCTTCTCCTTCACTCATGGAAAACCCCGGGAGGCGGGTAGTTAAATATACATATTAAGTGGCTGATTTGAGAGCTCTTTGAAGCTTCTTATGAATTATGTCACCGTGTATTAACCTCACAACCGTCTGTGTGTGTGTGTGCGTGTGTGTGTGTGTGTGTGTGTTTACATTATGGGATGCGTGTGAATATTTATGCATAAAGGCTCATTCTTGGGATGTAATGTATAGGCTGGGAAACCACGGGTCACGGGTACTTTCATAGAAGTTAAACTCTTCTTCAAAATTAAAGGTTGAGTTTTTATGCTTTTTGGTTCCGGTCCATTTCCCTTTAAGTTGCAATGTGTGTGTGTGTTTGTGTGTGTGTGTGTGTGTGTGTGTGTGTGTGTGCGTGTGTGTGTGTGTGTTTAATGTTGTTTGTGTCCTCAATGGAACATTTCAGGAGTTTACTGCTGTGCACCTGCATAATGTAGAAGATACAGAGAGCAGCACGCAGAACAATGAGGGTTCTTAAATGGTTCTTCAAAAGGCTTTGTGGTTCTACGAAGAACCATCACCTACTGGAGAACCATTCTTTCGTGTGAGACATCATTATAGGTTCTTTGAAGTTATTATTTAAGGAAATGGTTCTTTTCTGGTTTGAAAGGTTATTTGTGGAACCATATATGGTGCCTTGGAGAACCATTGTTTTAAGGTTCCTTGAGACACCTTTATAGGTTCTTTGAAGAACTCTTTAAATAAATGGTTCTTTAGAGAACCCTGGTTTAAAAGGTTCTTTAAAGAACCAGAAATAGTGTCTTAAAGAACCATTGTTTAAGGTTATTTGAGACACCTTTATAGGTTCTTTGAAATTACTCTTTAAAGAAATGGTTCTTTAAAGAACCCTGGTTTGAAATGTACTTTGTGGAACCAGATATGGTGCCTTGGAAAATCATTTTGTTAAGGTTCTTTGAGACCGTTTATAGGTTCTTTGAAAATACTCTATGAGGAAATGGTTCTTCAAAGAACCCTTGTTTGAAAGGTTCTTTTTGGAACCATGAATGGTTCTTCCATGGCGTCACTCTGAAGAACCATTTTCGGTTACAAATGCACCTTGATGGTTCTGTTTGAGTTTTTTAAGGAAGAGCCTCAGAGTCCCGGACAGTAAACCATGAGGCGCAAAGACAGACTGAGTGAAGCTAGTTGGTTTGACCCATCCACCTCCCCCAGTAGCCCTATGTTGGTTTGACCCGCCTCCCCCACCAGCCCTAGGTTGGTTTGACCCATCCACCACCTCCCCCAGTAGCCCTATGTTGGTTTGACCCACCTCCCCCACCAGCCCTATGTTGGTTTGACCCATCCACCTCCTCCCCCACCAGCCCTATGTTGGTTTGACCCATCCACCTCCCCCAGTAGCCCTATGTTGGTTTGACCCACCTCCCCCACCAGCCCTATGTTGGTTTGACCCATCCACCACCTCCCCCACCAGCCCTCTGTTGGTTTGACCCATCCACCACCTCCCCCACCAGCCCTATGTTGGTTTGACCCATCTCCCCCACCAGCCCTATGTTGGTTTGACCCATCCACCACCTCCCCCACCAGCCCTATGTTGGTTTGACCCATCCACCACCTCCCCCACCAGCCCTATGTTGGTTTGACCCATCTCCCCCACCAGCCCTGTGTTGGTTTGACCCATCCAAAACTAGTATGTGTGTGTGTGTTTGTGAGAGAGAGTAAGAAAGCAATACAACACTTTTTTGTTGTTGACGTTTTAGGTTTGTAATTGACGTGTTAGGTTATTAATTGATGTTTTAGGTTATTAATTGACGTGTTAGGTTATTAATTGTGACTTCATTTGAACTGATTGAGTCTCTTTCCTGGTTTCGGAGACCGGATGCTGTGGAAGTCCCCCAGAGACAAAACACGTCCAGCTGAGATCCAACGAGGATTTATTATCTCGCTTACTTTCTCTTCTATCTCTCTCTCTCTCTCTCTCTCTCTCTCTCTCTCTCTCTCTCTCTCTCTGTGTGTGAACTGCACTCCTCTGAGAATTTATTCCTATTCACTGTACGGTAAAGATGAACAGAGCAGGTTATTGTTCGCGCTGTGCTTGTTGTCGTCGGGTGATTTATACATTCGGCTGAACGCGTCTCGCTTTTTAGGCTTTCTGTGACGAATAAATTAAAAGACCACCGCATTCACAAAAGAGCCGGAATTCAGATTTTCATCAGATATTTATCTGCCTTGAAGACAGTATCATGCACCAAAAGACATGTTGCAATGTGAGTTTAACAGCGGGTTGTTGGCCGTATTCTCGTGTTTTTGTTGAGTGAAAAACTAAATAAGATAAAAGATAAACATGAAAGTGAACAAGATGTCTGCCGCGTGTCGTTCTGTTTGTTCAGAGCTTTAATTGTTGTTTGTATATTTATTTGTATTAATATAATTAATATATTTGCTGCATCTCGATCAAAATAACAGTGCTAACTATTTGAACGACTTTCTCACGTGTCTTTGAACTTCCCTTAACGATAACGATTGATTCGAATCTCTCACCCTCCCTCTGTCCTTTCCTCTGTCCTTTCCTCCCTCCTTCCCTCGCCCGACAGCATCACCCCCGGCTGTGAGCGGGGAGGCCTTCATGGATTCTCCTGACCACCGCATCGCGGCGCTGCAGACCTCCACCTCCAACCTGAACGCCGGCTACGCCCGCCCCGCCGACCCGGAGCCGGAGCCGGCGCCGCCGGCGCCCCCGGTGGACGACGGGAAGATGTCCAGCGACACCATCTGGCTGTGGGTCGCCGTGCTGGCGACCATCGGCAACATCGTGGTGGTGGCCGTGGTCTGCGCCTGCGCCTTCTGACGGGAGACGGGAACGTCTTGTTTATACCGGGAATATGATTTTGGGGATTTATGTAATATAGCCTCAACTTTTCTTTTTCTTTTTTAAAGGGAATTTGCATTAAATTATCTTTTTTTTTTTACACACACGCACACACACACACACACACACACACACACACGCAGACATGGATGGAAGTCTTGTATATACTGAAAATAAGTTCTACGGAATTAATGTAAAGTAGCTTCAAATTTAAATTAGATTATTTTTGGTTCTTTTTTTTAAGGGAATTTGCATAAAATTTTATTTTTTTTATTTTCATCAAAGAGAAGAGATATTATACACACACACACAAACACACACACAGACATACATGGATGGAAATATTGTATATACTGAAAATATGTTCTACGGAAATAACTTCAAATTTAAATTAGATTGGTTTTAGTTATACGTTTTTAGTTTTAAGGGTATGTAAAGTAGCATACATTTTTAATTTGATTTTAATTATTTTTATTTCCGTTAGAATTTTTTATTTCAACAAAGAGAAGAGATATTAAACACACACACACACATACACACACAGACACACAGATGGAAATCTTGTATATACTGGAAATATTTTCTACGGAAATAACTTCAAATTTAAATTAGATTGGTTTTAGTTATACGTTTTTAGTTTTAAGGGTATTTGCATTGAATTTGATTTGATTTTTTTTTTTTATTTCAACAAGGAGAAGAGATATTAAACACACACACACAAACACACACACACATATGGAAATCTTGTATATACTGAAAATAAGTTCTTCGGAATTTATGTGAAATAGCCTCAACTTTAGATTATTTCTTTTTTTTAAGTTTTAAAAAGGGAATTTGCACTAAATTATCCTCTTTTTTTCAACAAAGAGAAGAGATAATAAACTACAATAAGGAGCACATACACACACACACACATCTTGGAAATATGATTTTTGGAAATTAATGTAAATTAGCCTCAACTTTAAAATAGATTTTATCTTTAGAGAATTTGCATTAAATCTCTTTTATTTAAAAAAAATAGAAGAGATATTAAACTACAGTTAAAATAGGAAAACACACAAATATATTGGGTTGAATGGGTTCTGTAAATGTCTACGGAAGCAGAAACTACTTAAAAAACTCAATAAGGACCGCACACACACACACACACACACACACACACACACATAGACGTGTACATACTGCATTGCACATTTTATCGCACACATTTGGATAAACCAAATCAAACCGACAGATTTACCGAAAGTTTAGACAATCCTTCCTTATTATTTTCAGTGTAACTTACGGTAGACGCTTCGCTCATTAAGGTCCGCGTTGTGCATCCACTTCACACACTCAGATTATCTCTACGCTACCAGCTTTCCTAACTCATCCCATCTTTCTGCACCAACCAGATAAAACACCTGGGGAAACAACTAAGGCTAAACATGTGGCAATGCGTGTGTTTTAATCACCGTGACAACGAGGTAATGGTTTGGCCCTCATGTGGAGACTCTAATTGGGTCAACGGTCCCAGAGCAAACACATTATCGTTATTAATTTTGGATTCCGGGCTAGCGGTGGCCTTAACGTAATATTACAGTACTTAGTTAGTTGTGCGGGCCGAGCCGGTGTTATGTAACCCGCTCAGGCCCGGTTACACCAGCAGCTCAGAGGAGATGAGCAGGATTAGACACGAGATCAGAGATCAGAGCGGGATCTCAGGCTGGGACGAGCAGCCAGAGGATTGCCCGTTGTAATTAAGTGTGTGGTTGTGTGAGTTGGTAGTTAGAGAGGCCAGAGGGTCAGAGGGTCGCGACCCCCCTCTTTAAACCTCTGATGTCTAAAGGTCTAAAGGTCAGAGGCTAAAAGTCTGAGGCTAAAGGTCCGAAGCTAAAGGTCCGAAGCTAAAGGTCTGAGGCTAAAGGTCTGAGGCTAAAGGTCTGAGGCTAAAGGTCAGAGGCTAAAGGTCAGAGGCTAATAGACTGAAGCTAAAGGTCTGAAGCTAAAGGTCTGAGGCTAAAGGTCTGAGGCTAATAGACTGAAGCTAAAGGTCTGAGGCTAAAGGTCTGAGGCTAATAGACTGAAGCTAAAGGTCTGAGGCTAATAGACTGAAGCTAAAGGTCTGAGGCTAAAGGTCTGAAGCTAAAGGTCTGAAGCTAAAGGTCTGAAGCTAAAGGTCTGAGGCTAATGCTGTGGCCTACGTCACAGTTGCCCCGAAGGTCAAAGGTCAGCTCCCTGACGTAGGGATCTTTCTCTATCGGGATAACTCTAACCCGATTATGAGGATAAAGGCGTCATTAAAAGAGGCGGCGTCGCCCACTCTCCTCTCCTCAAGGCACTCTGGACGCCAGCGAGGAGATAACATCTCTTTAAGCCGGTCGGGCGAAGAAAAAGAGAGAGAGAGAGAGAGAGGGAGAGAGAGAGAGAGAGGAGGTCAGTCTGGTGATTCATATTCAACACAAATATTTAAAGTAGACTTAAGTACATTTAACCAGACCGTGAACGCGTTGATGTCTTAATCCTGTTTAGAGGCGGCGACCGACCGTCTACTTCTGCGTTGCCACGGGCAACAGACGGCATCACTATGCAGTTTAACTCAGTCCAGTCAGTTTGAATTCAGTTTATTTCATACAGCCCAATATCGCAAAATTACAAATCCCCTCGGAGGGCTTTACATCCGTACGCATAAACATCGCTGACCTTTGACCTCACATCGGATCAGGAGAACCTCACAAAGAAAAAAAAGAAAAGAAAGTGAATAAACTTTCAGCAGAGGAAGATCAATGAAGCAATCCAGATAACATACCACACACACATGTGTGTGTACATGTACACACGCCTCTGCACACGCACTTCAGGGGACACGTTTACTTATTTTCTAGGGGGCAGTTTTTTCCCCACTGACTGAAATCCAGGGGCATTAAAAAATAAATTGGGGTACATAACATTAACCTTTGTTCAACAATAAATACATATACTCATTTAAGCTTACAGTGTACGAGCAACCGTCGTAAACATGGCAATAATACGACTATTATGCAATAATAAGACTATTATGCAATAATAAGAAGTCTTTTCTTAGATTATTTTTAACAGAAAACATAAATCAGACCATCATATTTAATGGTATTATTATTTCTTTGTGGTTATTTACTGTTATTACATTTTTTATACAACTATTAACAATTATAACATATTTCTTAGTTTTTTTATCATTTTAAAATTATATTTAAATTATATATTTTTTGTGTACCTACCTGGTACCGAAAATACCGAGAGGACACAAGATATTCTACAGACAGAATAGAGCCAACTTAATAAATATATATATTTATAGAAAGATAGAATTTCGAACTCCGGACATCCCACCAAACTAAAAACTGAAATTTAAACATCAAAGCCTTTTTTCCCCTTTTTTTTTCCTCTTTAATTTCGCTATTTTTCTACACTATGCAACACGCGGCGAGGAACACGACCACGCAGTACACGCCCCCGCAGACAGAGGGCGTCTGCGACCCTCGGTCAAAGGTCATCGTCTTCACCCCCGAATCTCTCACCGTCCAATCGGCAGCCGGATTGGGCGGAGGCCAAACGCAGAGCTGTACGGTATCGACCAATAAGAGAGCAGCCACTCGGAGGCCTCCGCGAAGCCATAAAGCACGCCTCGCCGATCCTTTCATCCGGAAGGATCTCCAGACGATCAGCAGCAGCCGGAGAGGTGAGACAGGAGGTGAGACAGAAGGTGAGACAGGAGGTGAGATAGGAGATGAGACAGGAGATGAGACATGAGGTGAGACAGGAAGTGAGACAGGAGATGAGACAGGAGGTGAGACAGGAGGTGAGACAGGAGGTGAGACAGGAAGTGAGACAGGATATGAGACAGGAGGTGAGACAGGAGATGAGACAGGAGGTGAGACAGGAGGTGAGACAGGAGATGAGACAGGAGGTGAGACAGGAGATGAGACAGGAGGTGAGACAGGAGGTGAGACAGGAGATGAGACAGGAGGTGAGACAGGAGATGAGACATGAGGTGAGACAGGAAGTGAGACAGGAGATGAGACAGGAGGTGAGACAGGAGGTGAGACAGGAAGTGAGACAGGAGATGAGACAGGAGGTGAGACAGGAGATGAGACAGGAGATGAGACAGGAGGTGAGACAGGAGATGAGACAGGAGGTGAGACAGGAGGTGAGACAGGAGATGAGACAGGAGGTGAGACAGGAGGTGAGACAGGAGATGAGACAGGAGGTGAGACAGGAGGTGAGACAGGAGGTGAGACAGGAGGTGAGACAGGAGGTGAGACAGGAGGTGAGACAGGAAGTGAGACAGGAGGTGTGCCGCGGCGGCTTTGATGAGGGCCTCCAGATCCGCCGTCTCCTCTTTATTGATAAAAACACGGATGACAAAGAGCAGGACGCTGTTTATATGAATTTAAACGTTACATATTTCATCTTTGATCATCCTGCACACTAGATGTGAACCCAAGGGGGCGCTATAACAAGTAAATGATCCGGTAAACTAACAGAGGATCTGAGCAGCAGGAGTTTTGAGTTTGAACATCGAAGCTCTGAGTTTGTTGATCAGTTTGATGGGGTCAAAGTTGGGTCAAAAAAATGTCTACATAATTAGGTGTAGAATAAAATAGATAAATATCTAATTATCCCGCCTGTGGGACTTTCTTCATACGACTTAAATGACATATTCTACGGCATGCTTTTTATCCTTTTTGAAAAAAAATCTTAACTGTTGACATGTTTTGGCTATTATTGACAAAAGGTTTTAATTTACTACTGAACTGAACTTTTTGACACTTTGACTAATAAGTGGAACATATATATAAACTTGACTTATTTACTTACTTACTTACAAACCTATTTATGTACTTATTTATTTACTTATTTACTTTCTAACTTATTTACTTACTTTTTTATTTTATTATTTACTTATTTACTGAGTAACTTGTTTACTCACTTATTTACTTAATAACGTATTTACTTACTTTTGTATTTATTGACTAACTTGTTTACTTACTAACTTGTTTACTTACTTACTTTTTTATTTATTTATTTACTTACCTACCTACTTATTTACTCACTCACTAACTTCTTCCTTTACTCTCAACTCTGAGTTTCATCGTCCAAATCTATTTATTTCCAGAGTTTTGGGCCATTTCCCAATTTTCTTTGTATTTATTTAACACAATGGACTTAAAAATGACACACAAAATGTACCAGACCAAATACGAATGCCGTAAAAGTTGAAAAAGAAAACAATAATAAAAACTATGATGTCAAACGCTTTCTTTTAACATTTGGGACTTTTGCTCTGAAAAATAAATAAACAGAATATTTCCTGCCTTCTGCGTAGAAAGATCCTCAACCTCCGAGGAAGAACCTATGAGAACGTCTCGGAGACGACGAGATGGCGAGCGGCACGGACGCAGTTCTGATCCGCCACGCCGGAGGCCCGGAAAAGAAGAAAGAAGTGCACGTGGAGACAGGGCTGTGCACGTGGAGACAGGGCTGTGCACGTGAAGACACGGCTGTGGCCATGATGGATTTGCATGAAGATGGAGTAAAAACCGTTGGAATATTACTTTATTTCCCAAATATCTGATAGAGAGACGTATTTTTGCTGAGATATATTCAGATATTTGGGATTTATGGAAGATTTTCCAGCCTTCAAATGAAGTCCACGCCCACTTTCAGGAGACGAGAGTAAAAGAACGAGGGATTTATTTACATCACCTGGACAGACGAGACGTTCAAAACTACGATTCAAGCTTTAAAAATGCAAACAAAAAGTGACGAGCGACACCTGCCGAGCACAGGATGACGTAACCGTGACGATGGTTTCTTCTGGGAGGCCAAAGTGAGAAAGACATTATATTTTATGGATGTTTTTTACACAAAAAAATAGAAAAAAGTGTTATAAAACATACGTATTGCGCAATACGCTCACGGATACAGACGATGATGACGATGAAGACAATACATGAGAAATATGAACACCTCGTGAAGAAGAACTGGATATTAAAGGTGAAGATTACGACATGCATGGCTACCAGCAGATTTCTCTCTTTCCCATCACTGTCGGCCTCGTGGAGTCACACGTTCGCCTCTCCACGAGTCATTTATGTAAAGAAAACATAATCTGAGGTTTATTAATTAATATTTTTCGGGGTTTGAATCTAGATTTCATGTTATTTCTTCTTCCATATGTCAGGTTTATGTTGTGTTTGATGGAATTCCTCACGGTTCCTTATCGTACGAGGACGTTTTGTAAAGAAGGATTTTTTTAATTTTAACTTCTGTAATATATCTTCAATAAATTTGAGAAGAATGTGGGAAGTTTGTGCATCAGGGTTGTTATGTTATAATCTAACTGCTCGTGATCTACTGGCTCTCTGATAAGACATGCGTGATAATCAGAGCTCATCATTCTCACTTTATGAGGTCACATTTCTATAATTGGTCTTATATGCGTATGAATGAAATTATGAATTAAGATTTCTACCAGCGAATGTGAAACTACAGGATTTCATTCTCCTGGAACTGATTAATGTTAATTAATGGTAACATGGCTTCATCTTTAATTATATTTAATCATCTTTAATTATATTTAATCATCTTTTATCAACTTTAATCATCTTTATTCATCTTTAATTATATTTAATCATCTTTATTCATCTTTATTCATCTTTAATTATATTTAATCATCTTTATTAAATACAGTTAATTAATGCTTTGGACTTCATTTAAGATTTTAAATGTGCAAATATTGAACAAAAAAGCCAAGACTTTAAAATAAAATATTATTTTTGCAGTTTTCTGCAATAAAATGAATATGCAGTTAAAGAAATACATTTTATTTTGAAAAGTGAAATTATTGAGCAGAAATGTGCACACAGAATATGACAATTATTATCTTTACAGGTCGGTGGACGTGTGTATTTAATTAAAAAAATGCAATGACGATGTTTGTGAAATGCTCCTTTAAATAGTTAATAAACTGAAGTATGTGACTATTTTTTATACACACACACTCTCTCTCACACACACACACACTCACACACACACACACACAAACAAACAAACAAACAAATGCATACACACTCATAGAGAACACACAGACAGAAACCCAGAAACACACACACGCACATCCCCCCACGCACACACACACACACCCTTGTTTCTATTGAATAGCTGTAACTCATTTAAGGAAACCCGAGGGCCCTCTACTGCCTGCATCACACCAATACTCCACCAGAGGGCGGTAGAGGTGCCATGTTGGATCCAGTAGGGTTGTCACTGTGTGGCTGGTTCTGTTTCCACCTCACAGTGTGTGTGCGTGTGTGTGTGTGTGTGTGTGTGTGTGTGCGCGCGCGCGTCGCTAAGTCAATGCAGTGATTGTATTTACACAACATGCCATCACACAACACTACAGGTGTGTAGTTGTTGGCAGAATTTGAAGAAGGCAGAAATGTGGGTCTAGAAATAAGTGTGAGGGCCTCTTTATCTAGTCAAGGATGTGAGTGTGTTTGTGTCTGGGAGTGTGTGAGTCTGTGTGTGTGTGCGTGTGTGTGGGGGGGGTCTTTTCCAGTACACACACTGACTCAGTCGTCCTAAAGAATGTGTTCTAGTCTGAACACGACTCCTGAGCTTCACGAGTAGAGACTCATCTCACCGGGTTCAGAGGAACACATGGACACATGGACACCTGAAGACCTGGACATATATTATACTATATATATATATATATATATATATATATATATATATATATATATATATATATATATATATAAAATAAAAATAGTATGTATATATATATATATATATATATATATATATATATATATTTACACACTGCTCCCTCTCCATTGTAAACACACATTTTTACTAAAAAATAAAATGTTATTGTAAATTTCTATTTCATATTTAAGATCAACACGCTGTCTTTTGACTTTAAAGCCCCAAAACAACAACAAGGCAAATTCCATCCGCGACAACTTAATCTGATTTAAGCCGCAACCTGAAAACCGGAAATTAACAAACTAAACGACAGTGTTTACGGCTCTTTAAGTTATTTATATTTTAAGTGCTGCTTCGGGGAAAAAAAAAAGTTAACGTAGCTACAAACAAATACTGAAAACGATAAATTAAGATGCAAACGTCGTCCGGCTTTGTTCTCCAACGTGAGATTTGGATCCGTGCCTGGAGAACCCATCGGTTCCTGAATCATCTGAAGACACACACACACACACGTACACGCACACACGCACGCACACACCCACGCACACACGCATCAGTGAGTTTGTCTGGAAAACGGTAAAGACAGAGAGGTGGTCTGGGAATGCTGTAGGGAGGCGGCGGGGGGGGGGGGTGGAAAATTGCAACTTCAGGGCAATATAGACCACATGCTATGTCAAGGAATGCACGTGTCCTTTGTAGAGAGAGAGAGAGAGAGAGAGAGAGAGAGAGAGTGAAAGAGCAAATGAAAAGAGGAGGAGGAGGAACGAGAAGGGAGGGATCTAAGTTCTGCAGCGTGGCTGTGTGTGTGTGTGTGTGTGTGTGTGTGTGTCTAAATGAAAAGAAGGCTCTCTCTCTCCCACTCTGCATGTCTGCCGCCGCCACACGGCTCGTGTCAGACTCTCCGAGGGACGGAAATATCTTTGCAGAAAGTTTCGGGGCAACTTGACTTCCTGTTTTCTCATCCTGCTGGATCACTCCTAGGATTTTAAATATCCACAAGAAACGACCACGTGACGGACGTTCAGCTTCCTGGAAGATTTGGACTCTCAAGAAGTTGTGTGTATTTTTTTTGACAGCACGACCGACATCACGGACCGACTCCCTCCACGCCGTCGGGACCTTTTCGGGGACGTCGGTTCACCATCAGCATCAAAGGAATCCTCCGGACCTCACGTGACCTCTTCTAGGCTCGCCATCTACCATGTGTTGGTTTTGAGGGCAGGTGTGATGCTGGGTCCGTGTGTTTGATACACACACACACACACACACACACACACACACACACACACACACACACACACACACACACACACACACACACACATGGTGGCCGAGATCCAATGCCAGCAATCAAATGAGGACATCCAGACTTCCAGGACAGCTGTCTGAGAGCGTCACGCGTGTGCTGGACGGCCGTGCGTGGACATGTCACGTGTTCATTGTCTGACAACAAAGCTTCCCTCTTCTCTTCACACATTAAAGTGAAATATCACACCCAGGCGGCGTCAGAGCCGATGCCCTGTCCCATCATGACCCTCCGGACCGGCGCCCTGCGGCACCTCCTCGCCCTCGTGCTGCTGTTGCTCCTCCAGGCCAGGCGGGGGCGCTGTCACCCGCAGTGTTTGGACTACAAGCCTCCGTTCGAACCCCGGCAGCCCCTGGCGTTCTGCAAGGAGTACTCCAAGTTCGGATGCTGCGACCTGGAGAAGGACGAAGAGATATCCGTCAAGTTCTACACCATCATGGCCAACTTCGACCACGCGGGGTACACCACCTGCGCCCAGTTCATACGCAGCATCCTCTGCCAGGTGAGCCCCGCCCCCACCTGTCACATAGTGGAGGTGTGTCTACACTCCAGATGTTCACGGGAGGGATACTATGTGTTATTGATTACATTTGAGTATGTGACTGAAACCACAATTTATTTATACACACACACATATACACTCAACTAACTAACTAAATAACTAACCTACATTCTACGTATTAAAACCTCTCTAACTTTGTCCCACTTCACTTTTTAAAAGTCAAACTTCTAGAATAGATTGGTCACATATGTATCTATGGTCTGTGTTAGTTTGGACCTTTGCACTCCATCCTTCAAAAAGATATGCATCCTCAAAGTTTTTCAATTTGAGTATGTGACTGAAACCATACACAAATACACTTGTCTATCAACTAGCTAACGTAAATGCTCTGTACTAAAACCTCTCTAACTTTGTCCTGCTTCATTTCTTCAAAGTCA
>CM070099.1:22894416-22909416 GCA_036178185.1 Liparis tanakae | reverse complement strand
AAACCCAACATACAAATACATAACAATCCACATAGAAAATGTATGTTTGCATTACATTTGAATGATCCTGTGTGCATTTGAATCAGTAATTTATTTTAAATCACTTCCTAAAACCAATTTTTATATAATAGCTTTTAAGTGATGGCGTCCTTTTATGCAGTTCTGTGGTTCCCCTAATTTAGTTTGACTGTTTTTTAATTAATTTTTTTTAATTAAATTTTTTTAATGTCATATTTGTATCTTACCATTCTATTTATTTTGCCTTGACTTTCTGTAGAGCCCTTTGTTTTGAAAGGTGCTCTATAAATAAAGTTATAATAATAATTATAATTATAATTATTATAACAATATTTATTATTATCATCAATAATAATTATAATAATAATTATAATTATTATTATTATATTAATTATAATTATTACAATTATTATCATTATTATAATATATAATAATAATTATAATAATAATAATTATTATTATTATTTGTATTATTATTATTCGTAAATCCAATATATTTGTGAATTGTTCCGTGTGTATTTGTGAGTCTCCCCCTGTGCGTTGACGGCTTCTTTGTAACTTTAAATCGCTCTCTCGAGTTTCCCCGATATTCATCTTCTTCTTTTTTTAAGGAGTGCTCTCCGTACGCCGCCCACCTGTACGACGCCGAGGACGCCAACACGCCCATGCGCGCGCTGCCCGGCCTGTGCGGCGCGTACTGCTCCGACTACTGGCAGCGCTGCCGCTACACGCTCAGCCTCCTGCTGGAGGACTCGGGGAACGCGCTGGAGTACGCCAACCTGACGGCGTCCATCGAGGACGACCGCAGGAAGTTCTGCAACTTCCTGGAGCTGAAGGACAAACAGTACTGCTATCCCAACGTCCTGACCAACGCAGGTGTGCAGGTGGACGTGTGGGGACAGGTGGACGTCGACTGACAAACACTTATTTCATTTAGTAGACGGGAACAGACTGCAACAAATACATGTCTCAGGGGCAAGAACCCGAACTTCACGTGAATGTGGCGGGCCTGAAGGGAGGGGGAGGAAAGGGAAACAACAGCGCCACCTGGGGGCTTACACCCCAATAAATACATTTTAAAAACCCCAACGTGTAGTTTGAGAAGTGTCAAGGACACAGATTCATTCTGATGTTTAGCCAGAGACGTGTTTAGTCAAAGGAACCAGGAGATTATTACAGGAAACCATGAAAATAATCTAAAAGTAAACAATTAAAAGCCAAAAGATGAACAACTCATCTACAACGGCCAAACCATGCGAACCAGAAGCGAAACAGGCAATAAAGGGGCAGCTAAACGGGCATAAAATAGGGAAAACAAAGCATGCAAATTATGGGCAGCAAAATGGGAAAAAAGGGGCAGCAAAAAAGCCAAAATAGGTGAAGCAAAACAGGCAAATTATGGGCAGCAAAATGGGCAAACGAGGGGTAAAACAGGCAAAGAAAAGGCAGCAAAACAGGCAAAAAAAGGGGCAGCTAAACATCAAATTCTGTCAGTGGTGTGTTGTATTTGTTGATGGCTCACCTGATGAAACCTGGAACAGGAATCTGGACTAATTGAGTCCAATTGATACACCTCCTCTCTCCTGTCCTCCCCTCCTGCATCCTCTCTCTTGTCCTCCCTCCTCCCTCCTCCCCTCCTGTGTCCTCCCTCCTCCCCTCCTGCGTCCTCCCTCCTGTCCTCCTGCGTCCTCCCTCCTCCCCTCCCTCCTCGTCCTCCTCCTCCCTCTCACTCCCTCCCCTCCTCCTCCCTCCCTCCTCTCCCCTCCTGCGTCCTCCCTCCTGTCCTCCTGCGTCCTCCCTCCTCCCCTCCCTCCTCCCCTCCTGCGTCCTCTCTCCTGTCCTCCTGCGTCCTCCCTCCTACCCTCTCTCCTCCCCTCCTGCATCCTCCCTCCTCCTCTCTCTCTCCTCCTCCCTCTCTCTCCTCCCCTCCTGCATCCTCCCTCCTCCCCTCCCTCCTCCCCTCCTGCGTCCTCCCTCCTGCATCCTCCCTCCTCCCCTCCCTCCTCCCCTCCTCCTGCGTCCTCCCTCCTCCCCTCCTGCGTCCTCTCTTCTCCCCTCCTGCGTCCTCTCTTCTCCCCTCCTGCGTCCTCCCTCCTGTCCTCCTGCGTCCTCCCTCCTCCCCTCCTGCGTCCTCTCCTCTGTCCCCAGAGCTCAACGCTAACCTGGGCTTGGTGCGCGAGGACCCCAAAGGGTGTCTGGAGCTGTGCCTGCAGGAGGTGGCCAACGGGCTGCGTAACCCGGTGGCCATGGTCCACGCCAACGACGGCTCCCACCGCTTCTTCGTGGCGGAGCAGCTGGGCCTCGTCTGGGTTTACCTGGCCAACGGGTCCCGGGTGGACCGACCGTTCCTGAACCTCACGCAGGCCGTGCTCACCTCGCCGTGGGCCGGGGACGAGAGGGGCTTCCTCTGCATCGCGCTGCACCCCAGGTGCTCAAATACACTTTGGTGTATTTAAAATATACTTCAGATGTGTAAAGTAGGCGCTAAATTTAAATATACTCAACATGTCATTTATACATTTCAAATGTACTATCATAGCATATAGTAAAGTCAAAGTTAGTAAAGTTAGTATTTTAAAATATAAGAAATATTTTAAAATATAAGAAATGTTTTAAAATATAAGAAATGTTTTAAAATATAAGAAATATAAGAAAAAATATATTTTTTAATTAAATTAAACTTTATTTTCAAACAATATTTGTTGTATATTTCAAAATATATGCTCTAAACCCGGGCTTAAGAATATACTTTAATGTATTTTAAAATATTCTTGAAATGTCAATTGTACATTTCAAATGTACTATCAAAGAAATTAACCTTTTTGCAAACGCATATAGTAAAGTCAACTTTCTTTTAAATTCACCTTTTAAAATATAAGAAATATTTTAAAATATAAGAAATATAAGACAAATATAGTTTAAGTGTGATTTCTCTGCAATTACTTACATGTACTATTCTAACAATATGTGTTGTATATTTCTAAATATATGCTCTAAACCTGGGCTAAAAAATATAATTTAATGTATTTTAAAATATACTTGAAATGTAAATTGTACATTTCAAATGTACTATCATAGAAATGTACTTTCTGCAAATGCATGAAGTAAAGTTACCTATTTTAAAAATTCACTTTTTAACACACTTTAAAATAATTGTACTAGAAATATGAGAAAAATATAGTTTAAGTGTAATTCATCTGCAATAACTTGATTGTACTTTTTAAAACTTTGTTTTCAAACAATAGTTCATGTATATCTCAAATACATGCTATATAGGTGAAAAAATATATACTTTAATGTATTTAAAATGTATGTATTTAGGATGAGCACGGTGAGGAAGGCCTATGTGTACTACTCTGTGTCCGTGAAGAAGGAGGAGAGGATCCGCGTCAGCCAGTTCACGCTGCAAACGCACGACGACAACCAGCTGGACCACGCCTCGGAGAGGTGAGGCGCTCAGGGGGAGACAGCAGCTCCAGGAGCTTTAGAGGAGGGGATGAGGACTTTTTAGAGCAATTTAATAGATTTTAGGATGTTTTAAGTATGTGACGTAAAGTGTCTTTGAGTGCCTTAAAAAGCGCTATATCAATTAAATGTATTATTATAATTATTATAATCATTGTTATAATAATAAATAAACATATTATTATTATTATTAATATAATTTGTATTATCATTATTATTATAATAATAAAATAATAATAATTATTTTATTATTATAATAAAATAATAATTATTATTTTATTATTAATAATAATTATTATTTTATTATTAGATGTTTGGATGAAAAGGAATATCTTGTAAGTTCTGGTTCTCTATTCCTGGTTCAGGACCATTCTTGAGGTCAGAGAGCCGGCATCCAATCACAACGGAGGACAGCTCCTCTTCGGCCACGACGAGTACCTGTACGTCTTCATCGGTGACGGAGGGCGGGCCGGGGACCCGTTTGGAAAGTTTGGCAACGCACAGAACAAGTGAGTGAACTACAGACACGACGGCGCCTCAGAGTCTTTTCCAAGAGGTTCATTGTGGAGACTAAATACATTTCGAACATTTGAAAATGTGAGCAAAAGTTTTGACAAAAATATTTTTCCTCGTAAAAGCTCCGGCCTCGTCTGTAATTTAATGTTATATACAAAAAAGTAACGTATATCTTTGTTTTTTAGTTTCTGAGGTTGTTGACAGTTTAAAAGCTCCTTGTGTAAAGTGACGTTGTTCAGATGTTGCCGACATGAACATATATAAAACATAAACAAATTACAATTATGCAGAAGATGAACTTCAGAGCTCGAATTGCTCTTTTTATATTAATTTAATCTTTTAAAGACGGTTATCTTCCTGTAAACGGAGGATCTGTCTGGGAGACACTCGCTTCATGTTATGTTTTATTCCTCCTCTCTGACTCTCTTCCTCTCTGACTCTTCCTCCTCTCTTCCTCCTCTCTTCCTCCTCCTCCTCTCTGCCCCCTCCTCCTCTCTTCCTCCTCCTCCTGCTCTGTGTTCCAGATCCGCTCTGCTGGGCAAGGTTCTCCGCGTGGACGTGGACTACAACGAGGACGGCGCCCCCTACAGCATCCCGCCCGACAACCCCTTCCTGAGGGAGAAGGACTCTCGACCCGGTGAAGCCCTAAAACTCCTCACGATGTAACGAAGCCGCTCCGTCCTATAGGTCGACGCGT
Source organism: Liparis tanakae (assembly GCA_036178185.1). Taxonomy (NCBI): domain Eukaryota; kingdom Metazoa; phylum Chordata; class Actinopteri; order Perciformes; family Liparidae; genus Liparis; species Liparis tanakae. The sequence goes on along the minus strand of CM070099.1, from coordinate 22,904,720 downwards.
AGGACAAGCTTTATGAGCTCTATGAGCTTTATGAGCTTTATGAGCTTTATGAGCTCTATGAGCTTTATGAGCTTTATGAGCTCTATGAGCTTTATGAGCTTTAAGAGCTCTATGAGCTCTATGATCTCTATGAGCTTTATGAGCTTTATGAGCTCTATGAGCTTTAAGATCTCTATGAGCTTTATGAGCTTTATGAGCTTTATGAGCTCTATGAGCTTTATGAGCTTTATGAGCTCTATGAGCTTTATGAGCTTTAAGAGCTCTATGAGCTCTATGAGCTTTATGAACTTTATGAGCTCTATGAGCTTTATGAGCTATGAGCTCTATGAGCTTTATGAGCTTTATGAGCTCTATGAGCTTTATGAGCTTTATGAGCTCTATGAGCTTTAAGAGCTCTATGAGCTTTATGAGCTTTATGAGCTTTATGAACTTTATGAGCTCTATGAGCTTTATGAGCTTTAAGAGCTCTATGAGCTCTATGAGCTCTATGAGCTTTATGAGCTTTATGAGCTCTATGAGCTTTATGAGCTTTATGAGCTCTATGAGCTTTATGAGCTTTATGAGCTTTAAGAGCTCTATGAGCTTTATGAGCTTTATGAGCTTTATGAGCTTTATGAGCTCTATGAGCTTTATGAGCTTTATGAGCTCTATGAGCTTTATGAGCTTTATGAGCTTTATGAGCTTTAAGAGCTCTATGAGCTTTATGAGCTTTATGAGCTTTATGAGCTCTATGAGCTCTATGAGCTTTATGAGCTTTATGAGCTTTATGAGCTCTATGAGCTTTATGAGCTCTATGAGCTCTATGAACTCTATGAGCTCTATGAGCTTTATGAGCTTCATGAGCTCTATGAGCTTTATGAGCTTTATGAGCTCTTTATGAGCTTTATGAGCTTTATGAGCTCTATGAGCTTTATGAGCTTTATGAGCTCTATGAGCTCTATGAGATTTATGAGCTTTATGAGCTTCATGAGCTCTATGAGCTTTATGAGCTTTAAGAGCTCTATGAGCTCTATGAGATTTATGAGCTTTATGAGCTTTATGAGCTCTATGAGCTTTATGAGCTTTATGAGCTCTATGAGCTTCATGAGCTTCGTCTATGTTTCCGTGCAGAGATCTTCGCGTACGGCGTGCGGAACATGTGGCGCTGCTCTGTTGACCGCGGCGACCCGGCGACGGGCCGCGGGGGGGGCCGGATGTTTTGCGGCGACGTCGGCCAGAACAAATACGAAGAAGTGGACCTCATCGTCAAAGGTGTGACGACGGGAGATGTAACCCCTTCTTCTGCTCACGGATGTGAACATCGGTAGAACAATAATCTCTTTCCCGGAGAAGTTTCTCTAACTTTGTCGTCGCGTGTTTTCAAAGGAGGAAACTACGGCTGGCGAGCCAGAGAAGGTTTCAGCTGCTACGACCGGAAGCTCTGCTACAACTCCTCGCTGGGTGAGCTGCACGCCGCACACTCTGTTTCACTTACTGGGGCATCCTGCATGCATACTGGTGTGTATTGCATGCATACTGGTGCATTATGCATGCATACTGGTGTGTATTGCATGCATACTGGTGCATCCTGGCTGCGTACTGGTGCATCCCGCATGCATACTGGGGCATCCTGCATGCATACTGGTGCATCCTGCATGCATACTGGTGTGTATTGCATGCATACTGGTGCATCCTAGCTGCGTACTGGTGCATCCCGCATGCATACTGGGGCGTCCTGCATGCATACTGGTGTGTATCGCATGCATACTGCAAGTGTGTGTGTTTGAGTGACTTTCCACACACACTTCATTCCTCTTTGTACACATTGCTGCCGTCGTTGCGGTGACGATGAACCGATGCGTTTGTTTTTCTTCCTCTAGACGACGTCTTGCCGATCTTCGCTTACCCCCACAAGTTGGGCAAGTCGGTGACGGGAGGCTACGTCTACAGAGGCTGCCAGATGCCCAACCTCAACGGACTCTACATCTTCGGGGATTTCATGAGCGGGTTTGTGATTCTGCGTTATTTAAAAGAAAAAAAAACTTTTGAAAGGATAGAAGTCTCTCGGATCCCTGAAGAGACCATTAGACCTGGTCCAACGGGCGCTGAGTTTGATACAAAGCCTCATTATTAAAAAATGCACAGATATATCTAGGTAGAACATCTATAGGTATAAAACCAAATTCGTTGGTGGGGCTGTTCGGGTTCATGTCCCATTGTTTCTGTTCCAGGCGCCTGATGTCCCTGAAGGAGAACGTCACCTCCGGCGAGTGGGAGTACAATGAGATCTGCATGGGGAGGGACCAGACCTGCAGGTTCCCCAAACTCATCAACAGCTACTATAAATACATCATCTCTTTTGCTGAGGATGAAGCAGGTGAGTTAACCTAACGACCTACACACATATTCTGCCTCGCTAAAAGAGATTCACATCTTGACATTAACAAGATCAAATATATGGTTCCTTAAGGCTTAAGGTTTGTTTCCAGTGTAATAAATTAACATTTTGATGATATTAAATTAACAATACAGGTTTCAGTTTCACCTGAACTGGTCTTAAGGATTTTTCCCCTCCAAAATCCTCAAATTTAGTCGTAACACACATTTTGAGTGATTTCTCTCCTTTTTTCTTCACTTTCTAAATATTCCCGTCCCTCCTCCTTATCTTTCTCCCTGTCATCTTTGTCTGTTAGGGGAAATGTATTTCTTAGCCACCGGAACGGCGAGCGCCACAGCCAGAGCCGGAGTCATCTATAAGATCGTGGACCCCTCCAGGTAGAGAACGGCAGCGTCACACGTCACACACGGTTTCATCAGTATATACAGTACATATATATTTATATATATACATATATATCTTAAATGTTGTTATTAAAAAAAAATATATATATATATATATGTATATATTTCTAAATATATATATGTATATATATATAAAGAGATATATTTCTAAAGATATATATATATATATATACATATATATATATTTAGAAATATATACATATATATAATATATATATATATATATATATATATATAATTTATATATAAATTTTTTAAATTCTTTTTCTAAATGATCACACATAAATTCTTTTATTTTAATATTTTATTCTTGTTGCTTAGTGACTGCGATGGACACGTCTATCAGCGCTAAGCTAATATCAATGTACCTGTACCGGTTAAAGTAGAATAACAGATCTTAGAATACAATAAAATGATCACTAAGAAACTTTTAAAAGCTACATTAAAAAAATAAAAGCATGTAATAGGTATGCTTGTTTGATTCAGGCGAGCGGCACCAGGGAGATGCAGCATCAAGCCGTCACACGTGAAGATCAAAGGGAAACTGATTCACTTCCACCCCAAAGAAGGTTCGGACATTTTAAAACTACGTTTTGGTTTCATTGAAACATTCTGGTTACACTTGTGTTTTCTCATTTTTCTTTAATTGTTGTTGTGTATAATAACATTAGACTCCAAGCCACACATCGGAGCTTTATTGGTTGTATACTAAATAAAATATAATGTCTATAATTCTCATAATCCTGTCAATATGCAACATTTAGTTAATACATGTTTACATAGTCTCTATAGCTAAAACAAATAAATAAAAAATGTCTTTCTTGTTTACAGAGTTCGTAATCAACAAGAAACCAACCACCACGGCCGTTCCCACGACGACCGCGAGAACCACGACCACGAAAGCGCCGGCGAGAAGAAAAATCCCGACAATAATCATAAAACCACCGTTCCCGACGAGAAAAACGTTAAGAAAAACGCCACAACCCCCAACGACAGCAAGAGCGACCACAAAAACAATATTACGGACGAGAAAAACGACGTCGCCGCCACCGACAACAACGCCACCGACCTTAAAAGCGGCGGCGACAATAAAAACAACAACAGCAGCGTCCGTACCAACATCGGTCCAGGTCACCATGGCAACAACCCCCGCCACCACCTCACCCACCGGTAGGCCTACCGGTGCAGCTGTTTACCAAACCAGCTCCGCTGATTATTCAACCGCTCGATCCACAATGTACACAACCACTAAGTCAAATGTTACTAACATGGAACCCACAGGTCCTCTGGTGCACGCCGTGTTGCCGGGAGGAGCAACCGGCAACAAGCCGAGCGGGTTTTTCCTCTGCGTCTTGTTTTTGCTTCACATATTTTTAACACGCTAGTAGCTGGTTTAGCTAACGGCTGTGCAACTTACGGGACGATAAGAGCAATTTCCACAAACCACTTTGAAAGAAACTATAAGTTGCAGTTGCAAATTATTTCCAGAGGGGTTGCTGCACGTGTTGGCTAAATTATTATCCTTAATTTGTATATAACTCACAAAATTCTGAGCCAAAACATGCAGGCCTAAAAAAAGTCAGAGGATGGAAACCCTTTGTTTCTCAGTATTTAGTTTTTGCTTCACATTTTAACACGCTAGTAGCTGGTTTAGCTAACGTCTGTTTAATTTATTTTCCTTGGATGATTAATTTAAATTTCCACAAACCACTTTTAAAGAAACTATAAGTTGCAGTTGCAAATTATTGCCAGAGGGGTTGCTGCACGTGTTGGCAAAATTATTATCCTTAATTTGTATATAACTCACAAAATTGTGAGCCAAGACATGCAGGCCTAAAAGAATGGGATGGAAACCCTTTCTTTCTTTGCATTTAGTTTTTGCATCACATTTTAACATGCTAGTAGCTGGTTTAGCTAACGTCTGTGCAACTTATTTTCCTTGGACGATTAATATAAATGTCTACAAACCACTTTAAAATTAAAAAATATAAGTTGCAGTTGCAAATAATTGCCAGAGAGGTTGCTGCACACGTTGGCTAAATTATTAACCTTAATTTGTATATAACTCACAAAATTGTGAGCCAAGACATGCAGGCCTAAAAAAAGTTAGGGGATGGAAACCCTTTCTTCTTTCTTTCTTTCTTTCTTTCTTTGCATTTTGTTTTTGCATCACATTTTAACACGCTAGTAGCTGGTTTAGCTAACGTCTGTGTAATTTATTTTCCTTGGACGATTAATTGAAATTTCCACAAACCACTTTGAAAGAAACTATGAGTTGCCAGAGGGGTTGCTGCACGTGTTGGCTAAATTATTATCCTTAATTTGTACATAACTCTACAAAATATATTTAAATATATAAAATTATGAGCCAAGAAATGCAGGCCAAAAGAAAGTTAGGGGATAGAAACCTATTCTTCCTCTGCATTTAGTTTTTGTATCACATTTTAACACGCTAGTAGCTGGTTTAGCTAACGTCTATGCGACTTACTTTCCTTGGACGATTAAGATAAATTTGCACAAACCACTTTAAAATTACAAAAATATAAGTTGAATAGAATATATGAATTAAAAAAGTTTGGCAGCTAAGTCGAAGTCGGTTGCTTCACATTTTAACATGCTAGTAGCTGGTTGAGCTAACGTCTGTGCAATTTAATTTTCTTGGACGATTAATGGAAATGTCCTCTTTGATCAAACCACTTTAAAATTAAGAAACTTTAACTTAAAGTCGCCATAGGGGTTGCTTCACGCGTTAGCTACACGTAATATATGAATAGTAAATATGAATAGTACATATGAATTGAAGTTTGGCAGCTAAGTCGAAGGTGGTTAAGTATAAATATGGATTATTCTCCTTTTTTAAACCAGTTTTTTTGGTTTGCACACAAGTTTAAAATACTGCAAGGTAGAAACTGTCTTCTGGCTATTAAAGCGTGACGTATATTCAAGTTCTTAATACTTAGATTTCCCTCTTCTGAGAGTCCATAAATCAATATGCAGCCAATCAGGCTGTTCTCATCCACTGCTCGCTTTTTAACATACTAACAATTATGAACTGTAATTTGTATATAACCCACAACATTGTGAGCCAAGACATGCAGGCCTAAAAAGTCTTGAACAGTGGTGATGAGGAGAGGCAGTGGATAGAAACCCCGGAGCTCGTGAACAATGACATATTTTACTCTAGTTATGTAACTTATTTCTTAGCTAATGCCGACTATGGCGGTTATGTAGTTTTAGTAGTTTTGACATTTGTAGAAGAAGTAACTTTTTAAAAGAGGTTACGCAAACCGTTGTATGAGGATACATCGATCCAGTAGTGAATTATTTAATCAAACTTCCTTTCTTTACTTCTGCTATGTATCAGTCTTTGCACTTTAACTGGAAAAGCAAGGGGAGAAAAAACCCAAAACGTCACTAATTCACAATATTAGAAGTATTCACTTTATTTAAGTCAAGTTGTTAGACAACTTAAATAAAGTACATTTAGTTATCCAATGTCTAAATATCTGTTTATGTTCTGCATACTGACCAAAAAGACAATTTGCCTTTTTCGGAGTTAGAGGGTGAGAATAATGCTTCATTTACATGGATAAGGTGGACGGAAAACCCAGAATATGAACACATTTACCAAAATGTCTTCCGCGGCCGCCTGCCTGACTTCATGTAAATGTAGCTCGAGCCTTTCAAGTCAAACTCAGGGGAAATTAGCTATTCTTTGCAACTTTAAATTCCCTCTTGAACGATATTCTTTGGCTGGTACAAGAGTATAAAGCAGGATAAATGTTGCTTATTTATGTCTCGGGGGTATTAATTTAATTTAAATCGGGTTACTTTGGCATTATTTATTTTGAATAAATGGTTCTTCATCAGCTTCAGTTTGGACATTCATCTTTGTGTTGTCTGTGTTTACGTCTTTTCCTCGCCTTGTTTTTCAAGAATAACTCAAAATGACCAATTAATTAATTAAACATATGTTTGACATATTTTGCTAAATGTGCTTATTTGCTTTCTTGCAACTTTAGATGAGAAGATAGGAAAAAGTAATTGATGTTTTCATCCCAAACACAGCCAGTTAGCTACGCTTATAGTTTAAAGATGAGGAAACAGGACTAATTAATACTTTATATCTTATATCTCATTTATTTACTTGACACTCGCCAAGAAAGCAAATCGGCGCATTTCCAAAAATTACCAAACAATTATTTTAAAAGAAAAGATTGTTAAACTACATATAAAGAGGGTGATTCTGTCTCTCCATCAGGTCATTGGAGACCCCTTCAGTACCCCCATTTTACCACCTCCCAACCCTTGACCTCGTCCCTTAAACTACCCCAGACGGCTCTGACCTCTTCCTCACGATACTCGCGCCCCGAGGCGTTGACCACGCCGCGGGCGCCGTATTGGAGCCGGAAAGCGACGACGTCGTCCCGGAGGCCGCCGATGGACCCGACGCCGCCCAAGATGCGGGAAGACCGGCGGTGGCTCGGAGAGAAGCTGGCGAGCGGCGGCGAGGGTAACCAAGTCTACAAGGGGCCTCGAGGAAGAGGTCGCGGCCACAAGAGAGGAAGAGGAGGCAGGAGGCCGCGCGCCGGCTCGGTGCGACTGGTGAGCGTGGACGGTCTGTCGGACCGAGGCCGCGTGGAGGTGTTCATCCACGGCGAGTGGGGGACGGTGTGCGACGACCTCTTCAGCAGCCGGGCGGGCACCGTGGTGTGTCGGCAGGCCGGCTTCACCACGGCGCTGGCGGTGATGAAGAGGGCGGCGATGGGGGAGGCGGACGCCGGCGTCAAGATCCTGCTGGACGACGTGGAGTGCGAGGGCGGGGAGAGGTCGCTGCTGGACTGCAAGAGGTCGAGGGTCGGGAAACACAACTGTTCCCACGGAGAGGACGTGGGGGTGATCTGCGGGTAGCAGGAGAAGAAAAGGGAGAAGATGGAGGAATAAATGGATGTTAGCTTAAAAAATAACAAGAGATCATTTGAAGAAGGAGTAAAAGGTTTTGCAGACTGCTCATCGATGTTGGTGATGGCAGTTTTGCAAAGAATGTCAACAAGTTGTATTTTTTTCTGTTTTCCTGTTTTCATTTTGATGTTTTATTTGTAATTTCTCGCCCACAGCCGAATGCAAAAGTGATGTCTGTACATTTATTAAAATACATTCTGTTTTTGGAGATTTTATTTACACCTTTCAGAGGAGCGTAGAACTTGAGTTTCTCCAAAACTCTGGAGTCACGAACTTTTACACTCCCTTGAATAAATATGATCTACAATTTTGAAAAAAATAAAAAGAGTGAATCACACACTGAAGACGTCTATGAAACGGGTTTGACTAAAATGGTTGAAAAGAGAAAGTAAGAATCAAAGATCTACAGATTTTTCTTTTTAATGAACTTCCAAGTCACCCGGCAATCGAGGCAGAATGTTGTTAAATTACATTTGACTTGTGTATATGTTACAATCAACGTGTATATTAAAATAAAGAAATATATATACTTTATTAATATTTATAATTTTATAATATATATATTAAAGAAATATATATATATATATATTTGGAATATATATATTTTTTGATGAACATACATCATCTATTAGAATATATATATATATATATATATATATATATATATATATATTAAAATAAATATATATATATATATATATTTCTATTATTATTATATATATATATATATATACTTAAAAAAAACTCTACATATATAATAAAAGAATGAATTTATATATATTTATTTTAGTATATATGTTTATATATACATAAACAGTCCGTGTTCTTTTTTCCATAAACATGATCTTCTCCATCAGCTGTGGACTGAAGAATCAGGTCATATCACAATTCCTTCCAGTCATATTTTCGGTGGAGTTGCTTGCGGACGCTTATTAATGACGCCCAGATATTTGAACTTTTCACAGACATTTTTGCCTCGTTGGTCATCTAATTATATGTCCCCCTGCAGCGTAGACTGTGGCGCATTCAACTAAAGAAACGTGGTTTCAGAGAATATTAGACTATTTAATTGAGATAATATTTAATTAGCTGTTCATGATTGTTAATTGAGATTAAGAAAATGAGAGAAAAGGATCAAATGAGTTGGAGAAACTATAATCATATCGTCATATGTCTTTGTGTTTATTGTATATTTTCAGCAGGTTTATTTTCTAAAAAACACATTTTCTTTTAAAATCTTAAGAGTTTTAAGAAGGAAATGCTGGACATTCTTTACCATGAATGTAATTACATGTTTCCACTTTAAGGACATTTGAGTGTCTGTTATAACGATAAAAATCAACTGCAAAATGAACACACACGCTCTCAAAATAAAATAGTTTTCCCCATTTTATGGCTCTGTAGGTGAGATGGTGTCCTCTGTTACCGGATGTTCCTAAATCATCCACTGTGGTCACAAAGTTCACGAAACCCTGTAAGGATGTAGATGTTTCCTAAAGAAAAAAGAAGTGTTACTGATTAGTCTTCTTCTTTTTTTACCACAATGCAAGTATTCTGCCCGTTTAATACACTTTTTCCTCGGAAGATACAACGATGGCGTTTCAAATATGAAACAACATCTTGCAAATCTGAAAGATAATTGGCGATGAGACGATGCGTTCAAGGTTGGATTAATGAACTCATAACCCGCAGCCTAAACAGAGAGAGGACCTCCGCGAGGGGAAATAGTTGAAGTCCTTCGAATGTGAGGAAACTACCAGCAGTGATGTCATCTTGCACAAGAGTAAACCTTTAAAAAAACATTTCCAGCTGTTTGTGTTGAGGTCTGAGAGGACGTCTCACCTGAAGCACACGGGACCTGAAGAGACTGAAGCAGCATACATGGTAGGCATATGTATATTTATATAAAGGTATATTTATATTTTTTTAAGGTTCTTTGAGACACATGTATAGGTTATTTGAAGTTACCCTTTAAGGACATGGTTCTTTAAAAAAGCCTGGTTGGAAAGGTTCTGTGTGGAACCATAAATGTTGCCTTGAAGAACCATTATTTGAAAGTTCTTTGAGACAGCCTTAAAGGTTCTTAGAAGAAGAAGGAATTGGTTGTTTAGAGAACCCTGGTTTGAAAGGTTCTTCAAATAACTAGAAATGGTGCCTTAAAGAACATTTTTTTAAGGTTAAGGTTTGAGACGCCTTCAAGACATTTTTCCTCGGTTCTGCACTCGAAGATTCTTGAAACACAACAGAACCAGTATTTAAAGGTTCTTTGAAGAAGAAGGAAATGGTTGTTTAGAGAACCCTGGTTTGCAAGGTTCTTTGAGGAACCAGAAATGGTGTCTTAAAGAACCCTTTTTTAAGGTTCTTTGTGGAACCAGAAATGGTCCCTTAAAGAACCATTTGTTGAAGGTTCTTTGAGATACCCTTAAAGGTTCTTGAAAAAATATTTAAGGAAATGGTTCTTTTAACTATTTCTGCAAATGGTTCTTTAAAGAACCCTGGTTTGAAAGGTTCTTTGTGGAACCAGAATGTTTTTTCTATGGCATCACTCTGAAGAACCATTT
>CM070099.1:22856916-22889416 GCA_036178185.1 Liparis tanakae | reverse complement strand
GGCTGAACTGCATCAAAAGAGACAGTGCTGTGTTACCACACACACACACACACACACACACACACACACACACACACACACACACACACACACACACACACACACACACACACACCCCGGGCTCCCCGAGCAGCTGCTGGATGTTTTCCCAGCGCACCAACAAAACGAAAAGATAAGACAACAAGTGGAGGGCGGAGTGGACGTGAGTGTGTGTGGTGTGTGTAGGTGGTGTGTGTAGGTGTGTGTGGTGTGTGTGTGTGTGCGTGTGTGTGCGTGTGTGTGTGTGTGTGTGTGTGTGTGTGGGGGGGGGTTGAGATTTTACATAACAATGCATCATTAAAAAAACAGTGCATGTTTAATTATCTAGTTATGTCTGTGTTAATGAAGGAACCTGAATTATTTACTTCTTACATGGTTCCATCTCCTACTGAAGATCCATTTTTTTTTCTTTGAGGCACCAATTACAGGTTAAATGGTTCTTTAAAAAGGCTGGTTGGTTCTACGAAGAACCATTTTGGAAAAAAGGCTTTAAAGAAGCATTCTTTAAGGTTCTTTGAGGCACCTTTATGGGTTCTTTGAAGAGCTCTTTCAGGAAATTCATCTTTAAATAACCCTGGTTTGAAAGGTTATTTGTGGAACCATACATAGTGCCTTAAAGAACCATTTTTTGAAGGTCCATTGAGACACGTTTATAGGTTCTTTGAAAAACTCTTTAAGGAAATGGTTCTTTAAAGAACCCTGGTTTTGAAAGGTTCTTCGTGGAATCAGATATGGTTCCTTAAAGAAATATTTTTAAAGTTCTTTAAAACAACTTTAAGGGTTCTTTGAATAACTTTTTAAGGAAATGGTTCTTTAAAGAACCCTGGTTTGAAAGATTCTTTGTGGAACCATATATGGTGCCTTAAAGAACAATTTTTCAAGGTCCTTTGAGACTCCTTTATAGGTTATTTAATGAACTATAACTCTTTAAGGAAATGGTTCTTTAAAGAACCCTGGTTTGAAAGGTTCTTTGTGGAACCACAAATGATGCCTTAAAGAACCCTGGATGATTCCTTCGTCCTCATCATCTCAGCCGACACATTGACGCTCAGTGAGGAGGAAACGGGATGAAGGACTCAAACTATTTTAAAATCGTCTTTGAGAGTTGATCAAATAAATAAAAATCTGATCTGGGATCTAAATTGTTGCAACAGGATGCGAGTAAAACGTTGAAAACGGTGGGAGAAACCTTTGAGGAAAAGAAGATGACGAAGATGAAGATGACAGTAAAAGAATGTGATACAAAATATATTAAAGAAATGACCGGTCTCTCTCTCTCTCTTCTGCCCCCCCCCATTTCCATTCGCCTCTCTCCTCCCTTTACTCTCCCCTTCATCCGCCCATCACTACCCACCTGTAGGCGTGGTGCCCTGAGGGGGCGGGGCCTATGATGGTGACCATGGTCCACGGAGGCCAATACCTCTGCAGCGCTCACGCACGAGAGGGAGGAGCCACGAACGACCGCGAGGAGCGATTCCTCGCCGTGCTGGGCATCGTCGGAACCGTCCTCAACCTCCTGGTGGTCATCTTCGTCTACATCTACACCACCCTCACCTGAGGGACGTTGGCGCCATCACCCAACGTCTCTCCAACGTCTCTCAACTTCAAGGTCTCTTCAAGATCTCTTCAAGATTTCTCCAACATCTCTTCAGCGTTTCTCCAACGTTTCTCCAACGTCTCTCTACCATCTCTCCAACGTCTCTCCAACGTCTCTCAACTTCAACGTCTCTTCAACGTCTCTCCAACGTCTCTCAACTTCAAGGTCTCTTCAAGATCTCTTCAAGATCTCTCCAACATCTCTTCAACGTTTCTCCAACGTCTCTCTACCATCTCTCCAAGATCTCTTCAAAGTTTCTTCAACGTTTCTCCAACGTCTCTCCAACATCTCTTCAAGGTCTCTCCAAGATCTCTGCAACGTCTTTCCAACGTCTCTTCACCGTCGCTCCAACATCTCTCCAATCCTTCCAGCTTCTCCTCTTTTAAGTATTTATATCAAGATTTTAATTATTCAGAGTGAGATGCGAGCGGGTCATCGGCAGTGTGTGTGCTCAGCTGGATAGTCGGCCTATTTATCTTCACCAGATAAAGAGCTAAAGACTGCCGACCAATCAGGGAGGAGGAGCTGCAGAAGGAATCATCACACACAAAATACTGTTACCAGATATCTGTCTTCATCTGACTCATATGTCTCTGATCTGCCGATGGCCATGTTTGACTGCCATGTTTCCCTGTGTTGCATAACTTGTAGAAATGATGTCTTTCAACAATCAAGATATTATACATTTATTTTACTCCAGACTCCTCTTAAAAGTTTGACACCTTTGAAGTAACTTGACAAAACAAGTTGATAGAGAGATGTTATGTGATGCTGAGACTATTATCAACAGATAACCAATCAGCCTATTTACTTCTTAGCCCAATTGAATATACATTTACACAAATATACAGGTATTCACTCAGACCCATAGTTAAATATAGTGTCTGTGGTTGGTAGAGGGGAAGAGCTTTACATGGACCTCAGTTGTCCACACCTGGGCACACCGGAGGAGCAATTCCTGGCCATGTTGGGAGTCATCGGCATCGTCCTCAACCTCCTCCTGCTGGTTTTCGTCTACAGATACACCTCCATCTGATACCTGTACCTCAGAGTGTGTCGTCCAAGCACACCTGGTTATTCTACCTATAAGCACAACATGGCCAATTTGGGAATTATGTGATATTTATAGGCAGGTGCCTCATGATATAGTGTTAGTAGCTGATGAAAATTATATTTATTAAAACATTTATTTAATAATTTAAATTGTATTATTATTATTATATATGTATTTTTTATTAAAGAAATTATTATTATTAAATAATCATATTAATAAATGTATTCAATAAAAATATTATTATTATTATTTATTTAATAGCTGGAGAAGATTATATTTATGAAAACAACATAATTTAAAATATATAATTAAAAAATATATAATTTATTAAATCGAATCATTTACATTTTATTATTATTATTTATTTAATTTAAAATATATATTATAAAAAATAATTATATTAAAAAACGTATTCAATAAAAATATTATTATTAGTATTTATTTATTTTATAAAAAAGGTAACTTTAATAAAAACAAATATTTTTTAATAAATGTGTCCTACAGTGGATAATTGTATAGATGCATTACCTGTTCACACATATGCATGATGAGATGTTTACTTACATTTATTTATTACTCGACCATGAAAGATCTCTCAGTCGAAGGCCGGTACCACGGGTCAATTAGCGTTAGACCGACGCCATGTTGGGGAAATCGAGACGGCAACCAGAGACTCACGTGGAACCAGCGTAGATCGTCTCAAAACGGAGGAAGTAAAACAACGCGAAAAACTCACACACTGGATTGTGTTACGACATTTCTGCCGGTCACGAGGGATGTGAGGTCAGCGCCTCGAGAGGAGCGGCCTGAATCTACAGCTCGTCATCGTCCTCCTCTTCTTCACCAACAAGCTCACGCCAGAGAAGACGTACTGCAGGAAATACTTATAGGACTCCCTCTTTCTCTTTTCTCTTTCTTTCTCCTTCTCTTTCTCTTTCTCTTTCCCTTGGCCATCACACTAAGCAATACGACTATGGTAATCGTATGCACCTGGGACACCTCAGCACTGTCCCGAGGCCCAGAGCTCTGAAAACAGGAGACAATGTTCCAATGCTCATTTTTGGAGTCTGGAATAATGAGTGCTCTCCGAATCTGAACCAGACGGAGACGGTTACGTTCAAGAAGACAGATTCCTATGTTTTTTTTCGTGATGCGTGAGCTGAATAGATCTGTTTCTATTATATTGGACACAGACGGTCTTGATTCAATGTAGTTTATTAAATTAAGTTTGTGAGGAGTGTTTACATCAAGCCAATAAGGTATCGTATCATCACTTGCTAAATGTTTCCACAATGTGCATATATATATATTTATATATATATATATATATATATATATATATATATATATATATATATATATATATATAATAAATATATATTATATAAAATTTGTTATATATTTTTATATTTATTAATATATATATTTATATATATAAAGTATTATATATATAATGGTATATATATATGTATATTATTTAAAATTTATAAATATATCAGTATGGGCATAAAATATATCTATATATATATTAGAAAGGACCAATCAGATTCCAGCGTTGAGTTACTTTCTGCATTACATGCAACGTGATGCTGAGAAACGGTCCCGTAGTTTAACGTGTCAGTCGTCATTCTGTGTCGATGGCGCCCTCTAGTGGATAAAATATGTCAATACACTAAAAGTGAATAATAAACTGTGCACACAATGACATTAGCGATATACTCATAAAATGAAAGTAAAAGCATACTTTAGTGATTTTAATCATCTAATCTTTTCTTTCATTCAATAAACCATCTACAGCAGCTATTGTTGACACATTAAAAACATTTTAACAGCATTCAAGCTTCAACCAAATATATTTATATTATCGAATTGTTACAATTGAAACACAAGAGGGAAATAAATTGTTATAGCATGAGAGCAAATCCCTAAGATATTAATATGTACAAAGAAAGAAAATGGACATTGTGAATAAATTCCTGTTAAATGTTAATCAAAGTATGTGAAAGACAGCAATAGAATATATGTACACTATATAAAATATAAATACAAATGTATATATTTACATATATATATATATAAATAAATCTATATAAATGTATATTTATATTATATATATGGTTATATAGTGATATATATGAAAATAAAACAAAATACAGAAATATCAGAGGACAGAAAATACTGACTGACAGACAAATAAATAAATATATTTATTGGTACATATATATAGCATATATTTAGGGTGCAGGAGTATTAGGACTATTTAGATTATTGATGTTAATATCGGGCAGTATTTGACAGCTGGTGATGATGTCCATCTTTTCGGAGACGGCCTTCAGGTCGTCCAGGATCAACCGGATGCTGTGCGACGCGTTGATGATGGCGCTCTGCGACGCATTCAGCTGAGCGGTTGCCACGGAAACCTTTTACCAAAAGAATCAAATAAATTAAGATGTGTCCAACGACAGCCAATCAGCTGTTAGCGTTCACCCCCACTGACTGAAGTCAGTTGGGGCACTTTTAAAAATGTTGAAAAATAATAAATATAAATATACTTATTCAGGCTTAATATGAGCAAATGTCATAATGATGGCAATAATAAGACTTTAAGCAGATTCAAAGTGTTTTCTTAGATTATTATTATTATTACACAAATCATATTAAATTATATTCTTATTTCTTTGTGGTTATTTATTTTTCATTACATTGTTACAACTACTAACAATTATAACTTATTTCTTATTTTATTCTAAATTCTAGTTATTGATTATTTTTGTGTACCTACCTAGTACTGAAAATACAGATAGGACACACACACTATTAAATGATCATTATTATGGGGCATGCGTTGCCTCTCCTGGTGATGTCAGGGGCAACATTAGATGTGGGGTCAGTTTTGCCCTTGTGTGTTCCCACGCCCACGCACCTCTCTGCTGGCGCTGCCGTAGACCTGCCGGACCATCTGCCCGACGTCGGAATACAGGCGGCCGTTGGATTCCTGCAGCTTCTGTTGGAGAAGCGTCTCACCTGGGGAAAGTAGAACATTACATTAAGAAATAACTAAAGGGGTTTGTGTGTGTGGGACTGGGCCTCACCTTGTGGTCTGTGTGTGTGTGTGTGGCCTCACCTTGTGGTCTGTGTGTGTGTGTGTGTGTGTGCCTCACCTTGTGGTCTGTGAGTGGGGCTGGGACTCACCTTGTGGTCTGTGTGTGTGTGTGTGTGTGTGTGTGTGTGTGTGTGTATGCCTCACCTTGTGGTCTGTTTGTGTGTGTGTGTGTGTGTGTGTGTGTGTGTGTGTCTCACCTTGTGGTCTGTGTGTGGGGCTGGGCCGGTCCTCCACGATGGACTGGATGTCGGGGTGGTCTCTGACGACAATGAGAGGAGGCAGGTCTCTCCTGAGGACGTGGACTCTCTCCTGGCCGGTCGGTCGGTCGGTCTGCTCCTCCTCGCCCTCACTGTCGGTTTCGGACGCCTCACCTGGAACCTGACAGGTGAGGTGGAGACACGTCATTCATGTTCTTATAGGAACATTAAACTCTTCTGGTTTTCTCTGTAAACTTTAAACACGGAGAGCTTGTAGAGGACCTTGGCTTCGGGCATGGAGGTGATGTAGACCTCGTCATCGGAGTCCGTCTCCGAGGCCTCACCCTGCACCACGACCCGGAACCCGCTGGACATGACTGTTAAGAGACCACAAAGACGACACGTGAACGCAACACGAAACTCCTTTGGCTAACGTTGCATTGAAACGCACTACAACATTCACATGTAGCTATAACATTATATATAATAATAATAATATATTAATGACACAATAGTGTCGCTCAGTTGTGGTGAAGTGAATCTGTAGTATAACGTGAGCTAAATGTACAAATGACAAACCTTCCCCGTTGATTTAAAATCACATGAGCAATAAGGAAGTGGCTTCTCTTCCAACAACTAATCGGATGGGCGCTATAGTGTCACGTGATATTTAAGTTCGTTTGAAATTAAACCGGCGTACACCGAAGTACAACGTACTTTTCTGATATGGTTTTCAGGCGGTGTTTGTGCACCCCGCTTTATTGACCCTCCACATGAGAAACAATATATATATAATTAACTTATAAAATTATATTATTTATTCTTTCTGATAAGGTAGAGCATATATTCCGCCATGTTTTTGTTCACGTTAAGACAAAGAGGAAAACTCCCGCTAACTCCGCCTGCGTAAATCCTGAGGAGAAACGGTTGTCCCGGTAACATATTCGAGCGGACACCCGGAGGCTGACTCGTGTTTACTTCTAGTAGCCTTCAGTCTGCTCGCAGGTACAGTCGATCTAACAGCTCACAGTTTAATTTATGTAAGATAACTTCACCCTGTGACACATATAACATTATATATATTGCCTTGTCACATTTATCTCTTATTAAATATGGCAAACTAGGCCTGGAGCAGCTAACAACACACGCTAGCTATCGAGCTAACTTTAGCTTCGCTGAGGTTTAACTGATTATTTAGCTTAAAGCTAACCTGGTTGAGTGAAACTGTTCTGACGGGATACTCTGTCGGCTCAGGAATGGCGGACGAGTCTCTGTTCGACTTCCTCCACATGGAGATCGTGTCTCACATTTACCGGGAGCAGCAGTCCAGTAAAGAAGAGATGGACCACAAGGTGCGTTCAGGGACCACATTCACCCCATCAGACCGACACGTACCTCCGCTGCTGGTGGTCTGTAAACACCGTGTAGAACGTCATCTACAAGCTCACTTAATTAGATATATACGTGTTTATAAAGTTACCTGATAACTCAGGGTTCGTGTAGTCTTGGAAAACCTGGAAAAGTCATGGAATGTAAACCTCCTGTCACCTTTGGGGTCAATTTGACCCCATTCAATGTTTTACGTCTCTAAAAAATGATTATTCATGTTTTATGATTTTTCCTAATTTATTGGGGACAACTGGGAAAACATAACATTCACATGATGATATGATTTCCATGTCCTGTACAATTTGACCCCAGGCTGTTTTTCACAAAACGTATAAGAAATATCAACTTTTTTATTTATTTAAAGGTCTATTTAGGTAGTCAACAAACAAATATACCTCACACTTAAACTTAAAAAACAAATATTTACCGACTATATCTGGATTAAAACACTGATTTGCACTTCAGTGGCTCTTAACTAGCTCTTATTGTGGTACTTTTGTAGTTCGACTATGTTGAGGAAATGTTACTTTCTGTATTCTTGTTGTTCTTAGTTTGTACTCTAGGTTGAAATGCACTTATTGTAAGTCGCTTTGGATAAAAGCGTCTGCTAGATGACATGTGATGTCCTGGAAAAGTTATGGAAAAGTCAACATGTGTGTGAGCCCTGCAGTTTGACCACGTGATGCTCATTGGTACATTATAATATTTTAGTTTCTACTTGACTCTTTTTTTGTTTGTCCACTGAGTAAATTGACATCTTCTTCTTTTCTTCAGGACAGAGCCGTCTGCGTTTCTGTCCTGGAAAGCATGGGCTTCAGGGTAGGACAAGGACTCATCGAGAGGTACACTCACACACACACACACACACACACACACACACACACACACACACACACACACACACACACCCTTCTACCTGCATCCTCCTCACGTGTGTCCGTGGTCTCTTTGGCGTCCAGGCTGACCCGGGACTCTCCCAGCTTCAAAGACGAGCTGGACGTCATGAAGTTTGTGTGTAAAGACTTCTGGACGAAGGTGTTCAAGAGGCAGATCGACAACCTGAGAACAAACCATCAGGTACGGATGAGTCAGTAGTTATTCACACCAACAGCAACCGATATCTCTCTTATGAATGGTTCTGTACACTGATGGGAGGAGCTAAAGTTCTCGCTGGTGACATTGAGACATTGATATATATTAATATACACATAATGATGTACAATAAGCGTTGTTCCCTGAAGCTGCGTTTGCCTCCTGCCACAGGGAACCTACGTCCTGCAGGACAACACCTTCTCCCTGCTGACGCAGCTCTCCAACGGGAAGCAGTACCTGGACCAGGCGCCCAAGGTCAGGAAGCTCTCTCTCTCTCTCTCTCTCTCTCTCTCTCTCTCTCTCTCTCTCTCTCTCTCTCTCTCTCTCTCTCTCTCTCTCTCTCTCTTCTACTGTCAGTCTGTTACGATCATGTAAAACCTGGAAAAGTCCTGGAATTTTATAATTGTTATTTTCAGACCTGGAAAAGAATGTAATCCCAAAAGCTTTTGGGAAAGTCATGATGGACATTTGCTATATTATTATATTATATTATATTATAAAATCCTTTATTGGTCCCACAGTGGGCAAATTGCAGGATCACAGCAGTGGGTTATTAGAGCATTAATAAAAGGTAATAACAATATTAAATATACAGATGAATACAAAATATAGATGCAAGGTAATATTAAAAATAAAATTATTTATATATATATATATATATATATATATATATATATATATATATTTATGCACTTTGATTTAAAACATTTATTAATGCAGTTTGATTTAAATTAGTAAATATTAATATATATATTTATTATTACTATTGTCTCTCATTCATTTGTCATTTAAGGAATATTAATTACTCGTGTATAAACGAGTAATTAAGTAATTGGGTTTAAAGTCATGGAAAGGTCATGCCGTAGTCAACTAGAGGTAGTGACATAATGATGTCTTTTGTTGGTTTAGAGCCAAATAAGTCTGAATCCATCTCATTAAAGCTAATGCTGCTGTGTGTGTGTCTCTCTCTCTCTCTCTCTCTCTCTCTCTCTCTCTCTCTCTCTCTCTCTCTCTCTCTCTCTCTCTCTCTCTCTCTCTCTCTCTCTCTCTCTCTCTCTCTCTCTCTCTCTCTCTCTCTCTCTCTCTCTCTCTCTCTCTCTCCTCTGTGTGTGTGTGTCTCCGCAGTACCTTGCTTTCTCCTGCGGCATCGTGCGAGGCGCTCTGTCTAACCTCGGGCTGGACAGCGTGGTGACCGCCGAGGTGTCCGTCATGCCGTCCTGTGAGTGTTGACGTTCAGGCGCCGGTTCTCTTGTTTTGGCGGAAAAGAGCGAGACGAGACGACGCAGCACGCTCACGGGATGCCCCGCCCCCCGCCCTTTAACACCGGGCTAACGCCGTCCTTCGTTTTGTCTTCGCAGGTAAATTCCAAGTGGTGGTCCAGAAGTTGTGATCTGAAGAGGTGTGTGTGTGTGTGTGTGTGTGTGGGGGGGGGGGGTCGGGGTCGGGTAGTCTTCTAGAGAGAGGATGGTTCCGGTCCACAGCTACAGAGTTAAACACCTACTTTAAAGTCCTCATCTGGGTCCGACAGGACCCCCAGGTAGCCGTTGACGATGCTGGTTCTACTCTGACACAGAACGACATTTTGTTTTATTCATTTTTCTCCTTTTGAGAACGTTTATTTCCCTTTTCTTTTTTTTTAAACAACGCATGGTGCTCTCAACGTTAGTTGTTCCTTAAAGACGGGGAGCCTGGCTCTGTCAGGGGTATCAATACAATAATGTAAACGTATAATAAAGTAAGTTCATCCAAATTGAGAGGAAGAAACGATTAAACGTGGGAACATAATTTAGGAGAAGACATCCAAGTATTAGTGAGTGAGCCTTTGTAAATTATTACACAGGACACAGATTATTATCGTTGGTCTTTTTGTTAATTTTAAGGCAAAATACAAATCTAGAATGAGTCACATGCAGGACTTTAAGTTAAATCGTGTTTAGGTGTCATAATATATTTGAAGTGTTGACAGTTTTGGGAGAGAAACACTCAAACTGAATTTACAGATTATTATTTTTTGTACCAAAATGTCAACGTTTTTTACAGTATTGATTGTGTGTGTGTGTTTGTGTGGGTGTGTATGTGTGTGTGGTGTACGGTAAAAGACAATTTGGATTTATGGGTTACATTTGTTAATTTTGCTTTGTATAAAAAAAAAAAATCCTCATAAATATCTAAAACAGTTTATGTGTGTGCCGGTGTGATTTTTTTTTTTTTTTTTTTAATTTTTAATTTTATTTTACATTTTCTCAATTTAACATCTTCTCTTAATCGAATTTGAATGTTGTTACACAAACACCTTTAGGCCTAAAACAATGACAACACTAATCTCACTGCTAGCTGCAGTAGCGTTTTTTCGCCACTAGAGGGCCACATGGCCAACCATGATAACACTAATCTCACTGGTAGCTGCAGTAGCGTTTTTTCGCCACTAGAGGCCCACATGGCCAACCATGATAACACTAATCTCACTGGTAGCTGCAGTAGCGTTTTTCGCCACTAGAGGGCCACATGAGTTGCTGTCCCCTCATGGCCAGTTGTGTCACGTGTCCCCAGCAATGATACATTCAAATAATTGTTATAATTAATATGTGACGGCACAACCTGTGTACATACACGTTTTATATTGTATTTAGCACGTTTGCATTTTAATTCATAATTCATTTACATTAATATAGTTTAAAAAAATAGTTTTGTTTACTGTTAAGAACAAAAAAATACATTTTAAAGAACTATTTAGCCAAGCTCTGATGTACGTGTGAACTTTGACTACCTTACACTGGGAGCACAGTCCCTTTTCCCCGTCATCCCCGCTTAAGTTATTAATATTTCGTTGCTGATCCATATCATGAGCTTGGTATTAGGAGGTTTTACTGTCTGTGAGCCGACTGCACTTCTCAGGATATTCAGTATAAAAGAAAACCATGGTCGTGTTGAGGTAGTGTTCATAATAAGTATATTTATTATAGTATTATACACTTAATTAATTAGATTTTTATAGATATATTTAGGTGTAGCACCTCATGGACTTCGTATCACGTCGCTCATTCTGCTTTAATAAGTGTTCCGGTACCCTGATGCCTTCAGTGGGATAGTTTTACACAACAAAGGAACTTTACATGTAACTTTATCCTTTTAATGAGCCTCCGTGGGACTCACTGACCCCACCGGGCAGCGAGGAGATGGTGGGAATGAGGAAGAGGAGGAGTCGGACTGCATCTCAAAGATGTTAAAGCGGTTGTTTAGATGACTACGGTGGCTCCCGGGGAACATTTTTAAGTCTTGGAAGAGAACTCTGAGTTCCTCAACTCATGCTGCATCAGTTCCTGGTCCCACTTTAGAGAACTCTACCGTCATGGAGGAGCCACGACCTCCATCCACGACCTCCATCCACGACCTCCACCCACGACCTCCACCCCCTTATCCTGAACTCCTTTTGTCCCAAACGTCGGGCTGTGCCTGACTTGGTGCCGCCTCTCCAGACAAGAGTTCTTGTGGGAAATGAGACCGGCTTCTACCAGCTGATCCGTGTTTTGGGGAAGTTCCTGAGAAGTGAAAGAAAAACACGGATGAGGAGCAGCAGCTGACGGAGGCCCGCTCCTTTGTAACCGCGCGCTGCGAACCTTTAACACTTTGCCCAAAACCTTGTCTGGAGGGAAGGGGAGACAAGTGGGATTAAAGAGAAAAGACCAGGGGGGGGGGGATGGAGAGAATGAAAAGCCTCGACGGGAGTCTGCAGGAAAGAGAAAGTGGAGGGAGGGAGAGAGAAAGAGAGAGGGAGGGAGGGAGAGATAGATGGATGGAGGGAGATAGAGAGGGAGGGAGGGAGAGAGAGGGGGAGGAAGAGGGAAATAGAGAGGTAGGGAGAGAGAAAGAGAGAGAGGGAGAGAGGGAGGGAGAGAGAGAGAGAGGGGTGAAGAAGGTGAGAAGAGTCTCGTGTACCTGTAAACATGTGAACAAAGTTTACAGGGAGGGAAACTGGAGGAGTTACACAACAGAGGATGAAGAGGTGGGAGGAGGAGGAGGAGGAGAGGGAGGAGGAGTGGTGTGTTCAGGGGCTAGAAGAAAGAGAGGAGTTGGGGGGGGGGGTGCAAGTAAACGCAGCATTCATCTCAAACTGATGACGCTTCAGTTTGTAGGCGAGGATGAAATAAACAAACAATGTTTATTGTTTATTGTCTGAACCGACAGGGTGGAGCCGATACCAGCATCAGGGCCACAAACAGGATCAATGAAGTAGTTAATTGATCCATAATTGATCTATAATTGATCTATAAATGCAGCTGAACAGAACACGAAGAAGAGTTGCTACTTGTATTCTATGCTGTTGACATGACGCTGCAGCTGGATGGTGAAATGATGTCATCATTAACTTCATCAGTTAGCTGATGAGTAAAGAGAAAACTAATAATGTTCATTATTACATAAGATTGAGTAGTTAGCGAAGTACTAAAGTTAATATTATCAACATAATAAAAAGTATATTTTGTCGTGTTTCATGAAGCTGTGACCAGTACTGAGCGGTTCCTTCACGTTTTTCCTCTTCATCTCTTCTCTCTTTCCTCTTCATCCTCTCAGCGTGTCTCACCTCCTGGTCTCACGTCTTCATGTACGAGTCTCCACTGTGATCCCAAAGTCTCCCATTCAACTTCCTCACAGCCGAGGAGGGAATACATTCAGTCACACACACACACACACACACACACACACACACACACAAACAAACTGTTCTCTGGGGCCATGTGTTGACCTGTGGTGGACCTGAATGCAGCCATCTGCCTGCCTGTGTCCCACAGGGCCAGAGTGTGGGAGAATGTGTATCAGACACAATCCAGCACACACACACACACACACACACACACACACACACACACACACACGCCTTTAACCCCATTCACAGCCACTAATCACTCCAAGATAGCCAGCCCATCTCATGCTAACAGTGACAACTCTTGTGTTTAAGAGACTTGAGACTTGAACCATGGGTGAACCATGCATATATATATATATATATATATATATATATATATATATATATATATATATATATATAATTTAATATATATATATAATAAAATATATAATTAATATGTTGTTTAAAATATAAAAATAATATATATATATATAAATATATATCTTGTTTTATAATATATATATATATATATAAATATAATATATTAGATAATACATATAAATTTAATAATATATAAATATATATATATATATATTATAATATATATATATATATATTATAATATATATTATAATATATCTAAATGCACATTGTGGAAACATTTAAATATAAGTTGGATTGCTTAAGGACTAATTCAGGGTCGTGGTTTATAATCGTACGCTTCCGTCGTTGCCGTAGCAACGGAAGATTAGAGTATAGTACGAGGTTGTAATTGATAGAAAAGGAGGGGAACAAAGTGAAGGAGGGGAGGATGGATTCAGAGGAGGCAGTGAGGGAGAAGGGACATGGGTGGGAGCCCAGGATTGGTCAGATTAAAACCGAAACAAAGGACTTCTTATCTCCACATGGAATCTCAACGGCATGACCACACACACACGCACACACACGCACACACACAGTCTTGCTATCCTACAGCAGACGGGTTGACTATTATAACTAGTTGCATAAATGGATTTTTGAAATTTCTTTTAACTTCTTTTATTCAGTGAAATTAGAAATATTTTAACATTAAAGTTGAATCAGAATACCTGGACCTGTCGCATAAACTTGTGTGTGTGTCTGGTGTAATATTTTGTGGATGAATATAGAAGTTTATAGTCTTTGTTTGAACACGCTGAGGGAGCCGAGTAATAATCTGGAGTCCAAAAATACAATTTGAGTGAGTATATTGTATTTCTCATAATAATAAAGCAACTTTTATTAAATAATGTCTCCCAGTACAGCGTGGTTTTTCTGGTGGAAGCTTTCAGACGAAATAAAACGATTAAATTAAATAACAATATTCTACATCTAAAAATAATTTAATAATAAAGAAAACACAAATAACTTATACATTTTTACTTTGACATTGTGTGTTGATGCATTCCCCCAGTGGTCCTCCACGTCATGTGATCTACAATGAAAATCAGAACTGACAGTTCACTGGTTTCCTGCTTCCTTCCTTCCTTCCTTCCTTCCTTCCTTCCTTCACTAGCGAGTGCACACGTTGCACATCAAAACGCAACGAGGCGACGGAAACACACGAGTCTCGGAACATACGTTGTTGCATCATCAGCACGGAGGGTTACGAGCGGACGTGCACGTAAACTAATTAATAAGAAATGAATTTTTAAAAAAAGAAAGGAAAAACAAACAAAAGTTAGTTTAAAAAAAATCCAAAAAAAAAAAAAAAACTTTATTTCCAGTACAAAATAGCACAAAAAAAAGACAAGAAAAAAGAGAAACCAAATATATTAAACTTGATACAAGCATCACCAACTCAAAGTCCTCTATAAATATGTTAAAATAAATTAAAGAAATTAATTTACGGAAGATGAATCGCCTTCAAACACAAAACGCGTCGATGGGAAAGGCGACGTCTGTTTTGAAGAGACAACAGAGTCAACACGGGGAACGGTTGTGGAACAGTAGGCGGACAGACCATAATAACCCTACAGGAGCTCAGCTAGGCACCCGGCTCTCACTTCAGGGAAAGTCGTGTTTAAGATCATCTAAAAATACTTTTTCTTTTAGCACCGCCGAGTATTTTAGGGGGGAAAATGCCGAGAAGGTAAAAACACGACGCGACGGAGTCACGAGATTAAAAATGTCCTCTTTACGCCAAAAGTGCCTCGCAGCGAAAGATCGTAACGCGGTAGAAGACGCGGATAACGAGACGGCGTCGCATTCGTTTTTTTTGGGGGGGGGGGGGGATTCATCTTTAAAATCACAACTATTGACGGATTTTTCTTCTCCTTTCGGGTCGGCCCCATTTCATCAGAGCCAATCGGATCGCTGCGCCCCGTTGGCGAGCCCCCCCCCCCCCGTAAGGCAGGTTACATCAGGTCATTATGTCAGGTGGCATTTATCGATAACACGGGAAACAAAAGAACACTTGTAGTCTTAACGACAACGAGACTCGAACACGTAGCTTATTTGACTAAATAAAGACGACCCCCCCCCCCCCATCTCTCCTAACGAACCACGACCTGGTGGAGTAACGCAACAGGCACTTTCTATCGTTTTAAAAATTAACGGAACATTCTAAGGTTTTTTCCCCCCCGAGGCGATGGAGAAATGCGAGTTCAAGGCGACCATAATCACGACGCTCTTTGGCTTGGTCACGTTTGTGTAAAGTCGGCGTGTAAAAAGAGGAGGCGATCACACTGTGATTACAATACTTTTGCTTTTTTGCCGCCGTCTTAGATATCACGGTTCTGGTTGAGCGTCACGTCGCCCTGCGGCACCATTTAAACGTCTTGATTTAACACCGTCTGTGGCCAAAAACACATTTCAGGTTCTTCGCTCGCCCGCCGCTTCCCTTAACGCACGAGAGAGAGAGAGAGAGAAAGAAAAAAGAGAGAGACAGAGACTTTAAACCACAGAAATCAAATGAAGCGAATCTCTCGGCGCTTTTCTGATTTAGTCGACAAAACTTTGTTTTCTTCCTTTGAAGCCAAAAAAAACATCTGAGGTGTCAGTGAGAGAGTGAGAGACATAGAGAGAGACAGACAGAGAGAGAGAGACAGAGAGAGAGAGACATAGAGAGAGAGACAGAGAGAGAGACAGAGAGTGAGAGACATAGAGTGAGAGACATAGAGAGAGACAGAGAGAGAGAGACATAGAGTGAGAGACATAGAGAGAGAGACAGAGAGAGAGAGACAGAGAGTGAGAGACATAGAGAGACAGAGAGAGAGAGACAGAGAGACATAGAGAGAGACAGTGAGAGAGAGAAACAGAGAGAGAAACAGAGAGAGAGACATAGAGAGAGACATAGAGAGAGACATAGAGAGAGAGAGAGAGAGGGACAGAGAGAGAGAGAGAGAGAGACAGAGAGACATAGAGAGAGAGACAGTGAGAGAGAGACAGGGAGAGAGAGAGACAGTGAGAGAGAGAGAGACAGAGAGAGAGACAGAGAGAGAGACAGAGAGAGAGACAGAGAGAGAGACAGAGAGAGAGACAGAGAGAGAGACAGAGAGAGAGAGAGTGAGAGAGACAGAGAGAGAGAGAGAGAGAGAGACAGAGAGAGAGAGAGAGAGAGACAGAGAGAGAGACAGAGAGAGAGACAGAGAGAGAGAGAGACATAGAGAGAGAGACATAGAGAGAGACATAGAGAGAGACATAGAGAGAGACATAGAGAGAGAGACATAGAGAGAGAGACATAGAGAGAGAGACATAGAGAGAGAGACATAGAGAGAGAGACATAGAGAGAGAGACAGAGAGAGACAGAGAGAGAGACAGAGAGAGAGACAGAGACAGAGAGAGAGACATAGAGAGAGACATAGAGACAGACATAGTGAGAGAGAGAAACAGAGCGAGAGAGACAGTGAGAGACATAGAGAGAGAGAGAAACATAAAGAGAGAAACAGAGAGAGACAGAGAGAGAGAGAGAGAGAGAGAGAGAGAGAGAGAGAGAGAGAGAACGTCTGTGTCTACAGGGTTTTCGTGGGCGCGTTGTGTATTCTTGACTCTGATATACACGTGTACAGTATATATATATATATATATATATATATATATATATATATATATTATACTGAATATCGCAGTGTCTGCATGTTTGTGTCCCAATGTGTAAATATATAAAAATATAAAACGATGCTCTGGCGCCGGCGGCCTAGAGGCAGAGCCCGGCGGCGGCGTCCTCGGGAACGGAGAGCTGGCTGAACACGGCGAGGCGGCGCCCGCTGGCGTCGGTGGACTCGGAGCCGCTGAGCGAGCTGGCGGAGCTGCCGCCGCCGCCGCCGTCCTGCTCCGGGTCCGACAGCGAGGCGTAGGACGGGGAGCGGGCGCCCAGCGGACCCGGGAACGCCTCGCCGGCGCCGGGGCTCCGCCTCGGGGGAGGGGAGGCGGCCGGAGACAGACCGCTGGGCGAGCAGCCGGAGTCCGGAGAGGGCAGGAACGGAGACGGGGGGTCCGAGGCGGCGGCGGCGGCCGGGCCGATGGGGGGCGGGTACAGGTGGGCGGGGGACGCCTCGAAGGCAGAGTCCATCTCCAGGAAGGCGTGGGAGAGGAGGTCGGTGATGTCGGCGCAGGAGGGAAGAGGAGGAGGAAGAGGAGGAGGAGGAGGAGGAGAGGCCGACGGGGCGCGGGCGAAGGCGACGGGGAGCTGCAGCGGGGCGGAGGGGAACCCGGAGAAGCTGAAGCTCTGGCGCACGAGAGGAGGCCGCTGGGCGCGGAAACACGGCGGCGGCGGCGGGAGGACGCCCGAGGACGAGGAGGAGCGAGCGAGGGCCAGCTTCAGCTCCTCCTCCTCGTTGTTGTGCACGAAGTGGCAGCGGATGCCGTAGGGGCAGAAGCCCACGGTGTGGAAGGTGCGGCACGGCTCCGTCTTGTACTTGGGGTGCCGGTTGAGATCCCGCAGCTCGTCCAGCCCGTGGGCGAACTGGCACTTGCCGCCGTACTTGCACAGGCCGCTCTCGGTGAACGAGCGGCACAGCTCCGTCTTGTAGCGGGACGAGGAGGAGGAGGAGGAGGAGGAGCCGGGCGACGGCGAGGAGGAGGAGCCCGTGTCGCTCTGGGAGTGCGCGGCGTCGGGCCAGGCGAGGCCGGCGGCGGCGGCGCTGCCCGTCTCCACCATGCTGAGGGAGCGCTGGGCGAGGAAGCCGGACTTGGCCCACTCCGAGGCGCCGATGAGCCGGGCGGGCAGGGGGCTCTCCGGACGCCCCCCCCACCGGTCGGCGGTCAGGAAGACGGCGTCCGACGGGGCGGCGGGGAGGCAGGAGAGCGACGAGAGGGAGAAGGAGGCGTTGGCGAGCGGCCCCCCCACGCAGCCCGGCGGCCTCATGGCGTCGCCGAGCGACGGCGGCGAGCGGGTCGGCTCCCGCAAGTCCAGATTCATCAACTGCTGCAGAAACAAAGACAAGAAAACAACATTAGCAGATATATTTTACAGTTAACATAAAGGAATTAGTTGTTTTTTTAAAGCCAATTTCTTGCTTTCTGAACACCACAAAGTTACATGCTGAATATTTTGTTTTAAGTTTACAGATGCATTAACTTTTTGGGGTATCTGGCAGAATAAAATCATGGATGATGGGTAAATAGATTTAATAAAACATGCAAACACAAGTATTTACTTGCGTGTATATTCTGACATCCCCTGCAGCTTTGTGTTTTATTCCCTTGCAATACAGTAAGTAAAAAAAAAAAAGTGAGCTTTGCGGTACTTCAGTTATCAATACTTCTAATCTGACTGGCCCTCTTTTTAGATTATTATAATCACTCCATCTTGACTTGTGTCCCTTTAAGGTGTTGTATTAATGCAGCTGAAGAACAGAAAATGAAAGCATGCATGCAACAAGGCAGATTATCGGACTACCATGTGTGGTTAGGCCCAAGTATTAAATTAAATAACAATTCCAATGCGACCACTAGAGCAGCGAGTCCCTTTAAAACAACTTCACAGAAGAAAAACTCTTCTTTTCCTCCATCAATGCACACTCACGTGACCCAAACATCCCATCCTAAAAATAAAAACATCTTCTCCTGTGGCGACAACGCGCTCGCGCAGGATAACACCAGCTAGCAGCGCGTGGGGGAAAGTTACAGTAAACCTCCTCGTGCGCCGATTCCGAAAACATCGTATTAACTCACGAGCATCCGGGTACTCAGGCGACTATCCGCGTAAACGACGCAGATTGACAACTTTAAAAACTTCTCGGTTGTCGCTTCGAGCAACAAGTTGCCGCCTCGGCCCGTTAACCGAGCACCGGACCGGCTCTACGGGGGTTTAGAAAACTACTACTAACGTTAGCGTATGGCCAGGTCACGTGATCTTACGAGGAGCTTCTACATCTTTGTTTTAAAAATCAAACAGTAGATGGTGAGATAGTAGCCCCCCCTCGTTACGACGCATCTCAACAACAACCTAAAGCACGGCTACGTGACACGTTAGCTTCCCGGAGGGGGGGGGGGGGTAGTTAAATTTTTTACATCACAATAAAGCCGTAGAGAGCTCTCCGGTTCACGGTAAAACGGTTGATAAAACGGGCCAACGGGCAAACAGCGACGACGGTTTGAAAAATAAAAAAAACGACGAGGAGAGCTAACGGGCGCGTGAAGTTAGCCGGATGTAGCCTGTCGAAGCTAACGTTAACACCCCATGACCTAGCTAGCAAACTTTTTATTTTTTGTTGTTGTGTTGTTTGTGCTCCGCGACAACTTGTTTTCTTTACCTTGCACATCATCTCCTCCAGGTCAGCGAACTGGTTGCGGGGGAAAGACGGCATTTTGGATCGCTGGACTAGTTTAAGTTAAGTTACGTTAGTCTTTAAAAAAAAAAAAAAAAAAAAGTTCCGCGCTTCCTGCCCCCGCGGTGAGAGACGCGGGCATCAGTCGGTCCGAGAGAACCGGCCGTGTGTGTGTGTGCGCGCTGCTAAACAAGACCCAAGACCCGGACCACGTGTGGGTTTAAAACCTAACATTGCTGGTAGCCACTCCCACGCGACAGTTGTCTCCACCACGCGCGCACACACACGCGCACGCACACACTGGTCCCACCTATTTTGAATTTCTTCAAAATAAAGATGTTTTTTATTTGACGTATATTTAAGTGATTCTTTGTTGAGACGTGTTGTTTAAAAAAAAGTAATTTCAGACATATTGTTTTAAAGAAAAGTTTAAAAAAAAAAGTTTTTAAAGAAAAGTTATAACACAAATGGATCTTGGTTCAGAAGTCGTGAACACGTGAGGGAAGGCTCTGATTTCAAAGGTAGATGTGTGAAAAATTCCACCACAGAGTGGAGCCATGAGCATATATGACAGTCCTTCTCACGCACGCGCACGCGCTCAAACACACGCACACACACACACACTCACACACAAGTCAGCTTGATTGTCACTTCTTTCATTCGTGCAAACACAGAAGATTTCTTGTCCAACATAAAGTGTATTGTAGTAATACTAATAATAGCAATAAAGTGCAAAACAGCTTGAACAACAACAAATAATATTTAGACAATATATCAATACAAAATATATATATATATTTTTTTAAAAGCCAAAAAAATGTCATGAGTAACATTTTATTCACCCCCAGAATTCAAAACGATAAAAACACAGAGGTATGTTCCTCTCTCTTTGCAAGGACCAAAACATTTCACGAGTACAATTTTATTCCCTTTAACTATTTACAACCCTATATATAGCCTGGAGATATTGTGAAAAAAGGCCCCATTCTCCTACTTTCCGGTACACCATTGGTCCTCACAAAAACAGACATTCAAGAACACACACAGACACACATACACAGGTCTGCAGGAGTGAAGTTGTCACACCTCTGGGATTGTAAAGAGGATTGAGCCGGTCCAGGAGTCTGTCTACTCCAGGGGGAATGAACTTCCTGATAAAGGGGTTTGATTCCCTCTGCTTCCACAGAGAGTGTGAGAATGTATAAGTTAGTATAAAAGCTCATTTCTAAAAGTAAAAACGACAATGTTCACTTTGAGGAGAGACACATCCTTTACTTTAAGTTACTTTTGTTCTTTAAGTTACTTGGCTGGAATTGTTTTTACAGTCCTCATGAGAGCAGAAAAGAAAAGAAAAACATCAGAAATTGCACCCAAAAAAGTTTGAAAGAAATGAAAAAGTTGTACGATGCATGAATCTAAGTTCTTCATATGTCGGGCGCCCAAAAGTATGAAGGTTCTAGAAGAGCAGGAAACCCCGAGTCCCTCAAAGAAAGTTGGGCTGAGAACAAAGCCGTCCGAAAAGCTTTTGTTTTGGTCCAGCCAAGTGGTCCCCATTAAATGTGTGTGTGTTTAACCCCCCCCCCCCCCCCCCCTTCATGTGATGATGTAATGGTGGGTCTGCAGGTCTCCATACAGCCTGGAGACAGCTGTGTTTTGACTTGTGTGAATTTGGTTTCTTTTCGTCACACACGTGGCGTCCGGAGGTGTCATGGCCGCCGGCCGCCAACGTGATAAAAAACATTAAAAGGAAGTAAGATTGTAAGATTGTAAGATTATATTTATATTTAACATCCTCGCTCACGTCTAAATTCATGAACGTAACTTTTGGGCGAGTTTCCTCCCGAGGTTCAATCAATGCAATGAAGTGAGATCGAGGCCCGATCGCGAGAGGCTCCGCCCCCATCGAGCCTCAAGGCGACTGTTTGTTCTCCTGACATGAAGACTGAACAACGAGCCACGCGGAACACTGGCGGTTCTTAAATGGTTCTTTAAAAAGGCTGTTTGGTTCTACGAAGAACCATTTTGGAAAAAAAAGGCTTTAAAGAAGCATTCTTTAAGGTTCTTTGAGGCACCTTTATGGGTTCTTTGAAGAACTCTTTCAGGAAATTAATCTTTAAAGAACTCTAGTTGGAAAGGTTATATGTGGAGCCATAAATGGGGCCTTGAAGAACCGTTTGTTGAAACTTCTTTGAGGAACCTTTATAGGTTCTTTAAGAACTCTTTACGGAAAAGGTTCTTTAAAGAACCCTGATTTCAAAAGGTTCTTTGTGGAACCAGAAATATGATTTTTAAAGGTTCTTTGAAGAACTATTTAATGAAATGGTTCTCTAAAGAACTCTGGTTTGAAAGGTTCTTTATGGAACCAGGAATGGTTCTTCTATGGCATCATTCTGAAGAACCATTTTCGGTTACAGATGGCATCTTTATTCGTCAAGATATGGTAAACTTTCTGTTAATCTGGTTAAATAATCAAAGTTCATCGATAATAAAAAAGCTATTTTTTGGTCGGCGAGTACAGTTTACCTCTATGAACAAATCAAAGAGAGAGAGAGAGAGAGAGAGAGAGAGAGAGAGAGAGAGAGAGAGAGAGAGAAAAAAGGGAGTTTTCTGGAGGAAAGGGGGAGGGGTCATGTGAAAGAGAGTCCAGCTGGGCCGGAGGGCCTGAGGAGCACAATGAGCTCAATGAGCTGCAACACACACACACACACACACACACACACACACACACACACACACACAAACACACACACACACACACACACACACAAACACACACTGAGCACCGTGCATGGGTGGGTAGAAGGGCTTGTTAGGAGGTGGGGGTGAGGAGAGAGGGATGGAGGGTCTGTTTTCGAAGGAAGGAGGAAATGAGAGGAAGGAGAGGAAGGAGAGGAAGGAGAGGAGCTGCAACCAGCTTCATGTAGAGATTAGGGATTAATGAACTAATCAATTAATTAATGTGTCATTGCTTGGTGAGGTAATGAGTGAGGCGGCGCCGCGTGACACACGAGATGTTTACATATTTATAAATGATAAAACTGTTGGAGGTGAAGAAGGAGACGAGGATGTAGGAGAAGGACTCAGGGGTAAGGAGGCAGGGAATGAGAGCTAATCCACTATCACAGCTGTGTGTGTGTGTGTGTGTGTGCGTGTGTGTGTGTATCTGCACAAAACTTTTGAAACAATTGTATTGTAACACCATTTGTTTTGTTGAGAGAATAACGCACATGGACGCACACACACACATGCACACACATATCTACACACGCACACACACTCACACACACACTCACATACACACATGCACACACACACACACACACACACACCCTCCTCCTGTGGGGCCCTCATGATGAAGTCATTCCTCTGCAGCTCCTCACAGACTTCTTCAGACGAGAGGCCTTCACTGCCATTGAAATATTGAGGAGGGGGCGGGGGGGGGTGAACATCTGCTACCCCCCCCCCCACCACCACCACCTTCATTCTTTCACAGTGTACCCTCTGCCCCATTTGCTTGTGTGTGTGTGTGTGTGTGTGTGTGTGTGTGTGTGTGTGTGTGTGTGAGAGAGTTGGGGAAGTGGGAGGAGCTTCCCATTTGAGCAAATTGATACCCTGAACTTTAATGACTAAAAACCCTGTTTTTAAATAATATTACTATATAATTATAGATTCTTTAAGATATTATCAACTCTTTGTTGTTGATATGCACAACAAAGAAAAGAAGACTTTCTGAAATCTCTTAAAACAGAAAAGACAGTTTGGATTATTATGTAAATATTTAACTTTAATTAATTAATTTCTCAACAATAGACGTGATAACCAGAATGTTGGATTGTTTATTTACGCATAAATACAACTATGAGCCTCTTGTTTCTGCTTAATGCACACACACACACACACACACACACACACACACACACACACACACACACACACACACACACACACACACACACACACACACACACACACACACACACACACACACACACACACAGGTCAAAGGTCATTCCGTGACCTTTGACCTCTGACATCACCCCCTCTCCTGCCCTCCAGGATTCACTCCTGTGGATTCACTTAGAAAGCGAGAGAGGAGAGAGAGAGGAGGGGAGAGAGAGAGGAGGGGAGGAAGAGAAGAGGGGAGAGAGAGAGAGAGGAGGGGAGTAAGTAGAGGGTCCACCGACAAGATAACAGTGACTAATGTCCACAGTGGGCGGAGCCTAAAGGAAAAAGGAAGACAATGACTCGGGGTGGAGGGCGTGAGAGAAGAGGTGGAGGAGGTGGAGGAGGTGGAGGAGGGGTCAGGACCTGGAGGTCCTCCACAGATATCATGGGGTACACTGTATGGACACTGATGTCATAACTTGGTGCTTTTACTTTTGGGATGATAAAGCGGCTCAGAATGAGAAATTTCATTATTGTTATTGTTATTATATAATATTATTATTATTATCATTATTAATATTATTAATATTACTATTATTATTATAATATTATTATTATCTTTATTTAAAAGGCACCATATATAGTTAAAACATAAATGCAATAAACATAAAACAATAACAAATACAAAACAATAACAAACCAGGATAAGACGCATTATAACAGAATGAAAGTGAGTGATAAAAAACATAAAATTAATTAATAAAAAACATTAAAAGTATGTAATGAAAATATTAAAAGAATTAATAGAAACCATTAAAAGTAAGTAATAAAATAATTTAAAGTAAGTATTTTACTTACTTTAAATGATTTTATTACTTACTTTTAATGGTAAAACAGAAGTGAGAAAAAACATAAAAAATTAAAAATAAACACATTAAATGTAAGTAATAAACACATTACATGTAAGTAATAAACACATTAATAGTAAGTGATACGTTGCTGAGTGAGTACAGCGTTTGATGTTCACTGTAATTCTCATTCTACTGTTTAATCTCTGAATGCAGTCGTGGTTTGTTCTTGTCATCTATCTCATTCTTTTGTAATCTTTGTTGCATGTTTTTTTTATGTATTGTTGTATTGTTCGTTCATGTCTGTGTGCATCATCTTTATTGAGTTATATTCTGAGCACTTTGTCTGGTTTTACACACAGCATTCCTTTTAGACTGCATGCTGCGCATAGAAGGTGCGCAGACACAACGCCTCTGTGTTCACTCTGTGCTTCGCTCTCTGCTGCCCTCTCGTGGTCGGAAGTGTAATTACACATCAGTATCACCACCACCCGTCGACGGTCCGGGTCAGACCCGACCGGGCCGGAGGAGGCGTGTTGTTATGAAGACTGTACGGTGTGTGTGAGTCAGTGTGTGTGTGTGTGTGTATGAGAGAGTGTGTGTGAGTGTGTATGTGAGCGTGTGTGTGTGTGTGTGTACGTGTGCGAGTGTGTGTGCGAGTGAGTGTACGCGTGTATATGCGTGCATATGTGAGTGTGTGTACGTGTGTGTGAATGTATGTGTGTGCATGTGTGTGTGAGTGTGTGTGTGAGTTTGTGTGTGCGCGTGTGTGTGTACATGTTTGAGTGAGTGTATGTACATGTTTGAGTGTGTGTGTGTTTGAGTGTGTGTACGTGTGTGTGTGAGTGTGTACAAAGTGTGTGTGTTTTGCATGACACATTTCATATTTAACTGTGATGGCTTGTGAGAGACGTGCAGTAGAGCGGAGTCACCGCTAGAGGGCGCTGCTGCACCTTTATCATCTACTTCTGTGAACTTCACTGAGTGGATTTTATTAATCTGGCTAATAAAGTTAACTTAAAAAAAGAGAAACAACATGTGCATTTCTTACCCTATAGTCTGTTTATTTTTTATTATTTATTTTCATACTTTTCACATGAAACAAAGTGAGTTTTATGAGACAAATAAAGGCCAAAGAAAGAGGCCCAGGCAGGGAGCCAGAGTTACACAACCTGGTGCCTGTGTGTGCGTGCGTGTGTGTTTGTGTGCGTGCGTGTGTGTGTGTGAAGCAACAGTTCCTGGAGATCCTCCTGAACCCAAAACAAAACAAACAGCCAAATCTTTGTTGCAATAACAGCGATTCGGTTTATCAGCTCGTGTCTGTCGGCGTGTGACGTGCGTCTGTCCGTCGCCATGGAAACGACGGACAACAACTCATCTCCAGGCGAACCGTCATTTTGGATTTGGAGGGAAAATGGAGTCTTGATGTTTTTAAAATGAAAAACCTTCCCACGTCCTCTCCTCTCCGTTTACTTTCCTCTCCTCTTGGTTCTTTCCCTCTTTGTTTCCTTTCCTTCCTTCCCACGCCCTCTCCTCTCTGTCTCCTTTCCTCTGATTTCTTTCCCTCCATTTTTCCTTTCTTTCCTTCCCTCGTCCTCTCCTCTCCGTTTCCTTTCCTCTCCTCTTGTTTCTTTCTCTCCTTGTTTCCTTTCCTTCCTTCCCTCGTCCTCTCCTGTCCGTTTCCTTTCCTCTCCTCTTGTTTCTTTCCCTCCTCGTTTCCTTCCTTCGTTCCCTCTTCCTATCCTCTCTGTTTCTTTTCTTCACCTCTACTTAAGAACCATTCTCTATGTTCGAGGCACCTTTAAAGGTTCTTTGAAGAACTCTTCAAGGAAATGGTTCTTTAGAGAACCCTGGTTTGAAAGGTTCTCTGTGGAACCATATATGGTTCCTCCAAGGCATCACTCTGAAGAACCATGTTGGGTTCCAGATGCTCCTCCACGGTTCTGCGAGTGTCAGAGAGCAACACGCCTGGAACACAGAGATATTTCACCGTCGTTTTTTTCCTTCTTCTTCGGTCAAGGTGATGAAGACGAGGAACGCGATGACGTCATCGCGTTCCTCGTCTTCATCAGGCGGCTGGAGGAGGAATGTGTGTTGGTTCTTCTCCCCTCAATTCACTGGTCCTGAAACAGATGAGGTGATGTGTGTGTGTGTGTAAGTGTGTTTGTGTGTGTGTGTGTGTGTGTGTGTGTAGGTGTGTATGTGTTTGTGTGTATGTGTGTATGTGTGTGTGTGTGTATGTGTATGTATGTATGTGTGTGTATGTGTGTGTTTGTGTGGGTGGGTGTGTGTAGCTATGTGTGTAGGTGTGTGTGTGTGTGTGTAGGTGTGTGTGTGTGTTCTTCTGTCAGACGTGTGCGGGAGTCAACGTTAAAAACATATCTCAACTCCAAAGTAAACAGAATCAGGTTAAACAGGAGCGCACACACACACACACACACACACTAACACACACACACTAACACACACACTAACACACACTAACACACACACTGACACACACACATACACACACATCTTCATATGTTCCTGCTGCACAGACATGTGTGTGTGTGTGTGTGTGTCTGTGTGTGCACAGATGACGAGGTCCAAGCTGTGGTTCCTTAAGCTGTTCTTGGTCTCAAGAAACAGAAAATAAAACTATTAAATCTGAGAGAACCGTCACACGTCAGAATGTGTGTGAAGGTTCTTTAAATATCTTGCACGGCATTGTTCATGGTTCCGTGTGAGTCGATACTCAGAACCATGAACCTGGAACCGGACATGGTTCTTCAGAGATATGCCATAGAAGAACCATTGCTGGTTCCACAAATAACCTTTCAAACCAGGGTTCTATAAATAGCTATTAAATAGTTCTCCAAAGAACCTATAAAGGTGTCTCTAAGAAACTTCAGAAAATGGTTCTTTAAACTCAAGGCTGTCAAGGTTCTACAGGCAGAACATGAAGCTGCATCTGTAACCGAAAATGGTTCTTCAGAGTGATGCCATGGAAGAACCATGTCTGGTTCCACATAGAACCTTTCAAACTAGAGTTCCCTAAATAACCATTTCCTTGAAGAGTTCTTCAAAGAACCTATAGAAGTTTTTCAAAGAAAAACATGGTTCTTCAGCAGGTGATGGTTCTTCATAGAACCACAAATCCTTTTAAAGAACCATTTGAGAACCCTGTAGTTGTGTGTGGTTCTGTGTGTGTGAGTCGTTGTGTGTTATCAGTGTGTAGTTGTGTGTGTACATGTATTCTCACTGTGTCGGTCCGAGCCGCCTTCATTTAGAACGTTGTGTTTACACTCTGTGTGACACGATATTATTAATACACTCTGTATGTGTGTGTGTTTGAGTGTGTGTGTGTGTGTGTGTCGTACAGGGATGCTCTGTGTTTTCTCTCGTCGACTGTTTCCACGCAACAGATTCATAATATTGATCTCCGCGTCTGATCGGAGAGATATTGATGGACTTGGAGTTCCGTGTCACGTTAACTCGCCCACATTCCTCTCTTCACACACTCTGGGGTCCAGGGAACGTGTGTGTGTGTGTGTGTGTGTGTGTGTGTGTGTGTGTGTGTGTGTGTGGCCCTGCTTCTCATTGATCTCAGGGTGAGGGATGTCTTCGTATGAAGGTGAGACATTCGT
This sequence comes from Liparis tanakae, assembly GCA_036178185.1. NCBI lineage: Eukaryota > Metazoa > Chordata > Actinopteri > Perciformes > Liparidae > Liparis > Liparis tanakae. The sequence continues at coordinate 22,861,225 of CM070099.1, read as the reverse complement.
ACACCAGCTCCAGGGCGGGGGTTCTTGGTTCTGATGGTCCAGTGGTTCTTGGTTCTGATGGTCCAGTGGTTCTTGGTTCTGATGGTCCCTTTGGATCGATCAGTCTTTTGGAGTCACAACATATTACGTCCTTAAATGTATTGATTATAGTCTCTTTAGAGCTCTTTGTGCTGCTGAGGGACGCAGCTATGAAATGATGCTGATTGATATTATTATATTATATTATTATATTAATATATTATATCATTATATTAGAATATTATAATATTATTATATTAATATATTATATCATTATATTATAATATAATAATATTATTATATTATAATATAATAACATAATAATATAATATAATAATAATATAATTATATTATAACATTATATCATTATTTTATTATATCATTATATTATTATATAATACAATTATAATACAATATCATTATATAATATGGTATTATATCATTATATTATATTATTATATTATATCATAATATAATATAATAACATACTATTATTATATAATATTATTATATAATATTGTATTACATCATTGTATTATATTATTATATTATATTATTGTATTGTAGTTGCTCTTAGATCTGTAACATCGAACATGTTAAAGACATTTATTTACATTTTTTATTCGGAAAAATCTGGAGGTGAAGACAAACGTTACCACACACACACAAACACACACATGCACAGACACACACACACACACACACACACACACACACACACACACACACATACACAGACACACACACCCTCTCCTTTAGAGCTGGAGTAATGTAAACATGATGTCACGGTGATGAACAGTACACCTGTGTGTGTGTGTGTGTGTGTGTGTGTGTGTGTGTGAGTGTGTGTGTGTATCAGAGGCTACATTCTCCTGCAGGGTGAAGAGGAGCACCACCTCGTCGTTCTTCCCTCATCTCCTCTTCCTCGTCTCTGCTTCCTCTTCATCATTTCTGCTTCCTCTTCGGCTTCATCACCTCACACGACCACAAAGTCAGACCGTCTCCATGACACCCGGGTCACGTGACCCTTCTGTCCGCCGATGAAGAGGAGAAGATGTTACATAACGTGAAGGTGTTCTTGTTATTGTGTCCATTCGTGCGTACATTTGATCCGGTATACGCTGCCTTCGGTCTCGCCTCCTCGTTTCCTTTCCCCTCCTTCTTGTTTCCTTCCTTTTCTTCCCTCGTCCTCTCCTCTCGTTTCCTTTCCTCTCTCTTCTCCTCTTGTTTCCTTCCCTCTCGTCCTCTCCTCTCCGTTTCCTTTCCTCTCCGTTTCCTCTCCTGTCTTCTCGTTTCCCTCCCTCTCTTCTCTTGTCCTCTCCTCTCCTCTTATTTCCTTCCCTCTCTCCTCTCCGTTTCCTCTCCTCTCGTTTCCTTCCCTCTCTCCTCTCCTCTACGTCTCTGCGATGCTTATTTTCATAATACACATTTTTCTTGTGGTTTGTGTTCCTGGGAGAGAAGCCAAGGCTGAACACACAGCCGGAGTATCCATTCCTTTCCTCTCCACAACCAAGCTCACCACACACACACACACTCACACACACACTCTCACACACACACACACACACACTCACACACACACTCACACACACACACTCGGACTCATACACACACACACACACACACACACACACACACACACACACTCACACACACTCACACACACTCACACACACACACACACACACACACACACACACACACACACACACACACACACACACACACACTCACACACACACACACACACACACACACACACTCACACTCACACACACTCTCTCTCTCTCACACACACACACACACACACACACCTCTCTAGCCATTTGGTTTTCTGCCCACCTGTATAAACAGTGTGCACATGTGCAGATAAGTGTGTGTGTGTGTGTGTGTGCGCTTCCTCACAGAGAGGCCTATTGTCCTCCTGGCCGAGGTGTGTGTGTGTGTGTGTGTGTGTGTGTGTGTGTGTGTGTGTGTGCTGTGTCATGACTCGGCTCAGCGGCCACCAGCTCTCTGCTGAGTTCAGCTTCAACCTGACTTCACCGTTAAAACAACTTCAAGAAGCAGCGGAACGTTCCTCTGAGAACCGTCACACAGAACCAGGAGGTGCCATCTGGAACCCGAGGGATGCCATAGATAGAAGAACCATTTCTGGATCCACAAAGAACCTTTTAGACCAGGTTCTTTAAAGAACCATTTCCTTAAAGAGTTCTTCAAAGAACCTATAAAGGTGTCTAAAAGAACCTTAAAAAAATAAATAATTCTTTAAGGCACCACATATGGTTCTTCAAAGAACATTTCAATTAGGGTTCTTTGAAGAACCATGTCCTTAAAGAGTTCTTCAAAAAACTTGTAAAGGTGTCTCAAATGAAAAAAACATTTCTTCTGTAGGTGATGGTTCTTTGTAGAACCACAAAGCCTTTTAAAGAACCATGTAAGAACACTCATTTTTCTGTGTGCAGGATGTAAATCACGATGTGTTATTAGATGTATTTCCAGGCGTCTCCAAAGGGTTAAATGAAGAACACATGGTGTGTGTATGTGTGTGTGTGTGTGTGTGTGTGTGTGTGTGTGTGTGTGTGTGTGTGTGTGTGTGTGTGGTACCGGCCTCTTGCTCTCCCACCCTTCAGGAGCTCTTCATCCGGCGACTCAGGGAAGAGGAACTGCCTGTAAATGTCTGATCGTATAAAGCTGACTCAGTTTATATTTAATCTGTAATCCAGAATAATCTGCGTGTCGTCGGCTCGTCTTCGTCTCTAACCTTCAGATTATAACTGTTCATCAGTCTCTGCTCCTCCGGCCGGTCGAACAGCTGACTTCTGAGTCGTGGATCGTTAAACCGACACGATGACATGATGAAGTGACCCGGAGGCCTTTGATCCATCGTCATGGTGATGAGATATACATCACTGGAGCCTACAAGAGAACTCGGAGGCCTCCGTGACGAAAGAGGAAGAGAACAAGTCCTCCAAAAGTATGAGAGACGGCTCTGAAACCATGATCAGGACACGATGAAGAGGAAGAGGAAGAGGACTGAACACTGAGCCGTCAGGACACGATGAAGATGAAGATGAAGATGACTGAACTCTGAGTCATCAGGACATGATGAAGATGAAGATGAAGATGGATGAACTCTGAGTCATCAGGACAAGATGAAGATGAAGATGAAGATGAAGATGAAGATGACTGAACTCTGAGTCATCAGGACATGATGAAGATGAAGATGAAGATGGCACGTCGGGTTGAAACTGACTGAAATATAAACTTTACAAACGTTAGAATATTATGAGCATCAGGCCACGCCCTGCACACAGAACCATGAAGGTTCCACCTGGAACCGAATATGGTTCTTTCGAGCGATGCCATAGAGGAACAATGTCTGGTTCCACAAAGAACCTTTCAAACCAGGGTTCTCTAAAGAACCATTTTCTTCAATAGTTCTTCAAAGAACGTATAAAAGTCTCTTAAAGAACTTATACAGGTGTCTCAAAGAAACTTCAATTTCTTTCTTAAAGGCACCATTCCTGGTTCCACAAAGAACCTTTCAATCCAGGGTTCTCTAAAGGACTGTTTCCTTCAAGAGTTCTTCAAAGAACCTATATAGGTGTTTCAAAGAACCTTTAACATGGTTCTTTAAGGCACCATTTCTGGTTCCACGAAGAACCTTTCAAACTAGGGTTCTTTAAAGAACCATTTTCTTAAAGTTCTTTAAAGAACCTATAAAGGCGTCTCAAATGGAAACAATGGATCTTCAGTAGGTGATGGTTCTAGAACCACACATCTTTTTAAAGAACCATGTAAGAACCCTCAAGTCTCCGCAGCCTGCCGGTCACATGCTAACTACACGGCTATAAGCGTGTAGTACAAACACAGATTGATTGACATGTTGTTGAAGTTTAAAACCAAACTTCTGCCCGGTAACAGAGGGCTGTTTTTCTTCTCACATCTGTTCCTAATAAACGGGCTGACGCGCTGCTGATACTTTTCTTCTTTTTTTTCATAGCCCACCATATTAAGAAAAAGGACGTTTAAAAAAAAACAGGAAGTGTGAAGTCTAAAAGGAGAAGCGAGCGTGAGCGCCAACAGGAAGTGAACGGGAACATGGACGGTCGCCGCTTGTGAAACATCGTCTTTTTTAATAAAACAAACAGATGTGAAACCGTCTGAAGGGACTTTCTTCTTCTGCCCGCCAACCTGACGCAACGGAGCGGCGCTTCAACTCAAGAGCGTCTGAACTCGAATGTTCAGAGACGTTCTTATAATGTTTATGAAATACAATTAAACTCAAGGC
>CM070099.1:22841916-22851916 GCA_036178185.1 Liparis tanakae | reverse complement strand
CTCCACCTCTCTGAGAGCTGAAGACGTGTTGAGGGGAACCTTCTCTCAGTCCAACGACCACATTTACACAACTTTATCGTTTGTTTAATTTATATTTATCCACCATTAGAAACTTTTCTCGATGACAAAATGTGCTTCAGATCTTTAAAAACATCGAATTTGGGGAACGATGGAACCCTAAATGTATAAACACATGACGTGACGTAACTTAGGTGGAACAAGAATGAATTGTTATTTTCAAGTACTCTAGTGAGTTATAACACTGGGTTCTTTAAAGAACTAAAGAAGTCTGGTTTGAAAGGTTCTTTGTGGAACCAGAAATTGTGCCTTAAAGAACCACTTTTAAAGGTTCGTTGAGGCACCTTTAAAGATTATTAAAAGAACTATTTAAGGAAATGGTTCCCTAAAGAACCCTGGTTTGAAAGTTTTTGTAGAGCCGGAAATAGTGCCTTAAAGAACCATTTTTGAAGGTGCCTTAAAGAACGAGTGTTAAAGGTTCTTAAATAACCACTTTTAAGGTTCTTTGAGACACCATTTTAGGTTCTTTGAGGAACTATTTAATGAAATGGTTCTTTCAAGAACCCTGGTTTGAAAGGTTCTTTATAGAAACAGAAATGGTTATCCTAAGACGTCACTTTGAAGAACCATTTTCGGTTCCACATGGCACCTCCATTTTTCCATGTGTATGAAATAGACACTACACATTTATATGTCTTAATACGTTAATTAGTATTAACGAGTACCACGTCAGGGGGGGGGGCTCTCTGATTGGCCTCAGCAGCTGGCTGATTGTGGGTTATGACCTACGTCTTTTTAAATTTGAAGTTGTTAAGTAATAAATAATCGTAAAGGTAGACAATGTTTTTATTGAGGAACTCATGAACTCGGAATAGGGAAGCTGGAGATTTGCCTGTTTCGTGTCACGGATCTTCGCTCCTGTGGTCGACTCGTCTTCTTCAGTCTGAGTGGAGCGAGGCCAACGAGCCCGAGGGACGAAGCACAGCAGCAGATTATAATGTCACGGATTAAGAGGAAGGCCAATTAACGTATTAAGAAATACAAACGTCTAGTGTCTGTTTCATACACACGGAAACATGAAGGGGCCGTGTGGAACCCAACATGGTTCTTCAGAGTGATGCCATAGAAGAACCATTTCTGGTTCCTCAAAGAACATTTCAAACCAGGGTTCTTCAAAGAATCATTTAATTAAAGAGTTCTTCAAAGAATCTATAAAGTTGTCTAAAAGAACCTTTAAAAATGGTTCTTTAAGGCAACGTTTCTGGATCCACAAAGAACATTTAAAACCAGTGTTCTTTAAGGAACCATTTCCTTAAAGACTTATTTAAAGAACCGATAAAGGTGTCTCAAAGAACCTTAAAAATGGTTCTTAAAGGCACCATTTCTGGTTCCACAAAAAACATTCAAACCAGGGTTCTCGAAAGAACCATTTCCTTAAATAGTTCTTCAAAGAATATATAAAGGTGTATCAAAGAACCTCTAAAAAATGGTTCTTTAAGGCACCATTTATGGATCCACAAAGAGTTCAAGAGTATATGTTCTCCACTGTGATAGAACATATATGTTCTCCAATGTGATCGAAGGTATATGTTCTCCACTGTGATAGAAGTTCTCCACTGTGATAGAAGTTCTCCACTGTGATAGAAGTTCTCCACTGTGATAGAACGTGTATGTTCTCCTCTCCCCCAGCAGAACGTGCGTTGGCAGAACCTCGAGGCGGTCCCCGGTTGCTCAACACAACATCTCACTGGGTGTGAAGTTGTAATTGCATCCGTGAGTTTTCATGAACTTCTGCTTCTCGTGTCGTTTCTCAACCTCTCGTCCTCCAGGACGCTCCTCTAATCTGACCTTTGGTAATCCAGATTAACCCCTGATGGGTTACATCGTTGTTTCTACTCCAGTACAGACGTATTTCTGCAATGGTTAACGTCGTTCAACAGAAATGTGGATCAGTGAAGTAGAAATAGAAAATGGAGTTCCTCCTGGACTATATTCGGTGTCTCTGACATTCGGCCCAAACTTCACCGCGTTGACACGTTCTTCCACGGACATTTGCAGAGTCGTCTCACGCCGGCGGAACCCGCCGCTGACGCCGTCGGTTCCCCACGTTCGGCGGTTGTTTATGTCGGAGTGTGATCGGAACGTGTTACGTCTTTCCCCTCGAGCATCGAGGAGCCGCTCGACGCCGTTCATCGAGGGCGGAGCCAAACGCCGTCGTCTGAACTCGTTTACCCAACAAAGACGCCGTCGTGAAACAGGAGAGGGAGAGACGAAGGCTCGGAGTTCTGGTTCTGTGGGTAGAACAGGACCGGATGTGTCGGACCTGTATGAAGTCTGGAGGGACCTGGTCGTGGGTTCAGGTCCTGAATGGATTAGTAGGTGGAGAGGTGTCTAGATACATGCCCGCCAGACTCTGTACAAAGTCTTTTTTCAATACATGATCATAAATATGATTTGGAATAATAATAATAATCTTTGAGGGTTATAAGTGTGATTGAAATGTATGTATATGGAATATATATATATATATATTATAATCAAATAAATCTGAAAATTAATCTAAAATATAGAAAAATAAGAAGTACACAATTATATATATATATATATATATATATATATATATATATATATATATATATATATATTTATTATTTTTTACTTATAATTTTGTATATTTTATATTTTTAGATATTTATTTTATATAAATGTTTCAGATTTATTTGATTATAGTAATTTAGGATAGCAATATATAAGCATTTGCTGCTTCTATCTATACCCTTTCAGTCTTTCTGTTTGTATAATATGTGGAATAATATTGTATTTTATTGCAATGATTGACTGAATAAAATACACAACAACAACAACATGCATGTATATAAATAAAATGATTAGTTACTAATAGTAATAACATGGCATAAGTGTGTATTGTGGACATGCTGTAGATTATGCGGCTGTCATTAATTTCAGGCGACATCAGTTCATTAAAAATAAAAAAATCTTCGCTCAGTGATCATGAAATGTTTGCAAAGAGAAGTTCCTGAAGAAGTGTAAAGTTCTGTGTGAAGATGAGCTATGACGTCATTCTCACTAAAAACAAATTGGAGTCGACAGATAACAACGTAAATTCATTTCTTTATTCAGAAATTAATTTTGTCCCCTTTTTTTCAGGCAATTAAAAATATAAGACTCTTTTTTTTTTTTTACTGCTTTTTTTCTCACATTGGTATTTCACAGGTGTCGAAATATTTTCTCCATAAATAAAGTACAAAATACATTTTTCGTTTTTTCTTTTGAAAACACAAAATAAATATAATAAATATATTAGTTTTTAAGTTAAACAACGAGGCGAACCGATGACCAAAAAAAAAAAAGAAAGGAATACTGCGCTGTGAAAGTCCCTGAACCAGATTGTCAAAGAAACAGGGGGGGGGGGGGGGGGCATTTACAAAAGTTGGGGTGCAATTTAAAAGCCACACGAAGACGACATCACGCTGTACGTGATTAAAGTGTGACACACACATTCATATCGTAACTCACTGACCATCGCTGGCACACTTTGATCTTTCGGTATTTTGCCCCTTTTTACAGGTCTCAGGAATAATTACGCACACACACACGCGCACACACACACACACACACTCACACGCTCACACACACACTCACACACTCACACACTCACAGGGAAGTATGAAGCTTTGGTTGAATGCTACTGGGAGACATGACGTTCCTCCCATTTGGATGAGCTGTAAAGTGCATATCACAGATAAAAAATGGCATCGGTGACACGTGTCACGCGTCACGGATTTCGGGGGCGACTGAGTCCAACTCTGAGAATTTCCAAAGACACGGGAATGAATGATTACCGACAAAGATAAACCCTTTTGATCACGACAGATTATCAGTAAGGACGCGCCAGGCTATTAACTGGCGAGACCTGCACACAAAAGAGTTAATTTGTTTATGGAAGACCGCGTACAAAGGTCTCGAGAGGCTACACGATATCTTTAAGTATAAAAATAGAGTCTGATAACATTGTGTTTGGATTCTTAAAAATCATCTCCGCGTTGGTTATTTAGTTTTGTCCAAGACGAGTGCTTTACGAACATAAATTAAGAACTTTAAGTGTTGTCGTGTCACGAAGTCGACTTGTCCCGGAGAGGTCCCGGGTCCCGGAAAACAGAAGTTCGGACGACGGGTAGCGAGGTGTCGGTTCTCTTCGGTTCCCTTCAGTCCCTCTCGGTTCCCCGTCCTCCCGGTTCCGTTCAGTCGGACAGGGACAGGCGCTCGAACACCGTGAGCCTCTTGGTGGCGGCGTCGAACGTCGGCGACTCGGTTCCGCTGGAGCCGCCGCTGCTGCTGCTGTAGCTGTCCTCCAGGGAGTCCTCGGAGGAGAACCGCTGGAGTCCTGCGGGCTTGGGGAACCCCCTGTGGGCTCCGGCGCCGGGGAACGCCACGACGCCGCCGCCTCCGCCGCCGCCGCCGTCCGTGGCGGCGCCGGCCCTGCCGTTAAAGTTATTCCCGTGGCCGCACACGCAGTGCGAGGCCTTCTGCGGCTCCATCAGGAGCGGCACGCTGTGGATGTCTCCGGCGCTGGCTCGGCTCTGGTGGTTGCCGAAGTGGAACGCCGCCGCCGTCTGCAGGGAGTCGCCGCCGCCGCCGAACACCGGGGAGAGCAGGTCGGCGGGCGGCGGGGACACGGAGTGGGCGCGGCTGAAGCCCAGGTTGGGGTCGTTGAAGGACTGGAGGAACGAGGGCGGAGGCGAGCGCCGCGAGGAGCCCAGGAACCCGCCGAAGCTGACGCTCTGGCGCAGCGGGTGGCGTGGGTTCTGAGCGCCGCCGCCGCCGCCGCCGCCGCCCGGCGCCTGCTGCTGGTCCCGGAACTTGGCGGTGGACAGCGGGCTGCCGGTGCTCTTGTCCTCGTGGATGAAGTGGCAGCGCGAGCCGTAGGGGCAGTAGCCGAAGTTGTAGAAGGTTCTGCACGGCTCCGTCTTGTACTTGGGGTGGCGGAACAGGCCGCGCAGCTCCTCCTCGCCGTGGGCGAACTGGCACTTGGTGCCGTACTTGCAGCTGCCGGTCTCCTGGAAGCCGCGGCACAGCTCCGTCTTGTAGCGGTTGGGGGCCACCGGCGGCTGGACCTGGGGCGGCAGGGCGGACGAGGCGGGGAAGCCGGGAGGCGGAGCCACGGTGGTGGCGGAGGAGGCGGGGGAGGGGAACACGGAGGACAGCAACAAGCCGCCGGCGCCGCCGCCGCCGCCGCTGCCAGACTCGGTGAGGCTCATGGAGCGGTCGGGCCGGAAGGCGAGCGGCTTGGGCTTGGCGACGGGGCCCTGGCTCCAGATGTTGGACGACCAGAAGGGGCCGTTGTTGTCGTCGTCGTCAGCGGCGACGTGCTCCCCGCGGCTCGGGGGCGACGGGGGGGAGAAGAAGGAGGCGGACCGGTTCAGCCGACTCGGCCCCGGGCCTTTGAGCTGCGACGGTTTCGGGAGGAAGGCGTCTTCCAGGGCGAGGTTCAGGAAGTTCTGTTCAACAGGAGGGCGACACGCGGTTAGTACCCGGGACTCGGAAGTTAAACTTACGTTAAATATTCAGAATCTTTTTTCAAGCTGCTTTGTACAATAAATCAGTTTGAAGTCGGTGTTGCGTTCAGCAGAACGTTGTTATGTAATCGAGTCGTATCCGTGAGATTTTTTTTTTTTCTTATAAAGAAACACACGAGACAAAAATGTCAAAATAAAGTCATAAAAAAGTTAAAGAAATATGTTAAAGAAAATAAAAAAACTCTTGAGTGAGATACATTTTATATATGAGATATTATATATTTTTATAAATAAGAAATGAGACAAAAATGCCAATAAAAATCATAAAGAAGGCAATTATTTAAAAAAGAAAGATAAAAGTAAAACTTGTACAGGGACATTTATTTTATATATGAGATATTTTTTGCTTTTTATGAGGAAGAAAACGAGACAAAAGTCATAAAGAAGGAACTATTTTTTAAGTTAAAAAGAAACCTGTACATTATGACACTTTAATCTCATTTTGCATGTAATCCGAACATATAAAATACATATAAATATTTTAGTTTTTTTAAGAAACAAACAAGACAAAAAAATCATAAAACAGTCATAAAGAAGATATTCTTTGGGTTTAAAGATTAAAATAAACCTCTACAGTAGGACTCTTATCATGCAATCCCAACATATAAATTAAATATACATATTTTAGTTTGTTTATAAAGAAAGAAACAAGAGAAAAAAAGTCATAAAGAAGGAAATCATATAAAAAAATAATTTCAAGATTAAAAGAAACCTCTACAGTTCGACACTTATCTCCCATTTTCATGCAATCACAACATATAAATTAAATATGAATATGTTAGTTTTTTAAAGAGAAAGAAACGAGAGAGAAAAAATGCAAAAACAAAGTCATAAAGGCAATTATAAAAAAGTAAAAAAGATTGAAATAAACCTGTACACTGTAGTCCTGTAAAAGTTTCTTTTTATCTTTACTGCATTTCTTTTTATAATTGCCTCCTTTATGACTTTGTTTTTGCATTTTTGACTCGACTCTTTCTTACCTCCCATTCCCATGCATTCCCAACATATAACTTTAATATAATTTATTTAATTTTTTTTATAAAGAAGTAAACGAGAAAAAAAAGTGCAAAACAAAGTCATAAAGATTTTTTTTAAGATTAAAAGAAACCTGTAAAGTACGACACTTACATTTAAATGCATTCCCAACAAACACATTAAATGCAGGTTATTATAGTTTTCTATTCCTCCTCCGATCTTTAAAGAAACAAACGTTGCTCTTCCTTTATCTCTCCAACTCTTGAAAGTAAAGACACGCGGAGAGACTCTCTGTCAAAGCAGCTACTCGCAGAGGAAGAACACCAGCCGAGGGAGAACCGCAGAACCCTAACAGTCTGTTCTCTTTCCTCCAAACTCCAAACTCCAAACTCACCTTGGTGAAGATGTTGTCGAGCATTTCGGACATGCTGTATCCCGTTGGGCCAGGATGGGGGGGAAAGAAGATGTAAAGCTCTGATCCTCGGCTGACTGTCCCGATGCCTTGCGTCCCAGACGTGAGTCAGAGGTCCTTAGAGCTGAGCTCCGGTTCCCCTGCTGGCTTTTTATCTGCCTTCACTCCTCCTCCTCCTCCCCCCCCCCCCCCTGACAGAGTTCAGTAGGAGTTCCCACTCGCCATGTTCCCGGATGACACTCCCTCCTTCCACCTCAAATTTCACACAGTGAGCTCAGAGAAGGGCGCGAGCGCAAAAAAAAAACAACAACAACAAAAAGAAAGACAGAAAAAGAAAAAAAAAGACACGTGAGTATTTTTAGTGTGAACGCAACGACTTTCAGCAGAGTGGTTTATTCACAGGGCTTTTTATTCTTATTCTTGCACATCCAGGGTTTTTAAAAAAAAAGATTTTATTATGACACATTCTGAGAATTCTTCTACCTGAGAAGTGTTGTGATGAGTTTGTGTTTGTTTAGATCTTTAAAAGCAGATTAAGGCTTTACTGTCGCAAACGCCCCCTAAAATAACCTGTACAAGTTTACAGTATGTATGCGTGATGAGTAATGGTGTGTTTTACAGGAAGTGTAATTCACCTTACGGTCACACTGTAACCCACAGAGAGGACATGCAGCTTACCGGTCACCAGAATCCACGTCTATTGTTATCTTTGGTTTCTGTGGATATTCCAATAATCCACCAGTACCAATACCAAGAATATTGATTATAGGAGGAAAGAAACATTTGGGCTGGAAACAAGATAGAAGTGAGTCGAAAATAAATGAAGTAATCTGAATTAACTTGAACGCTGGACTCTTGTCTGGTTCACATAGGTACATCTTTTTATTCAACAGGTCTTCTAAATGTAATATTTTATATTTTTACATTGAACTTTACCACATTCATTTTATTCAAGTTGCAGCTCAATATTTACAGGTTTTTTTCTTTTCCGTTTATCATTTTAATATTTAACATTTTAATATTTTAATATTTAATAATTTATTTTTAAAATTAAAGATGCAACTAAAGATGTAATGTTGTTTTTCTTCCGTTTCTCATTTTAATCATTTACATTTTTTCCTTTTTTTAGTCAAGATGCAACTAAATTATTATTATTTATTTTTTTATTCATCATTTATTTTTTACATTTTAAAAATAAATAAAAAATGCAACTAAAGATTTAATGTTGTTTTTTCCTCCGTTTATCATTTGAATATTTTACATTTTATTTTTTTAATAAAAAATGCAACTAAAGATTTAATGTTTGTTTTTCTTCCGTTTATCATTTTGATATTAAAAAATATAATTTTTCATCCAAAAGGCAACTAAAGATTTTTGTGACCAGATTATTTATATTTTCGTGTTTTTTCTGGTGTATTTTCTTGTTTTTTCTTGTTATAGGAATTCAGAGGATTACACATTACTGTATCACAATGAGTGTTATGTCACCCTGTCTTATTTTGTCTGACTGTACACACACACACACACACACACACACACACACACTCACTAAAGGTTATTCCCTTGACTCACACAGTGCAGGCTGTGCACACACACCGTGTCACCTGACTTTCTGGTCCCTGACATGCTCCACGTTCTCTTATTGACATTATTGTGTCTTCAGTGTGTGAGTGGCGCTCTGCGTATCCATGACAACGTAATGAAATCACATCGACAAGAGATTATTGTGACTTTTCAATGTCATACGTGTTAAAAAAAACGAAGGCCGAGAGTGAATCAGAGGTAAAAAATTAAATTAAAAAGAGTCTCCTGACCTGGCGAAACTCCAGAAACTCAATAAATCATCCGGGACGTTTTTGCTGATATCTGTGAATCCGGAGCGTTTTATCAGCGTGTGTCACGCCGTGAGTCAGGCAGTCCTGGCAGTGACTAACATTACGCACTACACACGTTGTGCAACTGTAGCAACGTCAAGGCAATACTAAAGGATTCTTTTTTTATGTTGACTTTATTTTTGAATTAATTAACTTATCTATTTATTTATCTATTTATTTATCTATTTCTTATTTATTTATTCATTGATTTATTTTTTAATACATTTTTATTCCAATTTTCTTTTTTTATTCTTTAAATAAAAAAAAAAAGTATATCAGAATTAGAATCCAAATTATCAGGAGGGTCGCTGGTATTTGGGTATATTGTGTGTGTATGTGTGTCTGTATATTGTGTGTGTATGTGTGTGTGTATGTGTGTGTTTGTGTCTGTGTATGTGTATGTGAACGTGTGTGTGTACGTGTGTCTGTTGTATATGTATGTGAATGTGTTTGTGTGTGTACGTGTCACCGTTTGTGTGTGTGTGTGTATGTGTGTCCGTTTGTGTGTATGTGTGTTTGTGTATGTATGTGTGTGTGTATCTGAATGTGTTTGTGTGTATGTGTGTCCGTTTGTGTGTGTGTTTATGTATGAATATGTGAATGTGTTTGTGTGTGTACGTGTCACCGTTTGTGTGTATGTGTGTTTGTGTATGTGTGTGTGTATGTGAATGTGTTTGTGTGTATGTGTGTCCGTTTGTGTGTGTGTGTTTGTGTATGAATATGTGAATGTGTTTGTGTGTGTACGTGTCACCGTTTGTGTGTGTGTGTGTGTGTGTGTATGTGTGTCTGTGTATGTGTGTGTATGTGAATGTGTTTGTGTGTATGTGTGTCCGTTTGTGTGTGTGTGTTTGTGTATGAATATGTGAATGTGTGTGTGTGTGTCTGTGTCTGTGTGTGTGTTTGTCTGTGTGTGTGTATGTATGTGTGTGTGTGTGTGTGTGTGTGTTTGTATGTGTGTTTGTGTGTGTTGTGGAATTCTGGTTCTTCTTGTTTCTGTTCTGTCACTCTTACAGGGTGGGGCCCTCGCTCTCTCTCTCTCTCTCTCTCTCACACACACACACACACACACACGTACACACACACACACACTCACACACACCGTTCCTGCTGTCTGTGGCTTCTGG
>CM070099.1:22829416-22836916 GCA_036178185.1 Liparis tanakae | reverse complement strand
TGACTGGCTTTCATTGGCTGGCCTTCATTGGCTGGCCTTCATTGGCTGGTCTCCATTGGCTGGTCTCCATTGGCTGGTCTCCATTGACTGGTTGCCATTGGCTAGTGTACATTGGCTGGCTTCCACTGACTGCTCTCTATTGGCTGGCCTCCATTGGCTGGCCTCCATTGGCTGGTGTCCATTGGCTGGTCTCCATTTCCAATATTATAAGGAACTATCTTATTATCATTATAGTATCTCATTATTATAAGATAGTATCTTATAATAATGAGATAATGAGTCAAAACTATAATACTATCTCATCATTTTGAGATAGTAAGTCATAAATATGAGATACTATCTCATCATTTTGAGATAGTAAGTCATAAATATGAGATACTATCTCATCATTTTGAGATAGTAAGTCATAATGATGAGATATTGCCTCATTATTATGAGATATTTAGTCACAATTATGACATACTATCTCATAAATGTGACTTACAGGATCCTAATGTGTTAATGTGTTCTCACAGTGCAGGAAATATTCTCCATAGTTATGCTTGAGTAAAGGAAAAGAAAAAGGGATTCAGAGATAATACGGGGGGGGGGGGGGGGGGCGTGGCTTCAGTCCCAAGGTCACATCCTATTTAACTATTGTTTTGATTCATTTCTGGTAAACATTAGATTTTTAACAGAGGATTTCAGTTTTTGGCGAATCCTTTTATTTCTGAAACCCCCGAGACACGTCAGCGCCAGAGGGAAGAGACAAAAGAACGACTTCGGGAGCCGCGAGGACCAGAAAGCGACCCGGAAGTCGTGGAAACTCGTGATTATGAAACTTCTCTCTGGAGCGGAGCGGAGACGTTTGTTTGGAATGACTTCCTTCCAGGAAATCCGTCCAGCGTGCATCTCTCTGCTACGCAAACATTTCACTGTTGAGCAACGTCGACTTTTAAAATTAAAAAAAGTACACGAGTATAAAAGACACAGCTGTACACGTCGGTTAGAACTTCTTCTTCTTTCTCTTTCATAATTCCCTCCAGAATTCTCTGAAGTTTAAAACTATTTCTCAAAACTCGTCTTTTTCCCCTCCTCCATTTCCCTTCCAACTTCTTCTCTTCCTTCTGGTACGGAAACGGTTTGAAGAGGGAGAAGAATGAAGGGGGAGTGTGTGTGTGTGTGTGTGTGTGTGTGTGTGTGTGTGTGTGTGTGTGTAGGGAGGGTTAGGGGGAGGACGGGAAGCCGCAGTCGGAAAATGAAACAAATGAAACAGAATGTTCTCAAACTGCTGAGGCCGGTTGGCAGAAAATGAGCTCAGAGCAAAAAATGAACCCCGAAGTTTCTAAACTGGTATAAACTGGAAAGAAAAAGTACAAATATAAAAAAAAACATGATACAGAAAGTGATAACATGTACAAGAACACACACACACACGCACATGCACACACAAACACAAACACACACAAACACAAACAAACACATATTTAGAAGAAATAATAATAATTAAAAAAATTAATATATAAATATGTGTATATATTTAAATATGTATATATTAATATATACATATATATATATATATATATATATATTATATATATATATATATATATTATATATATGTAATTATATTCATATATAATTTTATATAAATATATGTATATATAAATATATATAAATATTTATATACATATATATTAATATATATATATATTAAAATATAAATATATATATACATATATATACATATATATATATAAATAATAATATATACATATATATATAAATATATGTATATATATATAAATATATATTTATAACAGAATGTTCTGAAACTGCTGAGGCCGGTTGCCAGAAAATGAGCTCAGAGTAAAAAATGTACCCTGAAGTTTATAAACTGGAGGGGAGGGAGCGGATACACATTCCTGAGTGACGGAGGCGTTTATATTTCGTATCAGCGTGACGTCATTCGTGTTATTAGAGTCAGTTAAGGTTTAGAAACATGTTTTTATCAAATAGGGTAACATTTGAACCTCCTCCAGGACGAAGCTGCATTACAACTGTAGTTTTATTCCACAAAGATGTGGGTGCATTGAAGTAAAATGTGAATTGAACTAGGATGAGAAAATTATTCATATTGAAAAAGATCAAAAGCAATGATGACAAATAAATATATTATTATAAATAATTATATTATTAAATGTTTGTTTATTTATATATACTATATGTAAAAATGTGCGTATATATAGGTATAATATATGTATTCACCTATGTATTATATATGTATAAATATGTGTATATATGTGTGAAGATGTATACTGTATGTGTATATATCTATTACATATATGTATGAATACATACATATATGTATATATATATATATATATATATATATATATATATATAAATATATACACATATATATACATATATTTATATATATGCACACATATATATATATATATATTTATATATATATATATGTGTATATATATAAATATATTTATTTATACATACTATATACATACATACTTATATGCATACATATATTTCCCGTGACCGTGAGGGGAACGTTTCTCCGTGACTCGGGTTCTTTGACGTTTTGTTTCATCAACAGAGATTTTAATATTTGGATTCTGACTCTTTGATCTTGAGCCACGATCAGGTGGCAGGCCTCTGATACTGGTACTACACAGAACAATAAGGGTTCTCTAATGGTTCTTTAAGAGGCTTTGTGGTTCGAACCACAAAGCCTTTTAAAGAACCATTCTTTTGTTGGAAGCAGTTTTATAGGTTTTTTGAAGTTACTCCTTAAGGAAATGGTTCTTTAAAGAACCCTGGTTTTAAAGGTTCTTCATGTAACCAGAAATGGTGCTTAAAGAATAATTTGTTAAAGGTTCTTTGAGACACCTGTATATAGGCATCGCTCTGAAGAACCTTTTCACGGTTCTAGATGGCACCTTCATGGTTCTGTGTGATATTCACAAAGTGTCATCCGTATATATTTCTCCATCAGTCGGTTCCTTTCGAGTATTACATTACATTACATTACATCACATGTCATTTAGCAGACGCTTTTATCCAAAGCGACTTACAATAAGTGCATTTCAACCTAGAGTACAAACTAAGAACAACAAGAATACAGAAAGTAACATTTCCTCAACATAGTCAAACTACAAAAGTACCATAATAAGAGCCATTCAAGTGCTACTAAAGTGCAAATCTGTGTTTAATCCAGACGCCAGAACCAATGTTTTGAAGCGGATGCTGATCCACCGGTAGCCAGTGCAGAGAGCGGAGGAGCGGAGTGGTGTGGGTGAATTTCGGGAGGCTGAAGACCAGTCGAGCTGCTGCATTCTGGATGAGCTGCAGAGGCCGGATGGCCTTAGCAGGTAGACCAGCCAGAAGGGAGTTGCAGTAGTCGAGGCGCGAAATGACCAGAGCCTGGACCAGAACCTGCGCCGCCTTCTGGGTAAGAAGAGGTCGTATTCTCCAGATGTTGTGCAGCATGTACCTACAGGAACGCTGTCGCAGCGATGTTGGCCCTCAGGGAGAGTTGACTGTCTAGCGTCACCCCGAGGCTCCTGGCGGTCAGGGTAGGGGCCAACACGGAGCTGTTGGAGGTGGTGGTCAGGTCCTGAGTGGGGTTCAGTCAGGGTAGGGGCCAACACGGAGCTGTTGGAGGTGGTAGTCAGGTCGTGAGTGGGGGAACCTTTCCCTGGTAGGAACAGGAGCTCGGTCTTGTCAGGGTTGATCTTCAGGTGGTGTGCAGACATCCACTGAGAGATGTCCGTCAGACAGGCAGAGATTCTGCCACCTGTGTTTCGGACGGTGGGAACGAGAAGATCAGTTGGGTGTCATCGGCATAGCTGTGGTAGGAGAAGCCATGCGAACGAATGACAGAGCCGAGAGAATTGGTGTACAGAGAGAAGAGGAGGGGACCCAGGACGGAGCCTTGAGGAACCCCACAGTAAGAGGAAGAGGAGGGGACCCAGGACGGAGCCTTGAGGAACCCCAGTAGTGAGAGGACAAGTATCAGACACAGATCCTCTCCAAGTTACCCGGTAAGTGCGGTCAGTGATGTGGAAGAGAAAAGAGCGAGTGCTGTGCCTGAGATCCCCAGGTCCTGAAGAGAATAGAGAAGGATCTGGTGGTTCACGGTGTCAAATGCGGCAGAAAGGTCTAGAAGGATAAGGACAGAGGAGAGAGAGGCTGCTCTAGCAGAGTGAAGCTGCTCAGAGACAGCAAGGAGGGCAGTCTCTGTTGAGTGGCCCGGCCTTGAATCCAGACTGGTGGGGGTCGAGAAGGTTGTTGCCGTGGAGATAGGAGGACACTTGGTTAAAGATAGCTCGCTCCAGAGTTTTGGAAAGAAAGGAAAGAAGAGAGAGCGGTCTGTAGTTGCTGACTTCAGACGGGTCGAGCGTGGGTTTCTTCAGGAGAGGGTTGACTCTCTCCTCCTCCAGAGAGTTGGGGAAACAGCCAGTTGAGAGGGAGCTGTTAATAAGATGGGTGAGAAAGGTCAGAAGGTCAGGAGCAACAGCCTGGAGGATGTGAGACGGGACGGGGTCAAGGGTCAGCTGGTCGGTCGAGCAGAGGTCACCAAGCTAAGAACTTGACTGGGAGACAGGGGGGTAAACGAGGAAAGAGAGGGGGATGAAGGAGTTGGTGTAGGTGAAGTGATAGAGGATGGATCAGTAAAGGAGGAGCGTATGTCGTCTATCTTGTTTGTAAAGTAGTCGACAAAGTGGCAAAAGGGAGGAAGGAGGAGGGGGACTCGGGGGATCAAGGAGGTTGGAAAAGATAGAGAAGAGTTTTTTGGGGTTAGAGGAAGACTGAATGTTGGTCAGGTAGAAAGAGCTTTTGGCTGCAGAGATAGAGGCAGAGAAGGAGGAGAGAAGAGATTGATAGCAGAGCAGGTCTTCCGCTTGATTCGATTTGCGCCATTTCCTTTCCGTCGCTCGCAAGTTGGCTCTCTCGGCACGCACCGAGTCGGACAACCACGGAGCCGGAGAGGACTTGCGAACCGGTCGCGTCTTAAAAGGACAAAGAGAATCAAGAGATGAAGACAGGGACGAGAGGAGAGTGTCTGCGGCAGAGTTAGGCTGCATGAGTGAGAAGGAGTCAGTTGAGGGGAGAGGATAGGACAGAGGAGGCCAGAGAGGAGGGACAGAGGGTGCGCATGTTGCGGCGTACAGGTACAGAGTCTGTGGATACGGGTGGGTTATCAGTACCAGAGAGTGAGAGAGAGTAAGAGATGAAGTAGTGGTCAGAGACATGCAGAGGAGTTACAGTGAGGTCAGAGGTCGAGCAGTCTCTATTGAAAATGTAATCAAGGTGGTTACCGCTTTGTGAGTAGGAGGGGAGGGACTGAGTGAGAGGTTAAAGGAAGACAGTAAGAGTGAAAGATCACATGACTTCTCAGTCTGGATGTTCAAGTCACCAGAAGGATGAGCGGGGGGCCGTCCTCCGGGAAGAGTAAAGTATGTTCTCCGCTGCAGGAACCACACACAGAACCAGGAGCTTCACAGATGTTTCTTTTTGTTTCGCACCGACTGAAACACAGTTTGCATATTTCTGGGTCTGTCAGTGTTTCTATTTCTGTTTCTATTTCTGTTCCTGTTCCACACACAGATGTTCCACACACCAATGTTCCACACACAGATGTTCCACAGCTGGTCCACAGAGTGTTGATCAATTTGTCTTCTTCTTTCATTCTTAACATTTTAGTCATCTTGAGTTTAATTGTGTTTAATTTATTTAAAATTAAAGTTCCATCTGGAACCCGAAACGGTTCTTCAGAGTGACGACATAGAAGAAAAACATGTTGGTTCTTCACAAAGAACCTTTCAAACCAGGGTTCTTTAAAGAACCATTTCCTTAAATACGTCTTCAAAGAACATATAAAAGTTCCTCAAAGAACCTTAAAAAAATATTATTTAAGGCACCATTTCTGGTTCCTCATTAGAACCTTTCAAACCAGGGTTCTTTAAAGAAACATTTCCTTAAATATTTCTTCAAAGAACCTATAAAGGTGCCTCAAAGAACCTTAAATGATGGTTCTTCGTAGAACCACAAAAGCCTTTTAAAGAACGATTTAATAACTTTTATTTTCTGTGTCCTGGTGAATAAAATGACAACGTGTGAAGACGAGTATCTTGAAACTTGAGGAACCGATTTTCCCGTTTCAGCTCTTTAAAGTGAAAACGACGTCGTCGGTTATTCTAATCTCATCAGATTATGACTTAATGACCTCGTCACTAGTTGTGTGTTCTGTGTGTGTTCTTGAAAAACAAAGAAATACACAATGATTGCCAAATAAAGTGGTAAATCTGCAGGGGGTGGGGGGGGGGGGGAGTTCAAAGGTCAACGGTCACTTGGCTCCGCCTTCAAAGGCCTCGACGCCTCGTTATCCAGGCTGATACCGAAAGAACCGACTAGCATCACACAGGCTCCGCCCCTAAATATTAAAATAAAGAACAATAACTATCGTTGTTATTGTTTCATAAGACGATTTCTTTGACGTCTCCGTTGGAAGAAGTCGGTTTCCCGTAGCTCCGCCCCTCGACGTGTGTTTTCCTCGATTTTGATTTGCAAAGAGGATCTGGAATGTGACATATGAACATGATGTCGTGTTTTTTTTTACGATCTACGTGGATAAACACACACCTACACACACTCTCTCACACACACACACACACACACACACACACACACACACACACACACGCACAACCGCAACGTTACACCTTTACACCTTCGTAGCGTTTCACACACTAAACAAGAGAGCCTTTCAAATGTGAGGAGTGAGGAGCAGTTGACAGTGTGTGTGAGTGAGTGTGTGTGTGTGTGTGTGTGTGTGTGGGTACCTGTGTGTGTATGTCAATAGTGGTGTAGTGGGAAATACAAAGTGTATGTGAGAGAGCGGAGGGACAGAGGACTTCAGTCTTTCTGTGGAGTCGTCCTCTTCACGTTTCATTTTTGTCATATTACAAGAAAGTAAAAAAAGAAACAAGGCTTTTTATTACAGAATAAACTTTTTTTTAAAATCTCATATGAAAACAGAACAATTTTAAATGATGATTCAGATCCAGTTAGTTAAATATTTCTCTGAATGAACTTTTTCATGCTCAGCATTCAACTTTTTTGGCTTCATATTTTTACGCTGCAACACAATCTCAACTCCTTGTGTCCTCGTGTCCTTGTGTCCTTGTGTCCTTGTGTCCTTGTGTCCTTGTGTCCTCGCCGGGTTCAGAGGTCAAAGGTCGCAGTCAAGTTCGCCCGTTCCCATAAACTCAGCTGGACTTTCACCGCGTCGTAAACGACGGACGCCCAAATGATTCCGTCTTGTAAAGATTTGTAAAAACTAACGGCTGAAGTTCTTAATCTTTATTAATCATTAAAGATTTTCCTGAAATGAGAAACTTAAAAAATATATAAATATATATAATTGATCTGCGGAAACTTAACTGAACAATCTGAACCACACAGAGAAATGACGGCTCTTTAAAAGGATTTGTGGTT
>CM070099.1:22804416-22824416 GCA_036178185.1 Liparis tanakae | reverse complement strand
GGAGGAGGAGGAGTAGTCTTGTGTACTTCTCATCGAGGGCTGAGAGTTCCTCTGATTCCAGACGTTCATCATTTAAAAAGTGGTTCCTACGTAAATTAAATTTAAGCCGTGGAGGAGGAACCGGAATGTTATTAACGGTTGTTAGCGGCTAACGTTTAGCTTTACTTGAGGCAAATAAAAGTTATAAACTCTCCAGTATCACTCTCTCTCACTCTCTCTCACTCTCTCTCATTCTCTATCACTCTCTATCACTCTCTCTCTCACTCTCTATCACTCTCTCTCACTCTCTATCACTCTCTCTCACTCTATCACTCTCTCTCACTCTCTCTCACTCTCTATTACTCTCTATCACTCTCTCTCACTCTCTATCACTCTAGGTAAATTCATCCATAAAGAGAGAGAGAGAGAGAAGAGGAGAGAGGAGCTCAGTGTATCCTAGACGTTCACAAGGAGAGAGGAGAGGAGAGAGGAGCTCAGTGTATCCTAAACATCCATAAGGAGAGAGGAGAGGAGAGAGGAGCTCAGTGTATCCTAGACGTCCATAAGGAGAGAGGAGAGGAGAGAGGAACTCAGTGTATCCTAATCGTCCATAAGGAGAGAGGAGAGAGGAGAGGAACTCAGTGTATCCTAGCGTCCTTAAGGAGAGAGGAGAGAGGAGCTCAGTGTATCCTCAGCGTCCATAAGGAGAGAGGAGAGAGGAGAGGAACTCAGTGTATCCTAGACGTCCATAAGGAGAGAGGAGAGGAGAGAGGAACTCAGTGTATCCTAATCGTCCATAAGGAGAGAGGAGAGAGGAGAGGAACTCAGTGTATCCTAGACGTCCATAAGGAGAGAGGAGAGGAGAGAGGAACTCAGTGTATCCTAATCGTCCATAAGGAGAGAGGAGAGAGGAGAGGAACTCAGTGTATCCTAGCGTCCTTAAGGAGAGAGGAGAGAGGAGCTCAGTGTATCCTTAGCGTCCCCCCTCCTCTCAGTCTCGAGCAGCGTCTCCAGGTCTGGAACATGATCACCTGACTCAGGTGTAACTATCAGACCATCAAGAGGAAAGTCTTCAGTCTACATGAGGGGGCGGAGCCTCCAGGACTGGAGGTGGAGCTGGTTTCATAAAAGGGGAGGAGCTTAACACCTGAAGGCCCTCATCCAACGCTTTAGGACTGCTGTGATCAGATTGCAGAACTGCGTTCTGGCGGAAGCTGTGAAAGGTTAACTTCCTCTCTGGCCGGGTTCATTTTTAGCCGCCAGTCAGGATCACGCGGTGCGTTTGAGCGCCGTGCGTTTGAGCGCCATGCGTTACGGCGTGACGGGAAAACTTTACAGAACATAAAGCTATGCGTCGTATTAGCGTTATTGAGCTAATCGGGGGAAGGGAAACTACTTAATGTGTGTGTGTGTGTGCTCATGGAAAAAGGATGTTATCCAGCTCAATCAGATCCAGTGACCTTTGATTAGGAAGGAGTTCACGGGTGGTGCGTTACCGCGGCAACACAAGGTTATCAGTGCATTATGTTGAGCATTTGTCACACTTTATTTATTCAGGTGGCGTTCAAGTCGACTTGGTAATAATCTTTTTCTTCGTCGTGATGATGTTGCATTTTTTATATCTTTGTGTTGAAAACATCTTTCAGGGTCAAAATATATGAAATATATGAAATATCTGAAATTATCTTTATTACACCTTTATTACACGTCTATTATTAAATAATAGACACAATTATCTTAATTAAACGTCTATTATGACACTTCTAATGAGGGGAAATTATCTGTATTACACCTTTATTGCTATTACACATCTATTAATAGACGTATATTAAGGGGAAACTGTCACTATTACACATCTATTAATAGACGTCTATTAAGGGGAAACTGTCACTATTACACATCTATTAATAGACGTCTATTAAGGGGAAACTGTCCTTTTTACACATCTATTAATAGACGTGTATTAAAGGGGAAACTATTGAGTGCGTATCACTTCATCCGATGAGCGATATCTCAGAGAAGTGACGTCCATCATGGCCTGTCAGCTACATGTGAGAAACACCAAGACATATCATTTAATATATTATAAAGGGCACAAATTAGAATAAAAATGAGGAATTAACACTCAAAGTTAAAGTTACAGTAAGACAAAACTTAATCCAAACGTTGAGGGACACACAGGCCTATAATAATATACTTTACTCTAGTTTTGGTCTGTTATACTAAACTTTACTTCACTAAATAAAACTACTATAATGTACTGTACAGTATTATATATTCTTTTGCTTTTTTAGAAGTTTATTTTTTGCAAATGTATGTTACTGATATATATATATATATATATATATATATATATATATATATATATATATATATATATATATATATATATGTATGTTAATATACATCTTAATATTTACATATTTATTAAATAAATTAATATGTATATATACTGTTTATATATATATTTATATTTGTATAAATATATATATATATATAAAAATATGTATACAGTATATTTATATTTATATATGCATTTATATTAAATACATTAATATATATATATAATGTTTATATATATATATATATTTATATTTGTATAAATATATATATATACATATATATGTATTTATATAAATATAAATATATACATATTTATTACATAGAATAATATATACTTTATATATACAGATTTAAATATATATTTGTATAAATATATATATATATATATATATATATATATATATATATATATATATATATATATATATTTATATGTTTTTATTGAACTACCTCTTCTAAAAAGATAATTATTCATCCCCCCTTTTCCGTTCGTTTTTTTCTGTCAGGGCCCTGAACCCAGCATTGTCATCTTAAAACGCCTTATTGATCACATATATAAAGTTAGATGCCGGGACTTAAATATAGAAACGCTGAATTAGGGCGTTGTGTGTTCTCTGCTGACTCACACTTTCTTCATGAGCCTCCTGCTCGTGTGGTTACCGTGTCACGGATATCGTGACCCGAAATAAAGCGTGTTTATCTCCATGTGGTGGGATTTATTTGCTCACTTGACCGACATATTTTGTGTTATCGTTTATATGGCTGATTATGTGTGTTTATATCTAGAGGGTTTGATGAGTGTGTGTATCTGTTTTATTACACCAGGTGGCTGTGTGCTGTAGATTCTAGCTGTCGTAAGAGTGTGTGTGTGTGTGTGTGTGTGTGTGTGTGAAGTTCACAAGTTTATTATATTATTCCATCAAGTGCTTTACGATCCCAAAGTCATATGACATATGTCATATGACTTTGGTCTTTAGTACTATTATCGCCTGACTCAATATTGATAAAGGTTTTAATGCATCGTCATGTGATCAGGCCCAGAGCGTCCAATCATGACTCAGCACTTAAAAACAAGTGAGACTTAATTACATCCTTGAGGCAATGATGGCGGATGATTATTTACCAGGGCGGGGTAAAAAAAAAAACCAAGACACACACACACACACACACAAACACACACACACACACAAACACACACACACACACAAACACACACACACACACACAAACACACACACACACACACACACACACACACCTAATGTCTCTCTGGTGTGTAGCCAAGGTGCAGCCACTAATTCATTTTGGGGCCCATTGGATGATGAGCCACAGCACAGGAGCCGTCTCCACCATAACAACCTCTTAAAGGGCCGGTGTCCGTCTACTGGTGCAGCGTCGCTGCCTCTTAAAGGGCCGGTGTCCGTCTACTGGTGCACCATCACTACCTCTTAAAGGGCCAGTGTCCGTCTACTGGTCAACCATCACAACCTCGTAAAGGGCCAGTGTCCATGTACTGGTGCACCGTCACTACCTCTTAAAGGGCCAGTGTCCGTCTACTGGTCAACCATCACAACCTCGTAAAGGGCCAGTGTCCATGTACTGGTGCACCGTCACTGCCTCTTAAAGGGCCAGTGTCCGTCTACTAGGGCAGCGTCGTTGCCTCTTAAAGGGCCGGTGTCTGTCTACTGGTGCACCGTCACTGACTCTTAAAGGGCCAGTGTCCGTCTACTAGTCAACCATCACAACCTCTTAAAGGGCCGGTGTCCATCTACTGGTGCACCGTCCTCCTTCTCCATTTTCAACTTATCCTTCTTCCTATTCTTCTTCTTCTCCTTCTTCTCCTCCTTCTTCTTGTTCTTCTTCTCCTTCTTCTCCTCCTCCTTCGTGTTCTTCATCCCCCTCTTCCTCTCCTCTTTCTTCTTCTTCTTCTTCTTCTTCTTCTTCTTCTTCTTCTTCTTCTTCTTCTTCTTCTTCTTCTTCTTCTTCTTCTTCTTCTTCTTCTTCTTCTTCTTCTTCTTCTTCTTCCTCTTCACCTTTAACCTGTTGCGTGTCCCGGTGGTTTGGGGGAGTCACGGAGCTTTGGGAGGAACGTGTGTTCGGTGATAGCGGCTAATCGATAACCGCTGTTTCCACACAATATTATGGTCACCATGGCGATGGAGCGGAGGATTGTGATCTCTGCTCCGCAGAGAGCTCATTAGAGGACGAGCACATGATGGGTGATGAAAAAATTATCCTGCAGAACATGGAAGAGAACAAGAGGGAACGAATAATTATAAACATCTGGACCCTGAACACAACACATCTGTCCACTCTGCTCTGTTCATGCAGAGCTCTCTCTCTCTCTCTCTCTCTCTCTCCCATTCTCTCCCATTCTCTCTCATTCTCTCTCTCATTCTCATTATCTATCATTCTCATTATCTCTCATATTCTCATTCTCTCTTTAATTCTCATTTCTCTCTCTTTCTCATTCTCTATAATTCTCATTCTCACTCTTTTATTCTCTCTATTAGATATCTCTTGAGCTTTCTCATTCTCTCTCTCATTATTATTCTCTCTCTCTTTTATTCTCACCTTTTCATTGATTCTCATTATCTCTTTTCATTTTCATATTCTCATTATCTCGCTCAGTCTCATTCTCTCTCTTCTCTCTCTATTCTCTCTCATATTCTCATTATCTCGCTCATTCTCATTCTCTCTCTAATTCTCTCTCTCATTCTCATTCTCATTCTCTCTCTCATTCTCATTCTCACTCTTTCATTATCTCTCTCTCATTCTCA
Organism: Liparis tanakae; assembly: GCA_036178185.1. Lineage (NCBI taxonomy): Eukaryota > Metazoa > Chordata > Actinopteri > Perciformes > Liparidae > Liparis > Liparis tanakae. The sequence continues at coordinate 22,819,314 of CM070099.1, read as the reverse complement.
TTCTCTCTCTCATTCTCATTCTCACTCTTTCATTATCTCTCTCTCATTCTCATTCTCTCTCTCTCATTCTCATGCTCTCTCTCATTCTCATTCTCTCTCTCATACTCATTCACCCTCTCTCATTCTCTCTCTATCCTTCTCTATCTCTCTCTCTCTCATTCATTCTCTCTCTCCTTCATTCTCTCTCTCTCTCTCTCGTCCCTCCTCCCTCCCCCGGTACCCCGGGTGTAATGGAGTGAGCGCCCGGTGCAGCGGTGCGGTCTAACACCTGGATGTTGGCGGTCTCTTGTGGATCGAATGGAAATAAACCAGCAGCAGCTGCTGGGGGTCAAAGGTCACGCGGCGCTCAGCGGGAAGGGGGCGTGTCCCTGGAGCGCCACTCGCTGTACATTGTGTCCCGAAGAAGGATTTCATTTGAATAGCATTCTTCACCCCCCCCCCCCCCACACACACACACACACAGGAGGGGCCTCACTTCCTCTTCTCAAAGCTTTCCATTTCCTGTCTGTCTGCGGCGCTGCAGGAGTGAAGAGCTGCCTGGTTCTATACGACGTAAACATACGGAACAATGGTGGTTCTGAAAGGGTTCCTTAAACGGCTTTGTGGTTCTACGAAGAACCATCAACTACTGAAGAACCATTGTTTCTTTAAGGCACCTTTATACGTCATTTGAATAACTATTTAAAGGAAATGGTTCTTTAGAGAACCCTGGTTTAAAAGGTTCTTTGTGGAACCATAAATGGTGCCATGGAGAACCAATTTCTAAAGGTTCTTCGGGACACATTTATAGGTTCTTTGAAGAACTCTTTAAGGACATGGTTCTTTAGAGAACCCTGGTTTGAAAGTTTCTTTGTGGAACCAGAAATGGTGCCTTGGAGAACCCATTTCTAAAGGTTCTTTGGGACACATGTATGGGTTCTTTGATGAACTATGGAAATAGTTCTTTAAAGAACCCTGGTTTGAAAGGTTAAAATGTGTTATAAATGGAGCCTTAAAGAAGTATTTTTTAAGGTTCTTTGAGACACCTTTATAGGTTCTATGAATAATTATTTAAGGGAATGGTTCTTTAGAGAACCCTGGTTTACTAGGTTCCACGTCGAACCATAACTGCTGCCTGAAAGAACAATTTTTAAGGTTCTTTGAAGCTCCTTTATAGGTTCTTTGAAGGTACCCTTTAAGGAAATGTTTCCTTAAAGAACCCTGGCTGAAAGGTTCTTTGAGGAACCAGAAATGGTTCTCTTATGGCATCACTCTGAAGAACCATTTTCGGTTCTAGATGGAACCTTCATGTTTCTGTGTGTGTGAGGCAGAAAACAAACAATAATATATGATGAATTGTTTAGTTCCGTGTCATAGAACCTTTATGAGTTATTAATAAACTCTCAAGAAGAACGTCCAACCACGCAAACTCAATTAAAACATTAAAAGATCACACACACACACACACACACTCACACACACACACACACACTCATAGACTGTGACACAAACTGTGTGGTGAGAGGAGGTCTTTGGTCATGTGACCAAAAGCAGAAATGCAGAGCGGCAACACTTCGTCTAAAAGTGTTGAACATGGAAAAGAAACACATGGGTAAAGGGGGCGGAGCTTCCGAAACAGAAGTACAAAAACTTCTCACATTTCTTTTGCCATGACATTTATTTTTCCTATATATATTTACATATATATATATATATATATATATATATATATATATATACACACACACACACACACACACACACACACACACACACACACACACACACACACACACACACACGCACACACATCATAAATCACCTGTTCAGGACATATTTAGGTCAACTGTGTTTCATAGTGTAAAAACATAACCAAACATAATATGTCCATATTGCTGCTTTCTATAAGACAAAACTTTAGCTGAAACATTTAAACTATGAATATACACAATAATCAAAACATCCACATTTCCTGACTTGAGCTTGTTTTTCTTCTTCCCTTTGAGGCTTCGTGCTCTCTGGATGTCTGCTTCAGTGATGCGGTGCTGCCCCCTGCCGGTAGAAGTCGGTAGTACAGGCTCAGTGCCAGATTGACCGCGGGGTTGAACATCGTGTCCAGTGAGTCACACACACACTCATGTCCGTCCTCATCAAACACCACTACAGCTCTCTGGAAATTACATTAAAAAAAAAAAAATCTTTAACAGAGTTTAATTATACTTATATACTAAATGTTAAGTATATTATTATACTTATAGTACTTACTTACTTACTTATTTACTTACTTACATACATACATACATGCATACTTACATACTTATTCACTTACTTACATACTTACTCACATACTAACTTACTTACTGACATGCTTACTTACTTATTTACTTACTTACACACTTACTTACATACATAATTACATACATACTTACTTACTTACATACATATATACATGCATACTTACATTCTTATTTACTTACTTACATACTTACTCACATACTAACTTACTTACTTGACATGCTTACTTACTTATTTACTTACTTACACACTTACTTACATACATAATTACATACATACTTACTTACATACATGCATACTTACATACATACTCACATACTAACTTACTTATTGAAATGCTTACTTACTTATTTACTTACTTACACACTTACATACATAATTACATACATACTTACTTACATGCATGCATACTTACATACATACTCACATACTAACTTACTTACTGAAATGCTTACTTACTTATTTACTTACTTACACACTTACTTACATACATAATTACATACATATTTACTTACATACATGCATACTTACTTACTTGCATACTTACATGCTAAACAGATGAAATAGGGGCAGCTAAGGAGCAGCCGGTGAGCCAGGGGCCTCCAGGACGAGGTCAGGGGCCTAAAGGTGGCGAGGCGAAGACAACAGGTGCCTTTAATACGCCGGCGCTGCGTCATCAAAGCTTTGTGGACACATCCTGCAGACTAGTGATGATGTTCCTCTGCAGAGGATTTACAGAAGCCAGCAAAGAAAGAAAGTATAAAAAAAAACAACCGTTACAGCTGCTGCTGAAGAGGAGCAGGGTGCAGTTCCTCTGTGGAACACTAGAGGGCAGTATTACATTTCAGAGATGGATGAAAAAAGGGAGCGAGCAGGAAAGAGGGGAGTGTGTGTGTGTGTGTGTGTGTGTGTGTGTGGGGGGGGGGGACTGGTAAAACAGGAGGAAACAAAAAGGAAGATGAAAGAGATAGAGGACAAGGAGACAAGTAGTCAAGGAGACAAGTAGTCAAGGCGACAAGGCGGGAAAGTGTGTGGATGGCAAAGAAATGGAAGAAGGAAAAAGAGGATCGTCAGAGATGAAACGAAAAACAATTAAATCACCGAACGCTCTGTGTGGGATGGAGGGGGGGGAGGGGGGTATGGGGGGAAGGGGGGGGGAGAAAAAGACAGATTGGGAGATAAATGGTTGTCGACGGAGACGAGAGCGAAGAGTGAGGGTGCCGATAGAAGAAGAGATAGAAGACGAGATAGAAGATGAGATAGAAGACAAGATAGAACAAGAGATAGAACAAGAGATAGAACAAGAGATAGAACGAGAGATAGAACGAGAGATAGAACAAGAGATAGAACAAGAGATAGAACGAGAGATAGAACAAGAGATAGAACGAGAGATAGAACAAGAGATAGAACGAGAGATAGAACACGAGACGTCAGACTCGTGTTCTGTCGGGTTCTGGACTTTCCGGTCTTCAACGACACAAATTAACTTTGACTCTCCGCCGTCTGTTTAATCGGTTCTCCCACGTTCTGTCTCTTCCTGTTCACTTTCTCTCTTTCTGTCTTTTCTTCCTCCCACTCTGTATCCAACACGGCATAGAATGGTTCTTCAGAGTGATGCCATAGATAATTTATGGTTTCACAAAGAACCTTTCAAACCAGGGTTCTTTAAAGAACCATTTCCTTCAAGTAGTTATTCAAAAAACCTATAAAGTTGTCTCAAAGAAGCTTAAAAATGTTTCCTTAAAGAACCATTTCTGGTTCCATAAAGAACCTTCAAAACATAGTTCTTTAAGGAATAATTTTTGGTTCCATAAAAAACCTTCAAAACATGGTTCTTTAAAGACCAATTTCCTTGACGAGTTCTTCAAAGAACCTATAAAGGTGTCTCAAAGAACATTAAAAAATGGTTCTTTAAGGCACAATTTTTGGTTCTACATAGACATTTTCAAACCAGGTTTTCTAAAGAACCAATTCCTTAAATTCTTCAAAGAACCTATAAAAGTGCCTGAAATGAAAGAATGGTTCTCCAGTAGGTGATGGTTCTTCGTAGAACCACAATGCCTCTCAAAGAACCCTGATGGTTCTGTGTGTTCTCCTGTCTCCTCTCTGTGTAGGAGCTGGTCTGACCGGTGTCTCCATGAGGAAGGACAGTAACGAGGTTGATCTTCTTCTTCATGCACATTCCCCAAAATGTCGACGGACGGCTTTTTCATCGCATAAAGAAAACAGACTAGATCTGCGTCTCTCTCCGGCGGTCCGAGGCTCAGAGGACAGCTGTGGACTCTGAGCGACACTCATTAGGTCCATGATGCACCTCTTCATGTCCAGATGTGTTGCGTCATGGCTTAACCTCGGCCCCCCCCCCAGTTGTTGCCGCTCCAGAACCTCTGGGACGGATCCACTCCAACAACAGAGCTCTATACATTTATTTATTTTAATTGGAATCATTTAAAGCTAGTTTTCATCACTTCTGATCATGTATATTATATATATATATATACTGTATATATATAAATATGTATATATTATATATATTTTTATTATTTATATATACATGTATATACATATATATATACATATATATATAAATATATATATATATACATATAAATATATATATATATATACACATATAAATATATATATATATATATATATAAATATTTATATATATACTGTATATATAAATATATATATATTATATATATTTATATTATTTATATATACATTTATATACATATATATATAAAAATATATAAATATATATACATATAAATATATATATACATTTATATATATATATATATATATATATATATATATATATATATATATATATATATATATATATATATATATATGGTTTTCAAGTGTAACCGTACCTACACACACATCCCCCTCCTCTCCCTACACCCCCACCCCCACGTCTAGAGGCCCATTTCAGGCTGGATGAAGATGTTTTCTGCTCCATTTAAACTTTTCCCACTATTTTCATCCTGAATTTCCCTCCGAGGTGTTGATGGTTAAAAACTGTCGGTTACCATGACGACGTGCCGGCGGTTTTGACTGTCATGCCTGTAACCTTCAGCTCTTATCTGACCCGCCAACAGTTGCTGCTGTTCCCCGTTTATTGCTTTACAGTGTGACAGATAATACAAACTCACCTCTCTCCACCCAGAGGTCAGCTGTCGCTCTGCGGCTGGAGATAAAGTCGCTCTCCGAAGGGTCACCACACTTCACTCACTCAGTTTATGAAAGTTATTACTTATGGAAACTCATTTTCTGTTATACATAATCTATGCCCAATGTAAATTATATATATTTACATTATTTACTCATGATCTGTTGGAGTGGAAACGACTCTGAAAAGTTATGTTCATATATTTGACTATTTCACGTAGGCCTTTATTTTCTAGGGGTGCCTTTGTATCTTTTTAGGTGCTTTTATTTTGAAGCTCTTCCAGTGAGAACTGGAAGTAGATGTTATTTACTCATGATTGGAGGGATTGTATATTCCTTCGAAAAGGTTCCGTTCATACATTTGACTATTCCCTGTAAGCCTTTTATTTTGTAGTAGTGACTTTGTATATTTTTGGGGTGCTTTTATTTTGAAGCTTTTCATGCAACAAGTAGAGTAGATGTTATCTACTTATGAATGTTAGGAGTGGAAACAACTATGAAAAGGTTCCCTTCATATATTTGACTAGTTGCTGCAAGTCTTTATTTTGTAGGAGTGCCTTTGTATGTTTTTAGGTGCTTTTATTTTGAAGCTCTTCCAGCGAGAACTGGAAGTAGATGTTTTTAGGTGCTTTTATTTTGAAGCTCTTCCAGCGAGAACTGGAAGTAGATGTTTTTTTACTCATGAATGGTGGGAGTGGAAACGACTCCGAAAAGGTTCTGTTCATATATTTGACTATTTCCCATAAGCCTTTATTTTGTAGGAGTGCCTTTGTATGTTTTTAGGTACTTTTACTTTGAAGCTATTCCTGTGAGAACTGGAAGTAGATGTTATTTACTCGTGATTAGAGGGATTGGAAATTACTCCGAAAAGGTTCCCTTCATATATTTGACTATTTCCCGTAAGAATTATTTTGTAGTAGTGCCTTTGTATGTTTTTGGTGTGCTTTTATTTTGAAGCTTTTCATGCAACAAGCGGAAGTCAATGTTATTTACTCATGATTGGAGGGATTGGAAATTACTCCAAAAAGGCTCCCTTCATACATTTGACTATTTCCCGTAAGCCTTTATTTTGTAGGAGTGCCGTACTATGTTTTTAGGTGCTTTTACTTTGAAGCTCTTACTGCGAGAACTGGAAGTAGATGTTTTTTTTACTCATTATTGGTGGGAGTGGAAACAACTCCGAAAAGATTTGGTTCATATATTTGACTATTTCCCATAAGCCTTTATTTTGTAGGAGTGCCTTTGTATGTTTTCAGGTGCTTTTACTTTGAAGATCTTCCTGCAAGAACCGGAAGTAAATGTTATTTACTTATGATTGGAGGGATTGGAAATTACTCCGAAAAGGTTCTCTTTATATATTTGACTATTTCCCGTAAGCCTTTATTTTGTAGGAGTGCCGTACTATGTGTAATGACACGTAATGATAATCTGTATGCCGCATGGGAAGTAACGTTAGTTTATTCTTTTTTAGAGATGTTGCATAAAATGTATGCCGGTTGAAATTCAAGACATTACTTTTATTCTGAAGGGCAACACAAGCTATCATGGAGCCTCTATTATCACTTTCCCTCCTATTATGAATCTGTGTATTACCAGCACATATTAGTAGTCTCTGTCACATCCGTTATTTATGCGTGTGTATGCCTTTAAGATGATGAAATAGTTTCTTTGATGGCAGAAATAACCGATTTACCGGGTTACGCATAAGGCTGCGGTTAATAACTCGCCTCGCGGTGTTTCTCTTTATTAAAAAGGCGTCTCCGTTCCGTTTGTTGGTTGTGATCGTCACTCGTGGATCGGACGGTGGGCGGCTGGCACGGAAAAATACAGAAACAACACAAACGAAACAGATAGCTGTGAGTAATCCGGTCCTGGTTGTGAGGTTTCCTCTAAAGAATGGACAAAGGACATTTATTTAAGGATAGAGGTAGAGAGAGAGAGAGAGAGAGGAAGACCCTTCAGAAGAGGAAGAGCTCGTTATTGAGAGAGGAGATGAATAAAGGAGAGATGGAGGTAATCGGAGAGAAAACCCCGGAGAAGGTCGAGTTAATTAAAGCGCCACAAGAAAGAGGATGCGTGTTTCTTCTCCGTGTGGGAGCGACTCTGAAAACACGACTCTTCTTTGTTTGTGGAGGCAACAGGAGGGTGGAGAAGTCGAGACGACGGTGTCCTCCGCCTCCAGATGGAGACGGAGGACGTACAGTTTAAGACTTCACTTCACATCTTCCTCTCCGGAGTTTCATTTAAACTCCATCTCCACAATAAGCCTGTTTATATTAGCATTCGGTTTATTACCTTCGCATTGAAAATGCGGAAGGTAATGTTTTGATGCCGTGTATTTATTCATTTATTTATATGTGTGTTATTCTCATAAGTCAAAAAGTATTAAACCGAATCGCATGAAATTTGGTGGGATGATTGGTTATTATCCGGGGCCCATCTGAATATATTTTGGGATTGATTGGGTCAAAGGTTAAGGTCAAGGTCATGAAAAGGTCAACATCTTCTTTTTACCATACTTTATCCAATTGGCATTGAACTAAAATGTTAATAATTCAAAGCTCAATCTTGTGATATGTGAAGGTATGCGCTCTACCGGGTGCCCAATCTAGTTTATTTATTTGTTTGTATGTGTGTTACTATTGTGTTATTATCCGGGGACCATTTGATTAGACTTTGGGATCGATCAGGTCAAAGGTCAAAGGTCAAGGTCATGAAAAGTGGGATGATTAATAAAAATTCAATACTCAACCTTGTGATATGTGAAGGTATGCGCTCTACCGAGTGCCCGTTCTAGTTTGAATATGTATTTTTGGGCCTGCATTTTATTTATTTATTTGTTGCACCATTGGCCACGCTGATCAATCCGTCGACGTTTAGAAAATCACACGCATCGCCGGCAACAATGAATTCTTTATCAGTGCCCCCGCCCCCCCGCCCCCCCCCCCCCCACAGTTCGACCGGACACGCCGGACACCGGGGTGAAGTTTCCTTCCTCTCTCCTTCCCGTCTCCTCCCCCCTTACAGCCGGGCGTGTCGCCCGCTCTCCTAAAACCACTTTCCAGGAACACGTACGCATCATGTATTATCCTCGTCCACATCGCCCACACACACACACACACACACACACACACACACACACACACACACACACACACACACACACACGCACACACACCTCTTTAAATTATGTATGTCTGCATCAATAAATCTAGAGACACATACAATTAAACTACATCAACTCTATAATGTATGAGCCCCCCCCCCCTCCCCAACCATACACACACACACGCCCCCTCCCACACACAACCACACACACGTGAAGGTTTTCTCATCTGATTTGCCAGAGGAGAGCATGTTTCACTGCCATGCATGAACAAAGACAAACACTGAATTTTTCCGGCCTAATGAGCTGTTTTCAGGACCCCCCCCCACACACACACACACACACACACACACACACACACACACACACAAACACACACACACACGCACACACACACCCCTGCTGCCAAGGAGCTTGCGTGCCACACCCATGGAAACTAAACTAAAGAAAACTGCAACAAATCTAAATGGCGGTAAAAACAGTATCTCACATTATAATTTAAAGCAGAAAAAATCCCAGGATGGACATCGTTTTGCGTCGTTGCCACGGAGACATCGTGTGTACCTGAATATTTGTTTTGACCTATGTGTGTATCTGCATGTGTGTTAAATGACAAGCCGCCTGGTCAGGGTAGGAAATACACGAGTCGTGTAACAGTTCAGCTCCAACTCCCTCACCTGCCTCTGATCACCTCGTTAGTCCCTCATTCTCTTCACCTGGTCCTCACCTCTCACCTGCCTGATCACCTCGTTAGTCCCTCATTACCTTCACCTGGTCCTCACCTCTCACCTGCCTGATCACCTCGTTAGTCCCTCATTCCCTTCACCTGGTCCTCACGCCCTTCTCACCTGCAGCCCCTCCCCTCGTTAGTCCCTCACTCTTTAGCTCCCTCACTTCCACTTGTCCTCTGCCAGATCGTCTTGTGTTCTTCTTGAAGCCCTCCAGCGTTACCCAGTGTGTTCGTCTGTTCTCGTCTGTTTTGTTCCTGCGGGAACTTTGAGTAAAATAGATTACTTTCCTGTTCTGTTTCCTGAGTCGTGCATTTGGGTCCACCCTAATACTCCCGTGACAAGTCGTGAGGATTGTTCTTCCCCAAATGGTGTAGAATGCAATTCACTTCATTTCATGGACCTGCTGTTAGCTATCCGCTAAGCTAACTTAAAGAAACAAGAGCAGAGTAAGGATTTATTTTTGTTACAATTAAATAGGATTTTTAATTTCAAACGTTGTCACCAGGCGACACGCTGAATTCACAACGTTGGATACGTTTCATAAAAATAACTGTCGCTGTCCAAACATGTAAATTACAGTGCTCCCCGATGGAAGATATAAACGGAACAGTTTTGACAAGATAGATAAAATATGACAAACGCTCACTTACAAGTGTGTGTGTGTGTGTGTGTGTGTGTGTGTGTGCGTGTGTGTGTGTGCGTGTGTGTGTGTGTGTCGTCGGTTAAGCTTCAAGATGGAACATTGAATCTGATCCTCGCGAGTTCATTTTTAATTATACATCCCAAACTCTGCACGGCAGATTAAAATACAATGAACTGGAATATTCCCTGTTGGAGTTATTGAGATTATTACATTATTACATTTCCTAGTGAAGCTCCGCATAGGATGAGGAACCCACTTGAACTCTTTGTTCCTGTGTGTTCAGCTGTACAGGGACACATTAATACTTTATTAGAGCTTATTTGTCAAGTTTAAAAAGACAGTTTGCAGAATCAAACCATTAAATTATAGCAATTTGTATTAAATGTTTATGAATTAATTGGTCAAAGTACAATATTAAGCAACCGTTTGCTCTCTCTCTCTCTCTCTCTCTCTCTCTCTCTCTCTCTCTCTCTCTCTCTCTCTTGATACAGATTTGGGTTTTAGATATTTTTTTCTTTCATTTGGAAAGAATTCAACATCTTTATTTTTCACTGAAATGTCAAATTAAGATCAAAAGTCAAAACTATCCGGGTTGCTTCTTGACCGTTATCAAATATGGTCATCGCCACTATGTTCTTTAAATTTTGCCTGTTTTTCTGCGCATATTTTGCCTGTTTTTTTGCATATATTTGGCCTGTTTTGATGCCCCTATTTTGCTTGTTTAGCTGCCCTCTATTTTGCCTGTTTTTTTGCGTATATTTCACTTGTTTTGATGCGCATATTTTGCCTGTTTAGCTGCCCCTATTTTGCCTGTTTTGATGCACCTATTCTGCCTATTTTTCTGCCTTCATTTAGCTTGTTTTCACTTCTGTTTCTCATGGTTTGGCCGTTGTAAATTAGTTGTACATGCTTTGGCTTTTAATTGTTTATTTTTAGATTATTTTCATGGTTTCCTGTAATAATCTCCTGGTTCCTTTGACTAAACACGTCTCTGGCCAAACATCAGGAATGAATCTTTGTCCTCAACACTTCTCAAACTACACTCTGGGGTTGTTAAACTTATATTTCTCGGGGTGTGAGTCCCCCAGGCGGCGCTGTCGGGTCCCCCTGAACTACAACCACGAGAACGAGACTCTCTTCTCTGGGATTAAAATCAACGTGAGTTTCCTAAATGACTAAAAACTGAGAAGTTGAGAAAAGCTTTCACCCTCAAACTTCTCTCAGCGCGCTGCATCAGCGCGGCTCACCGGGGTAATCTTCAGTCTTTATGGCCACAGGATGTTTTATTCATTATGACCGACTGTTTCTGGCCCCTGGACCGGATGAACATTTTAGCAGAACTCTGTGGTATTTGCCTTTTTCTGGAGCTAATCCAAGGTTCACTTTTTTTGGAGGGGGGGCTATTTATCTTCCTTGGTGCCCCGCTCGGCCTCCTCTCCCCCCGCGGCGCTCTGGCTGCTGCTGTCAGGTTACACACTTAATCGTGCCTGTGGTTTTAAATCCTCCGCGATGGACCCTGCAGCAAAACAAGCAGAATGAAAGTCTTTCTGGAATCCATATCGGCTTGTCGATGGAACCGTAACGCGGCCATAAAACACCAACAGCTTTCACAATACCACCAGAGGGAATTCTACTTTTCCTCCATTTTGCGCCGAACGGTCTGAACACCAATCACAACGTCAACAGCCACTAAACCGAGATTTAATATGGGACTGAATGCATAAATACATCTGCAAGGCTGGTTGTGTGTTGCATGAATAAACAGAGTGTGTTATCAGCTCAATTAAGACTGTTATCAGCTCAATTAGGACTGTGCTATCAGCTCAATTAAGACTGTGTTATCAGCTCAATAAAGAATGTGTTATCAGCTCAATTAAGACTGTTATCAGCTCAATTAAGACTGTGTTATCAGCTCAATTAAGACTGTTATCAGCTCAATTAAGACTGTGTTATCAGCTCAATCAAGACTGTGTTATCAGCTCAATCAAGACTGTGTTATCAGCTCAATCAAGACTGTGTTATCAGCTCAATCAAGACTGTGTTATCAGCTCAATCAAGACTGTGTTATCAGCTCAATCAAGACTGTGTTATCAGCTCAATCAAGACTGTGTTATCAGCTCAATCAATACTGTGTTATCAGCTCAATCAAGACTGTGTTATCAGCTCAATCAAGACTGTGTTATCAGCTCAATCAAGACTGTGTTATCAGCTCGATTGAGCTGATAACACAGTTTTTAGCGATTACCTTCGCATTGAAAATGCTGAAGGTAATGTTTTGATATTTGTATGCATGCGTGCGTGTTGTTCGCATAAGTCAAAAAGTATTGAACCGAATCGCATGCAATTTGGTGAGATGATTAGTTATTATCCGGGGACCATTTCTTTAGATTTTGGGATTGATCGGGTCAAAGGTCAATGTCAAGGTCATGAAAAGGTCAAAATCTTCTTTTTACTATAGCGAGGTCAATTTATATCCAATTGTCATGCAACTAATGCAACATGTTCATAATTCAATGCCCAATCGTGTGATATGTGAAGGTATGCGCTCTACCGAGTGCCCCTTCTAGTTTACTCTGTTTCTAAAAGTTTATATTGACATACACCATGAACGCGAATACTAAAATATCTATTTTGGGCTCTTATTTAAAGCTGTTGGTGTGAACGCAGCATTATAGTCGGTGATATCTGTTCTGCGTGTTTGTTTTCTGTCTTTAAGTTACATTATTGTTGCTTTGTGCGAGAACTGTTTGACAACTCTTCCCTGGTGGTGCGTTTCCATGAATATAGATAACACATTTTCTCTCTCTACTTAATATAGTCTCACTGATAACTATATTCAATATATGACAGGTTTTCTTTCTGTTTGTCGTCTGTAGTCATTTCAGTGATACTACTACTTACCCTTGTACGGGGGCAAACGTATGTATATAATTATGACAAGAATTTCAATAGTCTTTACATAATTATATATTTAGGGTCTGGACCAAGTGGACCTGATTCAGCCCTAACTATAAGATGATAAAAGAGGAAGGTTTTAAGTCTACTCTTAAATGAGGTGACTGTATTTGCCTCCCAGACTGAAGGTGGAAACTGGTTCAGAAAAGAGGTGCTCAGTGTATCCTAAAACGTCCCCTAGCAGCCTATCAGCCTATAGCAGCATATCTAGGTCTGGACCAGGTGAACCTGGCTCAGCCCTAACTATAATCAGAATTAACAATGTGTGATGGAGAAATGTAAATTCATCCATAAGTAGAGAGAGAGAGAGAGAAGAGGAGAGAGGTGCTCAGTGTATCCTAAAGCATCCCACAGCAGCCTACCAGCCTCTAGCAGCATCTCTAGAGGCTGAACATTAATACGGTATGCTCCATCAATTTGGTACATTGTTTGACCTCAGATGACCTTGACTGTACTCTACAGTATATTTACAGTATATTTCCTAGTGTCTCTGCGGTTTGAAGGTGACTAAGAAAGACAGCTATGCTCTGTGCTTCCATAAATAATCCCTCACCCGGGAACGTTGTAGACGGACGCCAAAGTCATGACATCATCCGGTACTGATGGGTCCCAAATGTCAAGGTCAAGCAAACACGCAGAACAAATGAGTACATACTCCTCTACGTGTGTAAATATTATTGATGTGTACGGCGTCTGAATGCGGCCGGACAAACAAACACTCGTCCACACGGCGCTCTCATTCAAACAGACATCTGGGCGAGAGGAGGCTTCATGCATCTCAAGTTCCTCCCGAGGGACAAACGCACAACCTCTGGAATAATGACGCACACAGACACACATGAATACGGCTAGAGGGAGGAATATATATTCAAATGTGCATTCAATAGGCCGGCAGTTGTTTTTAGATTTTTGGGGGCTTATTTGCTTGTCTTCTGTCAGGATAGTGGAAAGAAAACATTTAGAAATACACATGTAGGTTTTTATTTTTACTAAACATCTTTATGGTGGCCTATGCAGAAGTCAGCGTTCGATAATATTAGCATTTTTAAACATATGCTATAGAGATATAAAATTATTTTTGTCCAATAAATCCACTTAGGATTTTCATGATGATATGTATTAGTTAACTTTTATTTACCTGTAGTGTCTTCCATAATCTCTGGAATGGTATAATATATTTCTCTAAAAAATGTGCACTTAATTTACATCAAACTTTACAGTTGTATTCCTATCCAAACACATGAAAGGTATTTTGATACAGGTTTTGGGGTTTCCTTTATTCATGTTGTTTTATGGAATATTGTTTTATAAATTGTTGACATTATGACTGTAATGCATCTTCTGATTTATGGCCCACTGTAAAACCGACCAGCTCATCTCAATAAAATAATGAAGCTAACGCAACTCAAATGGCGTAGAAAGTCGTCGTGACTTGAGTGACTTCTAGTTGTCTGACTCAATTTTAATTTGATCTTATTTTAATAATGAGTTCATACAAACTTTACAAATAAGTTTAAATAAATAACAGTTTTAAGTTCAATGCAAATAAAGGTTTAATTTGCATATTTTATGACATTTAAAAATATGTGGTAGTTATGTTAATAAAAATAAAAGACATATACATACAAAAATACATTTCCTGATATTTCTGTTTTTATTAGAAGGACCAATTGAGGTGAATTTGTATATTTTTTTAATAATTCAGTTTTTCGAATTTTATTTTGAAATTAAGATTAGGTGCATAAAGTATAAAATAACATGCTCCAATTTTGTTGATGGCTGTAAATTCAAACTTTCCATATATTGAGTTTCAAACCAATTTGGCAGGTATCTAAAAAAGAAAATCTAGTTTGTACTAGTCATATATTTACTTGAGTATACCTAACAATAAATACGTTAGTTAAGAGTACTCCATTTAATATTTTTTTCCACTAAAATTTGAGTTATTAAACTTAATGGGTTCAAGGCAATCGGTTCTCTCAAACACTTTGAGTTTACTTTACTCATCA
>CM070099.1:22756916-22799416 GCA_036178185.1 Liparis tanakae | reverse complement strand
AGATACATATATGTGTAAACAAATTATATATATATATATATATATATATATATATATATATATATATATATATATATATTAATGTTATGAACCCGATCTGACAATAAAAGATTTGAAACTTGAAACTTGAAACGAGGGCGTTACATGTTAAGACGTTTGTGAGATGTCCTCAACACGTATGAAGCAGAACTAGTGGTGAGTTCTTCATGATGGATGAAGGAGATGAGAACTGCCACAGAGATAAGCCCCGCCCCCTCGTGATGATTCTTACCGCTTTTGGTGTGAAAACGACAAAATTTAGACTTTTTCGACCAAAACAATAAACACAACACAAGAGACTGGTTCCGGTGTTTTCCTCTCCTCCACCGTAACATTTGGAAAGCAACGCGTCGGCGAGACGTCGCGTTTAACTATCGCCCGTCGAGACGTCTACGATGTTTCTGTGCTACGAGGAAAGGTCGCGCTGGGTGAGAGACGTTGACGGGCGTCGCCCCGCGTCAACGCTGAGATCTGACGCCTGTCGACCGCGATGACAAGATCACAACGGAAAACACGTCCGATGTCTTTGTCCTGCGTGTGTTTCCCCGGAAACTCCCAGAATGCATTGCTTCCCCTCTCAATGTCTGCTTTGTAATTCTTGTCGCAGCCTTTCAGACGTAGTCAATAATCCTTCTTTAAAACGAGCATCAGGCGAGCCGACGTGACGGAGGGGAACGTTGGGGGGCTTCATGATGACACGTGTTGAATATGATGTTCATCATTTATTCACTTCATAATCGCCTGAAACTACGAATCACGTCTCACTTCTCACGAGATTTGAGGCTTTCTGCGTCGAGTTTTCACGCCGCAGAAAGCACGCTGTCAGGCTGAGCTCCTGTATTACACACACACACACACACACACACACACGCACACACACTGCACCTCCCACCTGTTAGCCACCATCCCGCATGCAGCAGGATGAGCTCTCTCTCTCTCTTTCCCGTTGCTCGCCCTTTTACTTTTATCTGTTTTGTCCTTTCTCCATTTCCATCCCTCTTTCCGTCCTCTCTTTGTTTATTCCCTTCATCTCATCCCCCATTGTTCCTCCTCTCTCTCTCTCTCTCTCTCTCTCTCTCTTTCTCTCTCTCTCTTCACCCCCTGCGGCTAAATCTAAGTGCCAGGATGCATTTGTATGGCCTAATTTGTGTGTGTGTGTAATTTGGTGTGTGTGTGTGTGTGTGTGGTTTGCAAACACAAATGTGAGGTTTGACCTTGTGCATCCGACCGCATCCAAGCTTTATTTCCCCACAGGTGTATACTGTTGAGCATGTGTGTGTGTGTGTGTGTGTGTGTGTGTTCACGTGTGTGTGTGTTCACGTGTGTGTGTGTCCTTTGTCCTTGTGCACTCACGCATATCAGCACTTCATAATTCTACACAGGTGTATGTGTGTATGTTGCGACATGCATGTGCTTATTTGCGTCGGGGTGCGTGTGTGTGTGTGTGTGTGTGAGTGTGTGTGTGTGTGTGTGCCTACGAGGCACCTGCAGGTGCAGTCTATTCGATGTAGCAGGTTGTGAAGACGAGCGGGTCGCGTGTCAGACGTTGTTTAGTCAAAACACGCAGACACCGATGCAAAGACACAGTTCTACCCCTTCAAAATAAAAGCTGAGACGATATTTTATTTTATTCAACAGCTTTCATCTTAATGTTGGATTTCCTCCGTTTATAATAACCAAGTGGCCCAACACACCTTCTCCACAGGTAACATATCACCTCAGATATTTATAAAAAAATATATTTTAAAAAAATAAATATTTGCTATTAATTTAATGTGAGATAAATATTAAGCTTTCTTGACATTATTGTGGAGGACAATTTAAAAAGGGTCTTTTTTTGGAGTCCAGGAAAGTTGAAGGCAAAATCTGAACAAGTGTGTGTGTGTGTGTGAGAGAGTGTGTGTGTGTGTGTGATTTATTGTGTGTCCACCAGGTGCTGATGCAATCTGCAGAAGTTGTTGCAACACAACACGTGTGTTGACACTGTTTGTGTTTGTGTCTCTTGAGCTTTATTTTGGTGTAAAGCTGGAGGAGCGCTGAAGAGTCTCAGGCAATGACGCAGTTCACTTTGTTCCTTTGTGTTCTCTCGGTTCTCCGTGGTAAACGTTACAGAACAACGCGACCTCGCCGAGCGGGAATCAAAGGGTTAAAAACCTTCATCTCACTTTGTCCCCGGTGGAAGAAAACTACCGAAAAAAAAGATTAAAAAGAAATGAAACTGTGATCAAAGAGAGTGATCGTAGCAGCTGATGTCATGACATCATCACAACCTAATCAATAAGTATTTTAAAGATATATTATTATATATTTTTATTATTTCCCTGTAAGGAGAAACTCCACACATCTAAAAAACAGCTCCATTCACCACATTTGTCCACACCCTATTTTATGCCAAGTGTTCACATCTAGTGCTTTATTGCAGAGAGAGAGAGAGAGAGAGAGAGAGAGAGAGAGAGAGAAAGAAGAAAGAGAAAGAGAAATAGAGAAAGAGAGAATCAAGAAGTCAAGTGTAGCTGCTCTCTCTCTCTCTTTCTCCTCAAGAAGTCCCTGAGAGGTTATACATCTATACATCCTCCTTTTAGATTAATGAATCTGCATGCAAAGCGCCCGTGGGGAGGGGAGGGGGGGAGGGGGGGCTATAAAAAAAGAACAATTCAACAATTATTTCTCTCCTCCCTTCCACCTGTTTTCAGAGGTCTCAGTAATAGACCGGTCAACACACACACACACACACTCGTTTTCCTCCTTTGTGGGGCCCAAACTTATTTTACCCATTTGTGGGGACCAACATTTCCTGTGGCTACACGCACAAACACACAAACACACACAAACACACACATACATACACACAAGCAAAAACACACACTGACACACATGTTTTCTTCCTTTGTGCGGCCCAAACTTATTTTACCTATTGTGGTGGGGCCCACCCTTTCCATTGGTTACACACACACACACACACACACACAGGCAGACAGGCATGCACACACACACACACACACACACACACACACACACACACACACACAGGCAGACAGGCATGCACACACACACACACACACACACACACACACACACACACACACACACACACAGTAGTTTTTCTCCTTTGTGGGGCCTGAATTTATTTTACCTATTTTTGGGGCCCACCCTTTCCAGTGGTTGCACACACACACACACACACACACACACACACACACACACACACACACACACACACACACACACATAAACACACACACACACACACACACTTTTGACCAGCTTCACCTTGCCTTTCTCTCCTGCTCACTCTTGCTTGCTCATGCAGAAAACTAGCAGAACCCGAGAGGCGCCACACACAGAGTGCTGCACCGCTTCAGGAGGAGGAGGAGGGGGGGGAGGAGGAGGAAGAGGAAGAGGAGGAGGAGGAGGAGGAGGAGGACGTGTTTCAGGTCATCCTCTTTAATTCATCAGGACAAAGAAACCAGGTTAGGAGAAATAAGGTCAACACGGGACACCAGAGGAGGTGAGGCTGCTCTGAAATGAGATGGTTGCTGAACGGTAACATGCTGGAGACGGCAGGAGTCTTCCTATTTCCTTCATTCCTTCCTCCTTTCCTTCCTTCCATCCTTCTTTCCTTTCTTGTCTTTATTCCTTCCTTCCAACCTTCTTTCCTTCCTTGCCTTCATTCCTTCCTTCATCCTTTCTTTTCCTTGCCTTCCATCCTTCCTTATCTTCATTCCTTCCTTGCTGCCTTAATTCCTTTCTTCCTGCCTGCCTTCCTTCCCCTTTTCCTTCCTTGTCTTCATTCCTTGCTGCCTTCTTACCACCATTTCTTTCTTGCCTTCATACTTTCTTTCCTTCCTTCCTTCATTTATTCCCTGACTTCCTTTATTCTTTCCTTCCTTACTTGTCTTAATTCCTTCCTTCCTGCCTGCTTTCCTCCCTTCCCTTTTTCCTTCCTTCCTTCCTTCCTTGTCTTCATTCCTTCCTTCCTGGCTTCCATCCACAATTTATTTCTTGTCTTCATTAATTCCTTTCTGCCTTCCTCCCTTCATTTATTCCCTTCTTTCCTTCCTTCCTTCCTTCCTTCCTTCCTTCCTTCCTTCCTTCCTTCCTTCCTTCCTTCCTTCCTTCCTTCCGTCCTTCCTTCCTTCCTTCCTATGTGTGTGTGCACATGCTTTGTGTTCTCTGATTGTCTCTCCTGAGGATGGAGAGAGAGAAGGAACCGGATCGATACGACGTGAAGCTCTCCACGAGAAAGACGAGGGACGCATTGATCTGAGCTTCTTCCTCATTGTTGCTCACAGTTTGTCTTCCTCTCTTCCTCTCTCTCTTTGTTCGTAGTTCTGCGGTTCCGTCTCTCCGTCACCAGATAAAAGGTCGTGGGCCAAGACGCCGAAGGAGACAATCGAAGAAGACGCAAAACGTCTTCGGTTCCGTGGAGACGGCGTTCCCTTAATGTAAGACGGACTCTTTCTGCACAATCTGAGTCGTTTGGATCGATAATCGTGAAACCTAGAAAGAAAAAGTAAGAAGTCATCTGGAACCAAATATGGTGCCGTAGAAGAACCATTTCTGGTTCCATAAAGAACCTTTTAAACCAGAGTTCTTTAAAGAACCATTTCCTTAAATATTTCTTCAAAAGAACCTAGAAAGGTGTCTCAAAGAATATTAAAAAAATGGTTCTCCATGGTACCATTTCTGGTTCCACAAAGAACCTTTCAAACCAGGGTTCTTTAAGGAATATTTTCCTTAAAGAGCTCTTCAAAGAACCTGTAAAGGTGTCTCAAAGGAAAAAAATAATTCTTAACTAGGTGATGGCTCTCCGTAGAACCACAAAGTCTTATAAAGAACCATTTAAAAACCATTATTTTTCTGTGTGGCCCAGTATTTTTAAGTATTTGGCTTTATGTCGTATACAATAACATGTGTAGTATATAATAACATATGTAGTATATGATAACATTTGTAGTATATAATAACATGTGTATTATATAATAACATGTGTAGTATATAATAACACGTGTCGTATATAATAACTGTGTAGTATATAATAACATGTGTAGTATGTAATAACATGTGTAGTATATAATAACATATGTAGTATATAATAACATATGCAGTATGTAATAACATGTGTAGTATATAATAACATATGCAGTATATAATAACATATGCAGTATGTAATAACATGTGTAGTATATAATAACATATGCAGTATATAATAACGTGTAATATATAATAACATAAGTAGTATATAATAACGTGTAGTATATAATAACTGTGAAATACACCTCGTGTGGTTTCAGTATCCAGCTGACTGAGTGCAGATTGTCCCGGTGGGGTTAGGGTGGACCCAAATGCACGACTCAGGGGACAGATAATTAAATTAAAGATCCTTTACTGAGAGCGTCGTCGGAACAGACAGAATAATCAAACTGTGGAACGCTGGAGGGCTCGGTCGGAAAAACAAAAGACGACCTGTCAGAGGACAAGAGAGGGAACCTGAGTAGACAGGACTAACGAGGGGATGGGCAACAGGTGAGACGGGCATGAAGACCAGGTGAAGGTAATGAGGGACTAACGAGGGGAGGGGCAACAGGTGAGACGGGCATGAGGACCAGGTGAAGGTAATGAGGGACTAACGAGGTGATCAGAGGCAGCTGAAGGGAGCTGGACTGACGAGATGGAAGCAGGATCTGGAACGACGTGAGAGAATGAATTGAAATTAAATGAAATTAAATGAAATTAAATGAATGAATGAATGAAATATACTTTATTAATTCCCAAGGGGAAATTTGTTGGCAACAGTAGCAGCACCGATAAAACTAAACACAATAAAATATAAGTATAAGAAAGAATGAAAGTGACTGTGCATAAAGTAAAGTGTGCAAAGTGAAATATAAAATACAAAATAAAATAACCACTAATAAAGAAGGAAGGTGTGGAGCTGAGCGGTCACACAGATCCCCTCCCCCGCCACGCTGTCGGGACGTTCCGGGACGTCTGCTCCTCGTCTCTCCGATGCTCCGGATCCGGTTGTCGCAGCGTTTTATGATTATTCGTGACTCGGGTTTCGGTGTTCTGGTTGTTCTGGTTGTTCTGGTCGTTACCGACAGAACACGCCGTCCTCTAACGGCCCGAGCAGCGCCAGGTAAAAGCCACTCATCCGTCTGGGTCTGTTCGTTCTGATTCGTGTTCCCGCACTAAACTACCAATTACTTCTTCTTTTTACGTCTTTATTATTCTCTCTCCGTTGTTTTTTTTCATCGCTGAAAGTGAATAGAGGACCCAGCGTCGGACCCACAACCTCCCTGACTGCACGATGTCTCCGGCTCCACATCGTTGAAAAAAATCCATGAAAGAAAAACTCAAATAATTTTTTTATGTGCAATTATTTGAATTGTGTTTTTATATCAATGTATATTTTGCATCGTGTGTGTCGTCATATTTTGTTAATAACAAAAAATACTTTAATTTGTGCAGGAAACTACAGATATAGTATTATTGTTATATTTAATTAATATTATAATTAAAAAAACTTCTGTGTTATTTAAAAAAAATTGTGAATTGTTTATCCGAATGTTGTGTACGTCATAAATCATAAATCCTTCTGCACATTCCTGCAAATAATAAAGGTTTTATTTAATCTTTCACTATTAGTTTACCTGGATGCATAACCATTGTATAGGAACCTGATATATAATTGGTATTTGAAGTTTTTAAGTACTTTCAAAGTACCAACTTTACAGCCCTCTGATGTCACTACATCCATTGTTTGATGACGAGTCCTTAAATTCAAGGGTAATCCATTCAGCGCTGGTATTTGACTTCAATGTTTTAATGTTCTTTGTAAGCCGTTGTTTCATAAAGCTCCACTCGGGTAGAATATGCTCTATTGAGTTGATGCAGTTCATCTCCGTCCTCTGGAAGCATATGTTTGGAAATGGAAATGGATGTCAATAAGTGCTGAAATTCATTCTTTAAGGAATGTTACCCATGCAGCTCGTAGCAGCTGGCAACCGTCTCCGGTAATGGGGTTGTCAAAATAAAACACATCATAGAGGAGAAAAAAGTTCATGAAGAAATGAAGCGAGACCTGCTTTTTGATAGTTCCCCCATATGGACGCTATAGTTTTCTTTTCATTTATTTTACACAAAACAACACACACAAAAACACTTTGTCAATGAATCCATTAATTGAGAAAATAATGAAAGTATTGCTGGTGTAAATACTTGTTGCATCTCTCCTGACGTGGGTCGCGTGTACACTGTGATCGTGTTTTACTTAAATATTATCGTACACTCAGAGATAGCCTAGTGGCATAATCCTCCACTTAATATGTACCATGTGTTAGCGCCCACAAAAAGACACACTCCGATGTATCTTGTATTTATAAGTAAGGCTAGTTAATTCTAAAGTATTCTAATAGATAAGATTCATTTTTAAAATATTATAAAGAGATTGCATTATAAAATTTTCCTTTGCCCGTCCATGAAACGGTCAACATTCAAGGTAAATGGTTGCCATCGGCGCTTTTCTTCAACCCCCCCAACATTAGATATCATGTGTTTTTTTAATGTACCTACCTAAAGCCCATAAAGTACCTCTTTTTGTTGCCGTGGTGAGTGTTTTTCCAGGGGGATTAGGGGGAGGCTTAGGATTGGTTTGTCTTGGACGGCGGACAGACCTCCTCTGGAACGCCAGAGTAAATGTCCGGCGGCGTCACTTGGGATCCTCGGAGATCATTCTCATCCCTCGGCTTACAAACCTCGTGAACTACAGCTCTGAGCCTTCCCACCAGCCGTACAGGTCTTAGCTGTGAGCCAACCTCCCCCCCCCCCCCCCGGCACAACCGCTCCTCAGATTTGATTAGTGTGTAAGCTAGTGGGAAGCAAAGTTCATCAGCAATTCAGTTCGGGATTTGGGTTTTTTATTGCAATATGGGGATGTTAATGCAGCTGTTTGTGCAGCTGGAAATGAAGAGACTCTGTAAAGTATCGTCTTAACGTGGTATACAACATTTACAATGACATATCTTATATACACGTATATGTATATATATATATATATATATATATATATATATATATATATATATATATATATATATATATATATTATAATGAATCCATTGCTGATGTAAATACATTATTTTTTAAGTATGAATATATAATATTTTTCTTTTCTTTTTTCTTTTCTTTGTTATTGTTATTTTTTCTTTTTTCATCTTTATTTTATATTAATTTTTGGATTTATTTGATTTTAATTTAGGATAGGAATTTATAAGCATTGTTTGCTTCTACCTATATACATTTTCAGTCTTTGTCTTTAGCATATTATATAGAATAATATTGTATTGTATTTGATTTAATTGACTGAATAAAATACACAAAAACAACAACAACAACAACATGCATTTCATTCAACACGTCCCTGAAACAGTTTTAACTGCTTTATAATCTTGCTGCACACACACACAGATAAACTGTTTGTGTGTACAAGTAGCCCCCCCCCCACACACACACACACACACACACACACACGCGCTGCTGGTAACTCAGTAATTATGTATTGGAAGGCCAGAGTGAGCGTTACGGATCATTACGAGATCACACTGAGGAGAAACAACACAATTAAATGAGTTACAGGAGCGGACTCGGGGGATTGGAGATATTGGAAGAAGGCTAGCGCTTTCATTAGCGCAGCGGTCGGGTCCCTGAAGAGTTGAAGCTCAACCGGCCAATCGGTGGCCTCGGTCCTTTTCATGCTGATGATGGTGGAACCCAGACATCAGCCAACACAAACACAACAATCAACTCAGCAGAGCCTGAAATACACCTGCAACGTTAATGTCAAGGTGTAACAGATTATTTAGATTCTGCAGTCTTGAGCTTTAAATTAATACATATAAAAAAGATATTATAATAGGAAGTATTAGGGAGGATATTGCTATGACTTTTATGAATTTATTGTATACACTGTGTACTGTATTGACTGTATGATATGATAACAGAGATACAGTTTATATATATATGTTTAAATGTATGTTTATATGTATGTTTATATGTATGATTATAAATATGTTGCATGGGGATGGATATTAGTTAGTATTTTAGAAATGTGGAAGCCGGTTGAAGCACGTGAAGTTACTTTAATGCGGAGAGTAATATACTGGACTTTTATTTTGAAGGGACTTTTTAAACTAACTATTTTTTTTAATTATTATTTTGAAATTATTTTTGGTGTGTTTTTTGTTTGCAACTATGTTTTTGTGTTTTTTATTTAACTTTTTCGTGTTTTTTGTTTGTAACTATTTTTTGTGTGTTTTTTTATTGAAAAACATCTGTAAATGTCTAATTAATGCACAATTTAAATAAAAAACAAACAAATACAAAACAAACAAACAACGCACCGAACATCAAGAGCTGGGTTACCGAGTGACTTTTCCTCGTACACACATCAACAAATCCTGCCGAGCTCTGGACTTCTGTTCTGGTCCCACCGCTGACGTCAAGATAATTAACACATGATTGAATGTGTATATGTGTGTGTATGTGTGTGTGTGTGTGTGTGTGTGTGCGCATTTACTATGATGACATTATTATATGTTATGCAACTCTACAGTCCAAACTGCTGATGAAGCGGTGTCTGTGTCTGTGTGTGTGTGTGTGTTTGTGTGTGTGTGTGTGTGTGTGTGTGCTGCAGCATCATGACAATCTCCTCCTCACTTCGCGGCGGTACCGCTGCTTAATGGACCCCCCGGGCGCTCAGAACCAACATGCAGCGGCGCCGGGTGCGATTACTCCTCACGGCGCCTCTAATGAAGCTCCTCTGCTGATTCGCCCATTTCAGGGTCAGGGGTGTGTGTGTGTGTGTGTGTGTGTGTGTGTGTGTGTGTGTGTGTGCACAAGTGTGCGTTAATTAAAAATAGTGCAGCAGAAAGCAATAAAATATATATATTTATATGCATTATAGAGAAAATTCATGTTGTTTTTTTCTGCTTCCTCTACTTATTCTTATTTAGTATTCTTAATTTAACAAGACAATTCCAGCGAGGCGGGAGTCTGTGAGGCAGCCTTGTGTGTGAGAATAAATGAATAAAAAGTAGTCACAACAAGGATACAAATAAACCACATTAAAAAAGAAAAAGTGCAATATTGTAGAAGCAGTGGTTAGAATAACGTTCTCCGTGGAGCGGCGCTTTATTTTGAAAATGCAGACACGCGTGCTATAAAACATATTTACTTCTCGACTTCTACCTCAGACTGAAGTTTACTCACAACATATATTTAACGTCATTTTGCATCCCCTCTGCAGTGGATTAGATAAATGGTGCGATGGGATTTAATCAGATGGTTCTTCCAGAGATTGCTAATCTCAAGGAAAACAGATAACAGGATAAAAAGCGACGTATTAAAGAAACTGTATCTTCCGGAAAAACACGGTTAGTAGGAAGAGTGATGGCGTTCCACTCTCTCTCTCTCTCTCTCTCTCTCTCTCTCTCTCTCCCTCTGTACATATTTCTAATCCACGAGATAACTTCTACCCAAATAATGATTGTCTTTAGTTTCAGTTCAGCGATGTGGAGTTTGAAGATGTCCATGAATCTCTTCCTCTCTGCTGCTGTCGGTTGTAGATTTCAGACTTTGCACTATTTCAATATGCAACTGTAGTAAATTATTCTTAAACTCTAAACACCAGAATGTCCTGATTTAAATGCACAAAGTCCTCCCTGGACGTAGAGTAGACCCATCGCACTAAACGTAACTTTAAGAAGTAAACACACACACACACACACCGTGAAACGAGAAGTCTTCTTCATGTGATCCTCCTTTCATTTGATCTCCGGCCCCGAGGTCATATTTATCTGAGCTGTTGCAACTTCAGCCTCGACACGTCTCCCAAAACAAGAGAATTTACTCCCCGAATTCTCCAAATGTCCCGAAGGGGCTCGAGCTGCGGGATGAAAGTCGTCCGACGCGATTGGCCGTGATGCCACGAGCTGCAGGTCGGAGCTGAAGTGCAACAACTTCACTTCAAAGTCGCCCTGTTTGTTCTTTGCTGCTGCTTTGTATTTCATTTTTTATACGGACGAAACACAGTAACGCCAGATACCTGGTGGAGGATTACGGCGATGCACCGACGAGCAGCAGAACGGTATTATATATGTTTATTAACAATGGAGGCTGGTGGACATTTTGTTTTTAGTAGAGCCGTCTAATCAACTTTAGCAAACATGCATACGCTCATACATCTACATCTGCCATCATCAATGTAGTTAGTTTCTTTAAATAAGAAATTGTATTAAATAATTTTTAATAATTTTAAAAAGCTCACACACATGTATTTTTATTCCTTTATTTTTATTTATTTATTTTTAAAACATTTTATATTTATATTTATTTATTTTTATTCATTTTTTTTTTTCTCAATACTCTGACTTTATAATGTTTTTCCACTGTTTTGTCGTCCTCTAGGTGTTATGTCTATGTATTGTCTTTTGTCTTATTATAAAACATTTAAATACATTTTAAAATAATGTAAAAAAACATCCCAGAATCATTCAATGCAAAACTAGTATCAAACACATATTACTTAAATACTAATATTCATTTTGACGATATAAATATGAAAACATTTACGTTTTTTTAATAATGTGAAAGCCGTACTGTCCTCATCTATATCATGAAGATTAGGTATATGACATTCCTTTACTTGGTGAAAGTGATTTTAAGGTTATTGGACCCTCATCTTGGTGTGAACTCGATATTTTAAACCAGCGTATTTTTTCTAAGCATTCGATATATATATTTTTTTCGTCTTTTTTTCTCGTGTTGTTTTTAAAGCCCCCCTTCGAAAACGAGAACAAACATCTTCGTGGGATTATCCTCGGCTAAATAAAGGTTATGGAAGAACAAGCTCACATTACCATAATAACTAATAATATCCATATTGGTTTTGCCTTCGTGAGGAACTCGTATATTATTCTTGATTCCTTACAGCTTTACAGCCTCAGGGATCAATTACATAACTTTTCAAGCCTGATACACTTTTATCTCTGACTGGGTCTCTGGGTACTCCACCGCCAAGCTGCAGAAATATATACATATATATCACGTTGTTTTATTGGCCACAGGAAGTGATCGAATCAGACGCTGAATTACACCGGCTGAAATACCTTTTCACCCTCAGGTGATACAAAAAAAAAAAACACTTTTCTTTGCTTACAGCGGATCTTTTCTTTTTAGATATCGGGCTCCGTTTCTTTTTCAAGCCGACATTTATCTCGGGCCTTGTTTGGAAATAAGTAAGCGATACGTTTGTTTTATTCTTTCAAATGAGGATGGTGTAAAGTAAGGATGAAGTAAAAGAGAGCGAAGAGCGACAAAGAACATCCGTCTGAGACGAGAGGAAGAAAGGATGAAGAGGATGAGACGTCTGACGGGGAACAGATTCTCAGGTTGGAGGAGACGAGCCAAGTGGAAGAACCGTGATAAGTTTAATTATCTGGGTGTTGGCAGAAAATCCCTCCTTTCTTTGGCTTTTTACCAAATTAAATTTGGCTAACACTCAAAGTAGGCCACAAATCACACACACACATACACACATACACACACACACACACACACAAAAACACTCACACATACACACTTGTTTTCCTCAAAAGTGGGGCCCAAACTTATTTTACTTATTTGTGGGGTCTACACTTTCCAGTGGTTACACACACAAACACACACACACACACGCAAAAACACACACACAAACACACACACAAGCAAAAACACACACACATACATACACACACAAGCAAAAACACAAGCAAAACACACACACAAACACACACACTCGTTTTCCTCAATAGTGGGGTCCAAACTTAATTTACCTATTTGTGGGGTCCCCACGTTCCAGTGGTTACACACACAAACACACACAAGCAAACACACACACATACACACAAGCAAAAAAAACACACACAAACACACACAAGCACAGACACACACACACACACAAACAAACACACACATACATACACACACACACAAGCACACACAAGCACACACACACGATCCTTCCGGAAGAACTATGCTAATTGCATCATGCATCACACACCAACTCACTTTTACTTCACTGCATGGACCACAGTGACTGTACAGTCACATAATCCTTAACACATCATGTCTCTTGCAAATATAGACGACTATGTATTTTTACATCAGGTTGTAGTGTGTGCCAGAAGAATGGACTGAACCACAGGCTGCAGGAAAGTACTGGCATTATGTACTGGCATTATGTTCGTAGCTAATACATCAGCGCTGCAACACAATGGCTGCTTGCCGGCTCTGACACACTCACATTTTAAATGCCAGGTCGACATTGGCCCGTAATTTCTCTCGGTTTCTTATCATTTAGGCTGGCGTGTATGACAGCATGTATAACGGATTACTGGATTATCCCGGTGGACATGAAATACTCTGGGACAGGATAACGGTGTGAGGCCTTAAGGGAGGGGACTTACACTAAAAGAAATACAAGTTTAAGAACCACAATATATAGTTTGAGGAGCGTTAAGGACATAGATTAATTACTGATGTTTGGCCAGAGACGTGTTTAGTCTAAGGAACCAGGAAATGATCACAGTAATCAACGAAGATAATGCAGAAATAATTTACAATGGCCAAAGTATGGAAAAGAGGATTTAAAACAGGCAAGAATTGGGGCAGCAAAGAAGGTAAAATAAGGGCAGCTAAACGGGTAAAATAGGTAGAGCAAAACCGTCAAAACCGGGGCAACAAAACAGGCTAAATAGGGGTAGCAAAACAGGCATAATAGGGGCAGCAAAATAGACGAAATAGGGGCAGCAAAACAGGCAAAATAGGGGCAGCAAAATAGGCAAAATAGGGGCAGCAAAACAGGTGAAATAGGGGCAGCAAAACAAGATTAATTTGGGCTGCAAAATAGGGGCTGCAAAATGGATAAAGTAGGGGCAGCAAAATGACATCAGGTTAAATAACCTACATTTGAAAAACAGAGATGTTACTTTTCTATCTGTATTAGGGAGGAAAGAAAACCACTTGCCAAATTAATTTTACATCCAAGACTTCTTCAAGATATGGAGATGACAGGTCATGAGTTACTGCACGGCGCTGAGAAGAGGCTTAATTAATTAGCTGAGCGGGGGAAAGAAGAGAAGTTGTCATCTTCACGCCAATGAGACACCCACTTCTGATCCGACAGTCACTTCTGATCTGCGCGGCAGCCGTCGGCGCTGACGTTACGTCTGAACCGACTGTAATCGGACAGACTGGTTGTTAATTCAAAGAATAATGGATTCCTTTCACTGCTAATTAAAAATGCAAAGTCCGCCTCAATGAGAATGATCAAAACAAAGGAAAATGACATAAAAATGAAAGACGAGAGTGTTCGGAAAGTGCCGTTAATACCGAGAACATTCTCGCCGTCCTAAGCTGTCACATGCCTTGGTTGCCACAGAACTTTTCTGGGACACAACTAAGTCTGTAGAGCATTAGTCTTTCGAAATAACGGCACTCGTTTCTTATGGATTTCACTTTCGTGTGGAAAAGCTCCCTCGAGACGCTGTGTGTTCGTCTCTTATGACCGTTAAAGAGACATTATTATGTCGGCTTTCTTTGGTGTTGGTTGGAAGTAGGTTGCTCAGAAAAAGACTTCCTACTGATCTGGGATCAGAGGCTGAATTCACACTGGAATAAAAACCGTTAGCTTAAAAGTCGTTTATACTCTCTACGTGTCACGGTAAAAAAAACTGCAGAGTAATCAGTGCCGGGTCACGGAGGATTATACAATAAAAATATCTCTGTTTCTATGCCTGACGGAGCTGTGAGCTTCTAGCTGGTCCGAGTCCAGGTAAGACCCAAAACCCAGACCAGATGGAGCTGCAGGCCGGAGGTGCACGGCCACATGGTTTTGATCTGGCCCAGAACAAGGAGTAGACAAAGACTAAATACACACAAAAAACCTCCTTTCAGTGTCCCAACAGTTTTTGGATAGTACAAGTGGGATTTATGACACAGGTGGAAACAATGAGGGTGGGGCTTGCAATCAAACAGGAGTTGTTTTTAAGGTGTGGAGGTCATGTGTCGTCTTTCTAAACTTTGTGTATTTTGTGTAGGGTCTTCCGATGGCGTGTTTGACAATGTTGACGTTTTTTAAATATTAATTTCTCCGTGATAATACGAGCCAGAAATGCGTTTAGTTTTCTAGAGGAATCTGTAGGGCGTCCTCTTCTGTTTCCCTCCTCCCGTTAGCTCGTAAGTGAGTCACACAGATGGATGGGGGGATGGATGTGTCGGGTGACGCGATGCTAAAAGTACTCGGCACACGAAATCTTACACCGGGATTTGTCAATTTGTTTGTCTGGCGACAATTTGTGAAAAATAAAAAACATCCAACTCTCAAGAAGTTACAAAGGGACCTACCCACCGCACCTGAGGTTGATTAGCATGCTATCAGTCGGAGAAGCTAGAGAACATGGCGGATTTCACAACAGGTTGTGTAAGATCGAGGAAATGACCCCAGACCCCAGAGGGTTAAATAGTGTGACAGGGTTAAACATTTGAAACAATATGCATAGAAATACAATGCAACAACTTTAAATATAGAAATAAAAAATAGCAAAAAAACTGCATAATTCGGTTAGTCAAATGTTAATCTGTCTTGTAACGTTAGCTAGTTTTTAAAAATGTTTTAGGATATTTTATGTTATGACTTTGCGGTCACGTAACAAATGAGTTTACCACAACTGGAAATTAGTTCTAAATAAACAGCACAACTCAGTCAGTATTATGTTTAATCTATCTTGTAGCAGTTGTTAGCTAGTCTTTTTTATGTTTTAGGTTATTTTATGCTATGACTTCACGTAACGTACAAAATGAGTTTACCACGATTAGAAATTAGTTCTGGAAAACAGCACATTTCAGTAAGTATTATTTTTAATGTGTTTAAAAAAATGTTTTAGGTTATTTTATGCTATGACTTTGCGGTCACGTAATAAATGAGTTTACCACGATTGTAAGTTAGTTCTAAAACTCTAAAATTGCCTTAAATGTCATTGACTTTATTTAGTTGAGCATTGAGCTTTCGGTGCCTATTTCTGCTAACCTGGCTAGCTGGGGACGTGCAGTCAGTGAAAGTGAAAGCCCCTTATCATCCAGAATGGAGGAAATGGTAAAAGCACCATGGGGGTCTTTTAGTAGCGTGTACATATTTGAGTCCATCTGGATAATGCGACAATTATACCGTAACAACCTATAATAACACCTGCCAAATGGAGGCAAAGCTATTCTGTGTAACCGTCTGATTTTATAATCGAGCGACGATTCATTTAAACGAGTCAAGTTTATTTTGTGAAGCCGTGATTTGGTCCCAGAAGACCTTCAGAATATCAAATAATACGTGAAAACAAAAACAGTTGAAAACATAGTCTCATTAAAGGCTCACCAACTCCAATTAATGAGACAACGTGGCATTGATTCTTATTCTGGTCCTGCTTATTGTTTTTAGGACGTGTACAGATGGGACATCAGATTCAAGTGAGGATAAAGAGACTAATTTGTTGACACATTTGGTAATTAAGTATTGTAATCTGGTGGCAGAATGACAAGCTCTGCCAGCTAGCTGCCATTTTTTTGTCATCCTACAGTGCTTTAAAATAATGTAATAAATAAATACATGTTTGATATAATTTCCCTTGAGTGATGTACAAACTTTGTTATAAATTCATGGAAGCTTTTTAAAAATCACAGATAATAATGAACTATTTAACAATCTTAATACAGGACCAGTCTAATGAAAAATGTATCTTCAACCTCAGGTCCCAGCATATCTAAATATTGCATTATTTTTGAAAGATGTAAAAAAGAAGAAAAAAAGGGGTCAACGGACTAAAAGATTAAAGCAAGCCCACTTCTATATGACAACATTCATTTTTATTAATATATATATATATTATATATAATATATACATTATATATGTATTATATATATATATATAATATTATATATACACATTTTATTGATGATAATGCACAATATCACATGCAGGGATTAAAGAACAAGTATTTTAATTTGTTGTAAATGTGTTAGTCAGTTTCCAAAAGTAAAAAAGAAAACAGGAAAGTAAAACCGAAATTTTTTTTTTAATAAATTAAATTTACAAAGGAAAAACAAAATAATAAAGATTTATAGCAATAATGAATAATACAACACCCACCCACAGACTCACCCCACCCATGGCCTTCACATTCTTTCACATAGTTTGCGTAGTGCAATATTGTAAAACTAAAGTTAAGTATTTAGGTTTAGTGACAGTTAGTTAGATACGTACGTGCAAATTACCGGACGTGTCTCATTCACTAGGCAACGCTGATAGATTTAGAACAATATGAAATAAAATGTTGTCATTTCTTAGTAAAGTTATATGACAACCTTCTTGACGCAGCTAGTCATCTAGCCAACCGCTGAATGAGTAAATTCAACATTTTAAAGCTTCCATCCACACACTCTAGTCACAGTGTAGGAACGCACACAATGACTCATCACATGTTGTAACGGGATAATAATAACTTTTGTTCCACGGGGTTGAGCCGTGCCGTCGTTGAGACGCCACGGCGTGGTCACCGAAACCGCGAGAACACTAGTCGCTATGGGCCGTGTGATTAGAGGGCGTTCACGTTCTATAATTCAACTCTCGTCTTGCTTTTGCAAGATTAGGGTTGATGTGAAACTGCATATTACTTTTTTTAGCCGTGAAATGGTTTATTTTCCTTATTCTTTTTGGAAAGAATTAATGAAGTTAAGCAAAGCTTAAAGTATGATTGTGAGCTACATTATGCAAGGTTAGG
The DNA here is from genome assembly GCA_036178185.1 of Liparis tanakae. Taxonomy (NCBI): domain Eukaryota; kingdom Metazoa; phylum Chordata; class Actinopteri; order Perciformes; family Liparidae; genus Liparis; species Liparis tanakae. Next base: position 22,781,509 of record CM070099.1, on the reverse strand, counting down.
GCCCTAAAACTTTCTGAAGATTATACAATTGTATGTTATCGTGACCTCAAAATCATCCAAAACAAACAAAATCAATGTGTGTCAAATGTTGATATTTCTTGTTTTACAGAGTTAAAAAAGGCTGGATTCAAATTGACCCCAAAGAACACGGATGCCTACAAGTTGTGTACAGGATATTTTATGTACATTTTATGTTTACCCAATAAATATAGGAAAAGTCATGAAATATGAAGCAACAAAAATGATGTTGATTATCTATTTAGAGACGTTTAACATTGAATGGGGTCAAGTTGAGACTTAACTCACTCACATGTAACTTATATGTTAGGTAATGCATTGTATGTATCCGGGTTGTTTTTTGCTACAGCTATAACATTTCGTTTATAGCTTTATACAATATGTTAAAGTATGCAGTTACTCTTTTAATGCTAATTCAATCAGGAAAGACTTGTTTTCAGAGTTTCTGTTTGAGCTGAAAGGACAACCGACGTCAGCAGCGAGAAGATCTTAAAAGGTTTCAGAACAACGACGTGATTGGCCTAATTTAGTGTACACGCCCCCAATCAGCTGATGACCTTCACGAGTGAGTCTCGCCTATTGTCGTCTCATAAGTGGAACTGATTTATGAGTTCATTTTACTGAATGGATTCACACGTGTCAGATGAATGACAACTTTCTACTAGAACCCATAAATGTCAACACGGCGCACCATAATCAGGTCATTAATCAGCATTGATTTGGTTCGCGAGTGTTCTATCGATCAGTCCAATAAGCTCTCTGCGTCCAGACTTACTGGGAGTATTTATGGGTATGTATAATTGCAATCAAGCTGCTATAATTAGTCATGCAGAAAAGCACATGCTGTTGTTTGCCAGTGAAGCAGAGAAGCTGCACGACAGCTTTAACTGGTGAAACGCTGCCGTCAGAAAGTGTAATCAACTCTATTTATTACCCAGTTTATTACAACGCTACTTCTAACAAAATCCATAATTTGACACCACATTGGTTTGAATATGATTTTATTTGGATTAAAAAAGAGAAATGAGAGAAAAACTAAACAGAAAGCAGATCAGCCCTGTGTCCATGGCAACAGGGTGTTATTCATAGCAGCAGTCTGCTACCTCAAAATAACTGCATAGGAGGAAATATTAAACAAAGATGTGTAATAAACTATTTTTCAAGCGAGAAACTTAATTTATATCTGATGTAAGAATATGTAATTGTATGAAGACTTTGTATAAGAGCAGCCTGATAAACAGTACCATCGATGCCATGCTGGACATACGGTGTCTATGTGTCAGACAAATAATTGCATCCGACCCACAACGAAACCGGAGGATTATGAAAATGTACATTTTCTTTGCAGTACATTGTTCCAGCTAGTGAGTCATAGCCTGCCTCACACATGTATACCTCTATTGGTTAAGAGTCTCACTCTTGGAAAAGAAAATGACCTTGAGGCTTAGAGAGAAGCTCAAGAACGGTGTTCCTTTAGTTCAGGGGTATTCAACTAGAATTCAGCGTGGTCCACTTAGGAGATAATTTCCTCATCCAATGGTCCGGAACATCACAATAATGTGAAATTGTGCGCTCTGTGAGTTTGGGCCATATGTATTTTGGACGTAAAGGAGAGAGAGAAGAGGAGATAAGTGCTCAGTGTATCATAAAACGTCCCCCAACGGCCTATTAGCCTATAGCAGCATATCTAGAGACTGGACCAGGTGAACCTGATTCAGCCCTAACTATAATCAGAATTAATAATGTATGATGGACAGATGTAAATTCATCCATAAAGAGAGAGAGAAGAGGTGATAGGTGCTCAGTGTATCCTAGAGGAGAGAGGTGTTCAGTGTATCCTCAGCGTCCCCCAGCAGCCTCTCAGCCTCTAGCAGCGTCTCTAGGTCTGGACCAGGTGAACCTGCCTCAGCCCTATAACTAAACGACTATCAACAGGAAAGTATTTAGTCTACTCTTAATATAGGTGGCTGGGACCGACCCTCATTTAGTAAGTCCAGCTCTCTAGTGGGGCAATATGCTACTACAAGGTCCTTAAGATCACCAATCAAGACTTTGTAGGTGAGGAGAATAACTTTAGATGTGATTCTTGATTTTACAGAGCAGCTAATACAGGAGTTATAAAATAACAAGTCCAGTACAGAGAGGAGTCCTCTATCAGCACTAAGGTCTAACAAGACCAGTACAGAGAGGAGTCCTCTATCAGCACTAAGGTCTAACAAGACCAGTACATAGATGAGTCCTCTATCAGCACTAAGGTCTAACTAGACCAGTATAGGGAGGAGTCCTCTATCAGCACTAAGGTCTAACAAGACCAGTACATAGATGAGTCCTCTATCAGCACTAAGGTCTAACTAGACCAGTATAGGGAGGAGTCCTCTATCAGCACTAAGGTCTAACAAGACCAGTACAGAGATGAGTCCTCTATCAGAACTAAGGTCTAACTGGACCAGTACAGAGAGGAGTCCTCTATCAGCACTAAGGTCTAACAAGACCAGTACAGAGAGGAGTCCTCTATCAGCACTAAGGTCTAACAAGACCAGTACAGAGAGGAGTCCTCTATCAGCACTAAGGTCTAACAAGACCAGTACAGAGAGGAGTCCTCTATCAGAACTAAGGTCTAACAAGACCAGTACAGAGATGAGTCCTCTATCAGCACTAAGGTCTAACAAGACCAGTACAGAGAGGAGTCCTCTATCAGCACTAAGGTCTAACAAGACCAGTACAGAGAGGAGTCCTATATCAGCTGCCATTAGGAGGTAATTTGCTGGTTTAAAAGAAGCGATCCGTGAAAATATAATAATTACCAATTATCTAGCGGTTTCCGGTCGAGGGTCCAGAGACAACGGCATCCGGACCCTGTTAGTGACCCCTGCTGTAGTACATAGAGGTAATAACCACCAGAGTCAGTATGGCTAACATTAGAAAGTAAAGATCATGAGTCAATGTGGATTGCAACAAATAAATACATGTCTCTAAAAGCTTCAGGTGGTTGCACTTTGTTTGTCAGGCTCGAGTGGCGTCTCACGCCCAGATGGTACGCCCGATGACGGGGAAGCTGCACTGACCTCCAATGTTCCGACGTTCAACAGCCAAGTGTTCTGTGTTTTATCTTCAGAGAATCACGGAACAAGATGTGTAATTCATGGGCGGACTTAACCACCGGGGAGAGAAGAGACTATGCCACGGTACTTTACCGGTCGACCGGCTCCCAAAGCGTCCGGTGCTCGTTTGACTTCTACCACGCGACCATTCAATTCAAATTAATATAATTTCAATCCAGTTCATATTATCTGTATAGCCCATTTTCACAAATTACAAATATGTCTCAGATTGCTTTACAATCTGTACACATAGACATCCCTTACCGTTGACCTTTGACCTCACATCGGGTCAGGAACAACTCCCAAATAACCCTTCAGGGGAAAAAGGGAAGAACCCTTCAGGAGAGAACAGAGGAGGATCCCTCTCCAGGATGGACAGAACAATAGATGTCATGTGACCAGAAGGACATATTTAGAGTTAAAATACATTCAATGAATATGACATAGTGGATGAATAGTTGGTAGTAGGCATATTCCATGATGGAGACCTCCATCAGGCAGATGGAGGTAGAGAGGAGAAGTAGGCGGGGCCATGGCATAGTTGATAGTAGGCATATTCCATGATCCAGACCTCCACGATCCATCAAACAGATGGAGGTAGAACGGAGGAGTGGGCGGGGCCATGGCATAGTTGGTAGTAGGCATATTCCATGATCCAGACCTCCACGATCCATCAAACAGATGGAGGTAGAAAGGAGGAGTGGGCGGAGTCTTAAAAGGGCCATGGCATAGTTGGTAGTAGGCATATTCCATGATCCAGACCTCCATCAGGCAGATGGAGGTAGAGAGGAGAAGTAGGCGGGGCCATGGCATTGATGCATATTCGATAATAACTTGTGCATTCCTTCGCTTGCATTTTCAGCGCGGGCGAGTATTTTTATTCTTCTTCTTCTTTTTTAAACATTAAGTTATTAGGGTGAGTGCAGATCCTCGGTGCTCCCCATGCCGCGGCGGGGTCGGCGCTCTGGTTTAATTGCATCTCGCGCTCAAGACCTCGTCTGTCACTCAACAAACAGGCAGATCCCATCGTCATATCACCTCCTTTTCTCTTATGTTGCCGAGAAACTAAACAATGAATATGTTTTGTTTTTGTTTACAATAATGATGATCAAGAGGAGAGTAACACTGTGCTGTAACTGACTCACTCATTTCCTCATTAGGCTGCTCATCCATTATTCAATTCTGAATACTATATGCTATATTTTTGGAAGAAATACATGTAGATCTTTAGATGTGCAAAAATCATTTTGTTTTTCACGCTTTTTTGCAGAAAAAAATCAAATCGCAAAACAAGTTGCATTTGGGACTAATTTCCCTCTGACATTGTATATATATATATATGTACATATTTATATATATATATATATATATATATATATATATATATATATATATATATATTAATACATATAAAAAATTCGAATCGCACAACAAGTTGCATTTGGGACTATTTTTTTCCTGACATATATATCCATATATAGAGAACTTCCACCCGCCTCAATGAGCTAATGACCCGGAGGTGGGGGTGGAGGAGGAGGTGGTGGAGGAGGAGGTGGAGGAGGAGGGGGAGGTGGTCACCTTGACGAGGGGAGAGGTTCTCAGAGATGCTTCCCACACTCGCGAGGCGTCATCTGAGCCGGGTTCAGTCCACAGAGCGCCAGAGGAACCTGTTTCTAAATAAAGAACCGCAGACAAGCCAAAAGACAAAAGAATACAGATTGTGTCCTGATTATTTTTCATCGGGTCACAGATATTATATATATATATATTAAAATAAGATAATGCTAGAGAAATGTTACCGATAAGTGAAGAAGATTTTTGTTACTTATCTATTCTGCCGTAACTTTTCCGTGAAGTCCTTCTTCCTCTGGCGAGGCGAGGGTTTGAGTCATGTGCTAATGCGGGTTGCGTAATAAATATATGCAGCGTTGCCGACACTTTAGATTCCCATCTCTACCTTTTTCAACCATTTTGCATCCCACTGAACAAGCCGTCTCCACATATTCGGTTTTTACATTCGGTGCTTTCCGTGTTTCTTTTGTGACTTTTTCTGCCTTCCTGGAGAAGCTTCTACTCCATCGTTGTTTGTCAAACGCGTTTCAGACTCCGTGGAGGCGAGACGCCCGCCGGCCGCTCCCCGCCGAGCGAACCTTGAAACGCACTCTCGTGGAGCGGAGGATGGCGTGTTCCCGGTTCTCTGTCACCTCCGGTTCCCTACGAGGGAACCGGAGTTGACGGCTTCACGCCCTCCGTGTTTTCGCTGAGCTCTGACAGGTAAAAGAAGACTCCACACACACACACACACACACACACACACACACACACACACACACGTTCCCCTCAGAACACATCATCACACACGCAGAACACACTCGGGTTCCCAAATGGAACCAGATCCTGAATTATGAATGCCAAGGAATCGTTTAAAGACTTTAACTATGGATTCTGCTCATCAGCTCCTAGAACACCGGGTTACACGTCGATGTTCCTTCAGGACATCTTTTCTTTGGACGGGTAGCCGACCCTCAAAGGCCCCGGGTGTTATCTTCTCAGGGAAACTGAAAATATTTGAGCTGCGGACAGCTGCAAGACGATTTCCATCAACATCTTTGCATTTGATTATGAGGCTTATTATATATATATATATATATATATATATATATATATATATATATATATATATATGTAATATAACATTTTATTATTAATAATTTAATAATAATACATAAATGAATACAATAAATTGTTGAATTATTTATTTAATGACTATTATTAATAATACATTAAATTAATACATTGAATTAATACATTACATTAATAAAATATAATTATTAAATGAAATTAATATATGAAATGAATAATAATGAATAATATTTATTCAAGCATTTTGAAAGTAATAGATTATATTTCTTACAGTATTTTCTCTTTCTCTAACATTTTATTCCGTCTGCATTATGAATATGAAGCTGAAGAACTTCAATTCACTTTTAAAGTAAAAGAACATTTCGGACAGCCCCTCTAAAGCGCAGTTTAGGCCCTCCTCCTCCTCCTCCTCCTCCTCCTCCTCCTCCTCCTCCTCCTCCTCATACCTTCCCTCCTCATCCTTCTCCTAGCCAATCGGATCGCTAGCAACGTTAAATAATAAATTGGGTTGATACAGACAAGAGAGGGGGTGGGGGGGGGGTCACAAGGGAGACATCCACCGGGTATAATGAAGTCGACTGAAGACACACCCACACACACACACACACACACACACACACACACACACACACACACACACACACACACACACACACACACACACACACACACACACCGAAGCGTTCCTTATATCTCGCTGCTGGCAGCCGGTGAGTGTTCATGTTCACATTACACCCTCTCCTACTTCTCTTTATCTCTTTCTCGCCCTCCTCTGTTCTCTACTTTTAGTCTCTAGCCACTCTCTCTCTCTCTCACTCCTCTCCCTTGCCCTGCCTTCTCTCTCGTCCCTTCCTTCACTCTCTCTCTGTCCTTTCTCTCTCTTTTCACCAGCAGCCTTTCAGTCTCTCTTTTATCCATAATCAGACGCGTGGCGACATTTGGATGTTCAGCTTTATTGAAAAGATGAGTTATGAGAGAGAGGAGAGGACAGAGGAGTGGAGTGGGAGGAGAGAAGAGAGGAGAGGAGAGGAGGAGATGAGGAAAAAGGAGAAGAGGATAGGAGGAATCAGGGCACAGGGATTTTAATATTCCATTAAAGAATATAAATAAAGTGTAAAGCGTTGTTCATTGTGTGTGTGGGTTGAGTGAGTGTGTATTTGCATATGAGCAACATGTGTGTGTGTGTGTGTCTCCCAGTGGACAACATGTGTCCACCACCGGCTTCCTGACCTCTGACCTCGGCTGCTTCACAGCAGTTCATCAACCTTCAGGCCAACATGTTATTGAACTTTAATTATTTATTTTTATTGTGGAACAAAAATGTAAAATAAATGGAAATCAAATAAATGTTTGCATTTTATTTCTCTAACTGCCCTCCAGCTGTTATGTGTTATTATATTATTATATTACTGTGTTATTATATTACTGTGTTATTATAATACTGTATTATTATATTACTGTGTTATCACATTACTGTGTTATCATAATACTGTGTTATTATAATACTGTATTATTATATTACTGTGTTATCATATTACTGTGTTATTATAATACTGTATTATTATATTACTGTGTTATTATATTACTGTGTTATTATAATACTGTGTTATTATATTACTGTGTTATGATATTACTGTGTTATTACATTACTGTGTTATTATATTAATGTGTTATGATATTACTGTGTTATTACATTACTGTGTTATTATATTACTGTGTTATTCTAATACTGTATTATTATATTACTGTGTTATGATATTACTGTGTTATTACATTACTGTGTTATTATATTACTGTGTTATGATATTACTGTGTTTATAAGACTCAAAATCGAGGAGGACCGGGTCATGTGACCTTCAGGTCAAAGGTCAGAGGACTTCCTCACCGCTGGAAAAGTGTTTTATATTAGCATTCAAGGCATTTCTTTTTTAACTTTCTTCTTCTCCTTGTTGTTGTTGTGTGCATATGTGTGTGTGTGTGTGTGTGTGTGTGCGTGTGCGTGTGTGTGTGTGTGCAGTTCAATGCATTCTCAGAGCTGTGCGGTTATGTAACCAGAGTTCCCATCTTTTCTTCTTTTTGTCCTCCGTCGAGAGGCGAGAGGACGCAGGGAACAAGGAGAGATCAGAGGAAAGGAAGCAAAGGACAGAGAGAGAGGAAAGGAAGAGGGGAAGAAATGGGAGGGGAGGGTGTACATGTTTGCTGTTATTTAACACCACAAACACACAAACACACAAACACACACACGTGTTGTGTGTGTTTGTGTTGCTCTACAGTCGCCCCCTCTTCCTTATCTCTGTACGCCCACCATCCCTCCATCTACTCTCCTTCCATCTATTCTCCCTCCTCCTTCCTTCCTTCCTTCCCTCCATCCCTCCCACCTCTCTTGCATCCTTCCCACCGTCGTTCCCCCTACGTCCTCCTTATCTCTATACTCCACCATCCTTTCATCTAACCTGCCTCCTCCCTCCTCCCTCCTCCCTCCCTCCCTCCCTCCATCCCTCCTCCCTCCTCCTTTTAACTCCGTCCCTCACCTCCGTCTCCTTCCTTTTATTCCTCTTCGTGTTTGACGAAGCTTAAAGATCTTTATACCTCAAATATTACTGAACCATTTACACACACACACACACACAGAAAAACACTCTCACACACACACACACAAACACGTACACACATAAACCTACACTCACACATACACAAAAACACACGTACACACATACACACTCACACACACACATATACACAAACTCACATACACACACATACACACGCATACACAAACATATACACACACACACACAGTTGTCTGAATTCACATTTCTAGAGGAGATTAAAACCGTGTGTTGTCCTTCACACTGCTTCTCACAGCACGTCGCTGATTGAATGAGTGTGTGCGATTGTGTGTGTGTGTGTGTGTCTGTGTGTGTGTCTGTGTGTGTGTGTGTGTGTCTGTGTGTGTGTGTCTGTGTGTGTGTGTCTGTGTGTGTGTGTGAGGGGTCTGTCTGTCTGTCATGATCCGGAGTTCCTGCCTCTTGTTTCCTGTCTTATTTTGAAGGCCCTGCCTCTTGTTTTGTGTCTTATTTTGAAGCAGAGCAGAGAGTCTGAGTCTGAGGTGACGACACGTAGAAACGTAGAAACGTAGAAACGTAGAACTGTAGACATGTAGAACTGTAAAACTGTATAACTGTATAACTGTAGAACTCTTGAAATGTAGAGCTGTATATAGAACTGTAAGTGAGGAGACTGATCCGTTCACGGCACCTCGGGACGTCTCCGGCTCATTTGAGGAAATATTCCTCGGTTAACAGAAACCGAGAAACAGAGTCGGCGCTCCTTTTCTTTTTTTCAACCTGCTAATCAACACTAAAAAAATACTGGGAAAGGCTTCTGGCTCAGGAGAATCTCATTTCATGGAGCCGCTCGGCCAGAAGACCTTTTATTGGACCGCTGCGGCGTCCTGTGAAGAAAACTCTTAAGTATTTTCGACCGAGTGATTATTTGATCTATTGAGAATATAATTGGTACTTGACCCACTAATTTAAATCTTACTTGAAGCCCCACGGTGTCTTGAAAGGGGTTCTGGGAGATGAGGTCACATGTTTTATTTAGGTGGATACTATTTTCTACAAAATTCAGTATTTATGGTTTTGCCTTGATCACAATTGTTTTTTAATTATTAGTCAGTTGACCACGACCCAGAGGATAGGATCAGATAATGGATGTCAACAAAACACTAAAGACTAAACACCCATCATACCGTCAAGAACATTCAATGAAAAGTGTTCATGTATAGTTGGAGCACAGATGTGTTTTATTCACACTTAGGAATAATGTATGTCAAGTTATTGACTCGTAGGGTGAAGGCTAGAGTAGGGTAGCAGTCTCTAGTGTAGGGTAATCTTCTCTATAGTAGGATAGCAGTCTCTAGAGTATAGTAACAGTCTATATGGTAGGGCAACAGTCTCTAAACAATGGGAATAGTCTCTAGAGTATGGTTACAGTCTCTAGAGTTTAGCAACAGTCTCTAGGGTATGGTAAAAGTCTCTAAAGTAGGTTAACAGTCTCTAGAGTATAGCAACAGTCTCTAGGGTATAGGGTAAACGTCTCTAGAGTAGGGTAACAGTCTCTAGAGTAGGTTAACAGTCTCTAGAGTATAGTAACAGTCTCTAGGGTATAGGGTAAAAGTCTCTGAAGTATGGTAATGGTCTCTAGAGTATGGTAAAAGCATCTAGAGTAGGGTAACCATCTATAGGGTATAGTAACAGTCTCTAGAGTATGGTAACAGTCTCTGAAGTATGGTAATGGTCTCTAGAGTATGGTAAAAGTATCTAGAGTAGGGTAACCATCTATAGGGTATAGTAACAGTCTCTAGAGTATGGTAACAGTCTCTGAAGTATGGTAATGGTCTCTAGAGTATGGTAAAAGTATCTAGAGTAGGGTAACCGTCTATAGGGTATAGTAACAGTCTCTAGAGTATGGTAACAGTCTCTAAAGTATGGTAATGGTCTCTAGAGTATGGTAAAAGTCTCTTGAGTAGGGTAGCAGGCCGACCCATCCATGTATTGTTCATATTGCTTTCATCTTAAATGTTTCATGACTAAATGTTTATAGATTCTTGTTTTGAGACAAACAAACAATTTTGTGATGTCAAAATATAAAAAGTGGCTGAAGCATTGAGTCAATGATCCAGCTCTGGCTTTAGTGTCTTATATAAAGAGGTTTACAGTTGAGGCCCCGTGTTAGCCCCTTTATCCTCTGTCCAGGGTCACTACACACACACGCACACACACACACACACACACACACACACACACACACACACACACACACTCCATCAATCATCAACTGGATGCTTGTCAGAGCACTCAGCGTCTTGAAGCCCCACGGTGTCTTGAAAGGAGTTCTGGGAGATGAGGTCACATGTTTTATTTAGGTAGATACTATTTTCTACAAAATTCAGTATTTATGGTTTTGCCTTGATCACAATTTTTTTGGCGTATGACGTCCTGTGGCTGATGGCGTTTTTTTATAGTTTTTATCGCCATCTTTTCACGACTAACAAGCGCTTGTGTGTTTCATAATAAATGGATTCACGGAAACGGCGTGTTTGAAATATTTATTTCCTGATGCGAGAGGAGATCACATGTGCAAAACGCCACGTCAAATAAAGCCAGCGTGGTTCATAAAAACCCTGCTGTGTAATAATTGCACATGTATATCTTTTTATTATGACTTTCTTAACCACACAGGGTGAAATAATGGTTCTCAAATGGTTCTTTAAAAGGCGTTGTTGTTCTACAAAGAACCATAACGTACTGAAGAACCATTTTTTCCTTTAAAGGCACCATTATACAGTAGGTTCTTTGAAGACCTTTGTAAGGAAATTGTTCTTTAAAGAACCCTCATTTGAAAGGTTCTCCATGGAACCAGGATAGGGGCCTTATAAAAAATATTTTACGGTTCTTTCAGAGACCTTTATAGGTTATTTAATTAACTCTTTAAGCAAATCAATCTGTAAGAACCCTGGTTGGAAAGGTTCTTTGAGGAACCAGAAATGGTGCCTTAAAGAACCATTTTTAAGGTTCTTTGAGATACCTTTGTAGGTTCTTTGAAGAACCCTGGTTTAAAAGGTTTTTTGAGGAACCAGAAATGGTGCCGTAAAGAACAATTTTTAAGGTTATTTGAGACACCTTGATAGGTTTGTTGTCAAACTACTCAAGGAAATGGTTCTTTAAAAAACCCTGGTTTGAAAAGTTCTTTGAGGAACAACAAATAGTTCTTCACTGGCATCACTCTGAAGAACCATTCCCAGTGCCAGATGGCACCTTCATGTTTCCGCGTGCGGCTCTGGCTCCACAGACACTTCACAGACACTCCAACGCTGAGCATGATGAGGCGGCACTTCAGCAGATTTATGTTATGCTCATTTATTACCCGCCACACATCTCACCCACAGCCACTTCGTTAGAGTAGAGGTTAAAGCGGTAATCTGTGGCCTGCGTATCCTGGAGGTTCTCCGGCTCTCCGCTCACCGGCGACGGGGACTCGGCAGCCGCGGATGGATTTCATTGCAAAAGCTAATTTGATAATTTCCAGTTATTGTTGAAACGGTTGCAAAGGATCTGCCCGACGGCCTCCCGCTGTGTGGAGACCGTCTGTGGGTTTCCCCCCGAGACTCTGTTGATCTACGCTGTGATGATGATGATGATGATGATGATGATGATGATGATGATGATGATGATGATGATGATGATGATGATGATGATGAATCCTCATGGCGATGCTACGATGAAGTAAATCAAATTGAATTGGTAAAGGATCTGTTCACAGCTCAGAGTCTGCTGAAGACGATATTCCTTACAACCTTCCGTACTGCGCACTGGAAACTCAACCCAGAAAATGACAGGGCGTCTTTCTATTGACACGAAACAGGGTGTAAACAACCCCATGAAAGTTTGTTGTTTTGTGTTTATTGCCTGATGTTGTATCTGCTTTATTGGCTTTGATGTATGCCTGTTTATATTGTATCAATCAACTTCCTCTGAGAGTTAAATCAGACTTTTAAAAGAAGTGCACCTTTATTTTATGTTAAAATACAAACTTTACGGTACGGCTACATATGTTATGGACGGATGCGCATTTTATGTAAAGTTTCATAGTTTTAATAAATCCATATGAGGCTAATTCTCTTAAGGTGGTATTTATTCAAGAGTTTTGGTTTGACTAAAGCTAAAGGAAAGTTTGATGTAGCTGTTATAATTATTGAAATGGCGGTGGAGGCATCATTTGATCAAAAGTCTCGAATGTGCCTCGGTCCGGCCCACTTGACAGTCGTGCCGGCAGCAGAGAGCTCGCTCCCTCTCTGCACCGAGAGAGGCGACTTCCAGGCGACCTTCACCCCGGGTCTTTCCCTTGAGCCGGTCGGGGCGGACCAATCACGGAGCAGAATTCTCCCGGCGAGGACCGGCCAGGGCTAAAAGCCAAAAAAATTAATTGAATTTTGATTAACTGCACAGCCATGTCTTTTAGGTATTGCTACCGCAATGCCCCCCAACCCTAAAGAGGTGGCATGGGATGATGAATGGATATCCAGGGATGGAAAGGCAAACGTTGAGCATGTACAGAGGCCTGAGTGTTCACTACTATGGCGGCGTGTCCGTGAGTCGGGTTGGCGTCCACTCTAGTGGACTCCTCCATTCCTGAGATTGAAATTGAGGTCCTGAGTCAGGTGGAAGTAAAACATCAGTACTTCCCGATGCAACGCCCCCCCCGCCCGCTCAACAGCCACTCGGCTTGATCCCCGCTAATCTCAGACGAGGAGCTTCTGTCTCTGAACAAAGGCGTTCAGCTCCAGCGATGCGGGGAGGCGGAGCCACACAGGCGGCAGAGCTCCGATATTCAAGACTACTTCCCCTCGTGTCTGGATATACCACCTCAAAGATGCCTGCTCTTCTTTTGATGCGCTTACAAGCAGTTTCAGCCTCCGCAGAGGCCAAAAGTGGATTTTGTTTAAAGAAACCTTACAATAATGGTTCTTTAAGGCACAGTTCATGGTTCCACAAGAACATTTCAAACCAGGGTTGTGTCTCAAAGAACCTTCAAACAAATATTCTTTAAGGAACCATTTCTGGTTCCACAAAGAAACCTTTCACACCAGGGTTCTTTAAAGAACCTTTTCCTTAAATAGTTCTTTAAAGAACCTATAAATGTGTCTAAAAAAAACGTCAAACCAATATTCTGTAAGGCACCATTTATGGTTCCACAAGAACATTTCAAACCAGGGTTCTTTAATAAACGGTTTCCTTAAATAGGTCTTCAAAGTATTTATAAAGGTGTCTCAAAGAACCTTCAAACAAATATTCTTTAAGGCACCATTTCTGGTTCCACAAATAACCTTTCAAACCAGGGTTCTTTAAAGAACCATTTCCTTAACGAGTTCTTCAAAGAACCTTTAAAGGTCTCTCAAAGAACACACAGTTTCTTGATGTTCTACATGAAAGTGTCCCAGAACTCGAGACTCTCGTTTCATGAGCTGTTGATGAATCCCTTTCATCCCTTTACTGACTCAAAGTTGCAGGTTATTCTTTTTATTTGCTCTTGTAATCCCGTCCAGCCTGCACACCGGTTCCTTCCCGTATCAAATTGGAGCGAATCTCTCGGCTTCTTGCAGTTCCCCGTCGGATCGTCGGCTGAAGATTACCTGTTATCTTGTTCAGGGAGCTCTGTTGTGTGATTGTTCCTGAGGAACGCTCCGCCAGTGGGATGAAGTGTCAGATACGCGTGTGATGGATGTCTTGAACGTGGAACTCTCCACGAGACGACGGCGTGGAGGCAGCGCTGATACGGAACACACCCGGGGAGTACACACTCCTTCATCCGGCTGTACACACCCCTTCATCCGGCTGTACACACTCTTTCATTCGGTTGTACACACCCCTTCATCCGGCTGTGTCCTCTGTGAATGCAGTGAATTAAAGACGTCAGCTTCGGGCCAATCAGGCGGTTCCGCTGATCAGCTGCTCTCCGCTTCACTTCCTTAATCAATGGATTGAGGTCGCAATTACACTCCAGTCTTGTTTCTTGTTGAGTGTGTGTGTGTGTGTGTGTGTGTTTATATGAGTGTGAGCGCATCCTTGACAGAAGGTTCTTCTTTGAGGCACCTTTATCAGTTGTTTAAAGAACTCTTTAAGGAAATGTTCTTTAAAGAACCCTGGTTTGAAAGTTTCTTTGTGGAACCAGAAATGTTGCCTTAAAGAACCAATGTTTGAAGGTTCTTTGAGACATCATATAGGTTCTTTGAAGAACTCTTTAAGGAAATGGTTCTTTAAAGAACCCTTGTGTTAAAGAGTCCATGTGGAACCAGAAATGTTGCTTTAAATACCCATTCTTTAATGTTTTTTAAGACACCTTTATGGATCCTTTAAAGAACTATTTAAGGAAAGGATTCTCTAAAGAACCCTAGTTTGAAAGTTTCTTTGCGGAACCAGAAATAGTGGCAGTGAAGGGATGAAAGCGTCAGGAACATCTCATGAAACGTGTACGTCTCTTGTTCTGAGACACTTTCTTGTAGAACATCAAGAAACCATGTGTTCTTTAAGACACCTTTATAGGTTATTTAAAGAACTATTTAAGGAAATCGTTCTTTAAAGAACCCTGGTTTGAAATGGTTCTTTGTGGAACCAGAATTGGAGCCTTAAAGAACCATTTGTTGAAGGTATTGTAAGACACTTTTTTCCCCCCACAAGGTGGATAAGGGAAAGTAATGTCTTCGCAGCGAGAGCCAATCTTCTTGTGACGGCGGCCCAGTGGCCGTCGGCCTGAGATACAGACGGGATAACAAGGTTCTGTGATGGAGGGAACGCTGTGAACACAGACTATACACACTCTGGGCTGTCTGGCCATTTAAATCTTTTTTTAATTCAATTCAATTCAGTTTATTTGTATAGTCCAGTTTCACAAATTACAAATTTGTCTCAGAGTGCTTTACAATCTGTACACATAGACATCCCTGATCTTTGACCTCACATCGGATCAGGAAACACTCCCAAATAACCATTCAGGGGGAAAAAAGGAAGAAACATTCAGGAGAGAACAGAGGAGAATCCCTCTCCAGGATGGACAGAACAATAGATGTAATGTGTACAGAAGGACAGATTTAGAGTTAAAATACATTCAAGGAATCTGACAGTTTATCAATAGTTCAATAGTTTAGATATTTAAATCATCTTACGAGACCAGATAAAGGTAGCAGAAACCACAAGTGTGCTAAATGAGAAACAGTGTGAAGCAACATCGACATATTTATATGTTTTGTTATTATTCAGTTTGTTCTTATTTTGTTGTTCTCCGTTCATTTCAGATTCACCAACATTCTCTTATGTTTGCTTTTAGTTAATGTTCATGGTCAAGGGCACAAGACGAGAAGAACAAATATCTTGACACTTTTTTATTTTGTATTTGATAAATTCATTATAAAAACATGTATATCTTAAAATCAGACTTTATTTCAGAATGTCTTCAAACCCTTGGATGATATTTCCCGCATGTTTATTCTGAGTTTTTACATAACACTCAGATGTTTGGCGTCCGGCTGCAGACGTTATTCCTCTTCTTGCTTTTTTTTTTCGTGGCCTCCCTCCAAATTCTGGAATGTGTCCCTCAGTATTTGCACACGGCTCAACACCTGCACTTATTGCTTCGGGGCGTTATGCAAATTATAACAATCGAGCACAAGCCTGGAATTCATGATGAAGTTGGATGGACCACACACCTGAGTCACAGCAGATTTGGATGTTAATGACATTTGGTGCATCTGGAAATTGACTTTTTTCAAGTACATCACGTTTAAATAACCTATATGAATGCTCTTTTGCATCCTGAACCATTTATGGTTCCACAAAGAACCTTTTAAACCAGGGTTCTTTAAAGAACTATTTCCTTAAAGAGCACCTTCAAAGAACCTATGAAGGTGTCTTGAAGAACCTTAAAAAAGGTTATTTAGGCACCATTTCTGATTCCACAAAGAACCTTTCAAACCAGGGTTCTTTAAAGAACCGTTTCCTTAAAGAGCACCTTCAAAGAACCTATAAAGGTGCCTCAAAGAACCTTACAATGGTTCTTTGAGGCACCGTTTCTAGTTCCACAAAGAACCTTTCCAACCAGGATTCTTTAATAACCATTTATTTAAAGAGTTCCCTAAAGAACCTATGAAGCTGTCTCAAAGAACCTTAAAAAATGGTTCTTTACGGCATCATTTCTGGTTCCACAAAGAACCTTTCAAACAGGGTTATTTAAAGAAACATTTCCTTAAAGAGTACCTCAAAGGAATCTATAAAGGTGTCTCAAAGAACCTTAAAAAATGGTTATTTAAGGCACCATATCTGGTTCCACAAAGAACCTTTCAAACCAGGGTTCTCTAAAGAACTATTTCCTTAAAAAGTTCTTCAAATAACCTATAAAGGTGTATAAAATGAAAAAGGGTTCTTCAGTAGGTGAAGAACCTACTGAACCACAAATCCTTTTAAAGTACCACTATTTTTCTGTGTGCAGGGGCGTTTGTAGGATTCAAAGCGGGGGGGGGGGGGGGTGTGCGTGGGGGTGTTTGTGCACACCCTGGATCTCCTGTCATGTCAGGGTCATCGGGATGGGTTCTGTTTATTTGGACTCCATCACTGAGAGGAAGTTGATCTAGTTCAATGTCAAACATACCAATATAAATAAATATATATAAATTCCTGCAAAGACCAGAGAGATGTCGA
This sequence comes from Liparis tanakae, assembly GCA_036178185.1. Taxonomy (NCBI): domain Eukaryota; kingdom Metazoa; phylum Chordata; class Actinopteri; order Perciformes; family Liparidae; genus Liparis; species Liparis tanakae. The sequence goes on along the minus strand of CM070099.1, from coordinate 22,764,492 downwards.
TAGTTGTTTCTTGTAATTTCGAATTCCTTCGTTCCCACTCTCTCTCACTGGAGACCGTTTCTAACAAAATGTCTAACAGATAGCTGTTATTCATTTTCACCCGCTGAGGCTCTAAAACATTCATACACTGTCATATTCATTTAAAGTTGTTTATGTAACTCTGAAATGCTTAATCCTGGAGAGGGATCCTCCTCTGTTGCTCTCCTGAAGGGTTCTTCACTTGTTTTCTGCCTGAGAGAGATTTTTATATTTCTTTTTGAGTTTTTCCTGATCCGATGTGAAAGATCAAAGGTCAAAGATCAGGGATGTTGCACGTGTACAGATTGTAAAGTGGCATTGGGCTGTATACAATCAACACACACAACCAAGTGATAGACAGAGAGATAGTTTTGGATGTGATGGAGAGATGACCACCCCCCCCCCCCCCATCAGAGAAGTGGCACCACATCTCTGAGGCTTCCCCGAGGCCTCGATGCGGAGGGTCGAGCCGGACTCCATCAGTCGGCGGTTTTCCGGCTGCAGGGAACTTATAATCAAGAGAATCCACGAGGACGCTTTGAGATTGCGTTAGCCGGTAGTTCACATCGCCCGGAGACGTGGAGTTGAACTCGACTCTTTAACTTCAGAATTGTGTGAAAGATTATTGTAGGAAAATAATTACTGCCTGAGATGCACCGGCTAATATCCTTTTTTTTTTTTTTTAAACGTTGGCCGGTGGCGGTGCAACAAATCTGGTCCGCGCTTTTCGAGCGTCTCTAATTGGACGGTTGCCAGTCTGCTCCCAGTGAGATGAATCCGGGGGGAGGGTACGCGATGGAAGCTGCTGCCTGCCGAGGTGCCCTTAAACAAAACACTTAACCCCTGGTTGCCCCGGCGGGCCTCTGGCTGAACCGGATGACTTCCATCTGTCAGAGTGTTGCTCTGCCAATAAAGCGCCGGGAAGAGGAACCGCGTCCAGCTCAGGGAAGGAACCGCGGCTACAGGAAGCCTGCAGAACCACAACGGCAGGTCTATTGTTTAAATACTACTTTACTCCACAAAGCAACCGCACTACAGAATATCACATCTCTTGAGATAGTTACTTTGAGAGAGAATGCACACAGAACAATAAGGGTTCTTAAATGGTTCTTTAACACCAACCGAAGAACCATCTTTATTTATTTGATTCTTTGAAATTACTCTTCAAAGAAATGGTTCTTGATTCATGGGCGCTAAATTCGAGATATATGGCACTGACAGAGCTAACGGTTCTTTCAGAGCTAACGGTTCTTTCAGAGCTAACGGTACTTTCAGAGCTAACGGTACTTTCAGAGCTAACGTTTTTTTCAGAGCTAACAGTTCTTTCAGAGTTAACGGTTCTTTCAGAGCAAACTTTTTTTTCAGAGCTAACGGTTATTTCAGAGCTAACAGTTCTTTCAGAGCTAACGGTGCTTGCAGTGCTAGCGGTGCTGGGAGAGCTAATGGTATTAGCAAAGCTAGTAGTGCTGGCAGGGTTAAAGGCGATGGGAGAGCTAACGGTACTAGCAGAGCTAACGGTACTAGCAGAGCTAACGGTACTAGCAGAGCTAACGGTGCTAACAGAGCTAACGGTGCTGGCAGAGCTAACGGTGCTGGCAGAGCTAACGGTGCTGGCAGAGCTAACGGTGTTTACCTGAGAGTCACTTGGAGGTGCTCCAGGACGAGGGTTTAATCTCTGAGAAACGGGTTCCCGTAGAATACACATTAAAATGATGTCTTTACAAGTGACATAGTAACGGGATGAAGCAAAAACACAAGTATGTTAAACCAAAAAGGCTGTAACATTAAAAATATATAGCACCTCAACAGACGTGTAAATACTCTACGAGCGGCCGCTATCAGTAGCTAACGTTTCCGTGAACATCGACTCACGGCCCACAATGTATCATCATTAATCCTAATATAATGACGCACATTTACTTGCTTTATCGAATACATCTGGATCGTACACTGACAAGTAGTCAAAAGGGGGAACTTTAGTTTTTCTTGCAGCTATAGTGAAAACATCGTAATCAATCATTCAACGTCTTCGTCGCATTACGTCGCGCGAGGTAAAAAAAATAAAACTCCAGTGAAACTCGAGTGAAGTGGAGACGCACTGATTGCAGGCGTACCGCCGCGGGCGCCACGCTTCACTCCGCGGTCATAACATCTCACAGCCTGATTCATAACGGACAAAGTGCTGCGTCACCAAGGAGGAAAATACGATCGGCAGCAAAGCGTCTGGAAGGCGATCCGAGCAAAAAGCGGCGGCGCTCTGCTCGTCGGGGCGAGGAGCGGCGGCGGCGAGCTCAAAGTCGAGTTTGGTTTCCTCCGTGGAGTTTTGTGGATTATTCAATAGATGTCATGTGACCAGAATCAAGCATTTATTAAGAGGAACTGAAACCGGGCACTCGGCAGGTGATGGACATCAGGCTCCGGATGAACGTGAATTAAGTTTATCGATATTTAACGGCAAAAAAAGGTGGAAACAAACGATCGAGGCTCAGGATCGTGGGTTTCATGGTGTTAGGTTGTAATAGTTTATTTGTATATTGCACATGTGCAGAGGAAGTCTTATGCTATAAATTAATACAGATAGAAAGATATTATCATAGGAAATATTAGGGAGAATATTGATATGAATTTGTTATGAAGCATAGGGGGACTGTTTACACTATGCAAATGTAAAAGGCAAGAAGTAATGTCTGTTCATGAGAGTGAATGTTAGTTAGTGTTTCAGATTGTCAAAGCCGGCTGAAGCCGTGAAGTGACTTTAATGCGGACAATAACAGACAGGACTTTTATTGTGAAAATACTTCTTTAGAGACTAGACCGTATGTGACGTTTTGACCCGGCGGTCGTGACCTTTGATCTCTCCATTCTGATAGCAGACTTCTATCCAACAGGAAGGTGTTAGAGGCTGAACCACCTTTGAGAGGAGCTGATTGGCTGATTAGAGACTAAGACTCTGGACTGGGGGAACCTCGTCCTCTTTGGTCTTCACCTGCGTCCTTCCAGCTCTCCTAAGCTCTGTTTGCAGTAAATATAATTTATATAAATCAGAGGTCGACGTGGACTGAGAAGAAGTCAGTTGGATAGAATCAGAAGACGGTTCCTGATTGTCTAAGAGTGACATACTGCTTACAATATGTATTTAATAATATATGTAAAGAAAGGAGCCCAACAAAACTCAAAGGAGGGGCCTGTCATTTAACGGAGAATTGCCTTAAGGACATTCCACCTTAAGGTCATTCCACCTTAAGGTCATCCCACCTTAAGGTCATCCCACCTTAACTGGGCCAGCGCCTGAGTTTCCCCTTTACTTTAACCAGCAGGAGGCCCCGACACACACAACCTCGAGACGTTTACTCACAGAGAAGTGAGCTGTACACACACTCACACACTGCGCTGCCACTTCATAATCACTGTCACACACACGTTGTGACACATGTGGTCGTATCTCTGCATTAGGGGCGTCTTGTTGCGCGTGGCGCTCTTCAGACTCCCGGCTGCACCCTGCAGGGTTCATCACCGGCTGCTCATAACCTCTTTAGCTCTTTCCATGCATTATTAAATACTCCGTGGTGGCGTTTGTTCCCTGTACGGCGCTGACTCAGCAGAATGTAGCAACTCCACTGGAAGCTAAATACAGTCGTTAATAATGCTATGTAGTGGCGAGGTTTCAACTCCTTCAGGGTAGGAGGGAGGAGCTAGAAGCTAGGACCAAAGACAGCGGAGCTAGGAGCTTGGAGCGAGGAGGAAGGAGCTAGGAGCAAAGAGCAAGGAGTTAGGAGCAAAGAGCAAGGAGCTAGGAGCGTGGAGGGAGTAGGAGCTAGGAGCAAAGTGCTAGGAGTGAGGAGCGTGGAGGGAGGAGCTAGGAGCTAGGAGCAAAGTGATAGAAGCGATGAGTGTGAAGGGAGGAGCTAGGAGCTAGGAGAAAAGTGCTAGGAGTGAGGAGCGTGGAGGGAGAATCTAGGAGCTTGGAGCAAGGAGCGTGGAGGGAGGAGCAAAGAGCTAGGAGCTAGGAGTGTGGAGAGAGGCGCAAAGAGCTAGGAGCTAGGAGCGTGGAGAGAGTAGCTAGGAACTAGGAGCAAAGTGCTAGAAGCGAGGAGTATGGAGGGAGGAGCTAGGAGCTTGGAGCAAAGTGCTAGGAGCAAGGAGCATGAAGAGAGAATCTAGGAGCTAGGAGGAAGGAGCTTGGAGGGAGTAGCTAGGAGTTAGGAGCTAGGAGCAAAGAGCTAGGAGCTAGGAGCATGGAGCTAGGAGCTAGGAGCAAAGAGAAAAGTGCTAAGATAGAGGAGCGTGTAGAGAGGAGCTAGGAGCTAGGAGCCAGATGATATTTATCAGTTGTTAGCATGGCAACCCTCCGTGAGCCTTAAGCCGCCTCCCACCTGTGGATCTACACTATAGCAAGATTAGCAATGCGCTGCCTTGTTATATTTACCTATCAGCTTCATGGATTATGTAAGAGAAAGGTTACGTGGGTCGTGGGTTGAAATATTTTTTTCTTAAATTAAAGCCAAGTACATTTATCCCCCAAAACAAATATCTCAACCTGGCAACCCGTGAAAGAAACCATGGCGAAGATCCACGGCACAGCTTCAAAAGGATTTAACATTAAACATAAGACTTTATTTTTTTAATGTTGTGTTATTGTCAGGGATCAAACGCGCGTACAGAGATTAATCAGACGCAAATAATTTGGAGCATCTCCAGTTTTCCGTGAGCTAATCTCTACCCGGCGACACAGAGCCACAGCAGCAGGCTCCGTGGCACCGTGTAATTTATACAACTATTTCTAGATTTTGCAATAATTACAGTCCTTTGCAAAGTCTTTAAAGACTATATTTATAATCAACAAAACCCCCCCCCCATGAGGACTAATGCTGCATTCACAACAACAGCGTAATGCTAATATTCGCTATATATGTATATATATATATATATAAATACATATGTTCATATAAATATATATATATATATACAGTATATATATATATATATATATATGTATATACATATGTTCATATATATTTATATATATTTGAATATATGAACATATTTATATATGAATATATATGTATATATATATATATTTATATATATTTATTTATATATATATTTATATAAATATTTATAGATATGTATTTTATATATACATATACGGCGTTGAGCAAATTTATCCGCCAAAGTTGAAATATTTAAATTTGTGGTAAATTTCTCGTGCCACGCAATTCGCGTCTATCGCCACCACTCACGTCTGTACGTCTCAACGCTTCTTGTGTGAACGCAGCTTCTCTGATGCAACAATTTCAGTAAAAAGTATTTTTACCTGCCTCAAATCTTTCGCTAACCACTTTTTACGAGTGAATATTTCATGCACGGAACGCCGAATCTTATCTCGTTTGATTTCACGTCAAATCAATCGGAATATCTGATGCTCCCGGTCGTCTCCGGTGGGCTTCAAAGGTATCGACATTACATATTAATACGCTGACACACTGAATGCTGCATGAAGCTTGAACCCAGCGTTATCTTTTTGAATCAACACTCGTGTCATGAATACCTGGCGATGTCATAACCGTCAAAACAAACTGGAGCTGTTTCTCAAACCTCAAAGTTCAAACGATGCCGCTGGAAGCTCCAAGGCGTGTATATTCATATTTATTTATTGCAGATCATACGCAGGTGATCTCTGGAGGCGCTGCAGGACCCCCCCCCCCCCCCCCCCCCCCCGAGGAGGCGAAGGTCATCGCCTCGAGTCGCCACATTTATGGATATTTCACGCCGGGGATCCCCAAATTATATCGTAAACACACGGCGGCGTGATTCCAGATGTGTTTTAACTGTCGTTTACACTCTAAATAAACTAGTGGTGGAAGTTGGTACTGCAGCTGTAGGCGGGGGAAAGCAACGCCAGCCGTCTGACCCCGAGAAACTTTTCCGGGGTTTTGAACGGTGACATTCTTTCTTTCAATAATTTTATAATGCGTTTTTACAAATTACACACCAGCTCACATTACTAGACATCAACAAATAACAACAATAAAAAATATTTAAAAAGTGACATAACAGCATAATACTTAACTATATTATCACTATAACTATCAGACAAGGAAAAAATCATAAATCCTCATAAATCCTCATAAATCATCATCCTCCACATCGAACCATAACAAATATACTTATATCATTATTACCAACATTTTATTTTTAATTCATCGCCCCCCCCCCCACAAGGAGGATTGATTATATACACGTATTACTTACTTTTAATAGTATCTATAATTTTTTGTAATGCTTTTTATTAATTGCTTGTAATGTGTTGTACTGAAGCTTTGCATTGTGTGTATTTGCTATTGTTTTATGTTTTTTTATTGCTTTTTGTTTGCTATTGTTTTTTATTGTTTTATGTTTTTATTGTCTATTTTTGTTACCATTTTATGTTTTTTTCATTGCTTTATGTTTTTTTTATTGTTTTATGTTTTTATTGTCTTATGTTTCTTATTGTTTATGTTTATAATGGTCCGTAAAGGGACTAGGGATGCACATGAGCTGCGTAGCTACGGTCTGGTACACAGTGCATCAAATGGTGACATTTATGATTTAACTGTACATGGTCCATTATTAAATAAAGATAACAAATTCAAAATTCTAAAAACATGCTCGCTGCACAGGAAGCCGGACACAACCACAACAAATGTAATTAAAATGTAAAGAAGGTGCGACCGCATTGCAGAACAGGGAACCTCAGCTTGTGTTCCTCGGACCGTCGTGGTTCAGGCTCGGCTTTGATTTCCCAAAAGCCAACATGTTATTGTAGCTGCAGGCCTCGGCCAATAGGAACGGAGCCTCTCTCCTCGCCTCGTTATGACCTCACAGGCCGCCGGCGGTCCAGAGGACTCCGACGGGAACGTCGAGGCGTCTTCCTCCTCTTTCCGCTGTGTGTCGATGTTTTCACTTCAGAAGACCAGAACCGCCCCGCGGGAGTCAAACTATGACGTACTATCTCTCTATTATAAGTTGGTATCCCAAAATTAACAATGAGATACTATCTCATAATAATGACATAATATATCTCATAATTTCAATTTACTATCTTACTAGTTCAGAATTATGAATTGGTATCTTATTAATATAATATACTATTTCATAATTTCAATTGACTATCTCTTAATAATGAGATAATACATCTCATTATTATAATATAGTATCCCAAAATTAATAATGAGATACTATCTCATTATAATGAGATAATCTCTTATTCTCTTATACTATCCCATAATAAAGAGATAATATCTCATAGTTTCTACTTACTATCTCAGAATTAGGACTTGGCATCTCATTATTATGAGATAAAATCTCATAATAATGAGATAATATAGTTCATAGTTTTGACGTACTATCATACTATCCCTTAATGATGAGATTCTATCTCATCATTTTAATTTACTATCTTACTATCTCAGAATGATGACTTGGCATCTTTTTATTATGAGATACTATCTCATATTTTCAATGTACTATCTCTAAATAATGAGATAGCATCTCATTATTAAGAGATAGTAACCCATAA
>CM070099.1:22751916-22754416 GCA_036178185.1 Liparis tanakae | reverse complement strand
AATACACTTTGAACTACACACTCCCACACAAATATGCAAATTACACAAAATGAGTTACTTAGAAAAACACAACCAGAACTTTAAAATCCCATTTCGATACGTAGAGGCGGTTATGACCGGGTTTATGATGCGAAACATTCAACCGCATTTAATAACTCTTATTAAGAACATATTTAAGAACTCACTTAGGAATCCATATTTATAACACATGTAATAACACATTTAATAACACATTTAATAATGTAATATTGTATTCATGCATTTAATAACACACGTTATAACACATTTAATAACACATTTATTAATGTCATATTTATAAGGCATTTAATAACGCATTTAAAAATATATTTAAGAACACATTTGAAAATGCATATTAATACATATTTTAATGCTTTTAATAACGTATATTAATAGCGTATTTAATAACGTAATTCAAAACACATTTCTGAGAACATTTCTTTGAAAAAAGTGAGATATTTTATGTTTAATAAGAGTTCATTTCTGTTTCTGTTTCTATGTTTTTACGTTGTTCTGTAATAGAAGAAGTTCTTAAAGAGACAGTACGTAAACAAACACATGTTCCCATTATGCAGAAGATGCCACCAGAAGCAGATTTAATAAACATTCGTCTCTTTCTGACGAGGTTTCGGTAAACGAAGCGCGTGAAGAACTAATCCGATAAAAAGGTGTGTTCAGTGTTTAACGACAAGATGGCGAAGCAGAGGGGAGCAGGAGGTCTGGAGCGTGAACGAGGGATGATTACGAGAGAAAAGAGGGGGGGGCTGAGTGAGTGAGAGACCTCTCCTCTCCTCTCCTCTCTCCTCTCCTCCTCTCCTCTCCTCTCCTTTTCTCTCCTCTCTCCTTTCCTCTTCTCCTCTCTTCTCTCCTCTCTCCTCTCCTCTTCTCCTCTCTCCTCTCCTCCTCTCCTCTCTCCTCTCCTCTCCTCCTCTCCTCTCTCCTCTCCTCTCCTTTTCTGTCCTTTCTCCTTTCCTCTTCACCTCTCTCCTCTCCTCTCCTCCTCTCCTCTCTCCTCTCCTCTCCTTTTCTCTCCTCTATCCTTTCTTCTTCTCCTCTCTCCTCTCCTCTCTCCTTTTCTCCTCTCCTCCTCTCCTCTCTCCTCTCCTCCCTCTGTCGGTGTGAACGGGTTTCTTTCAAACACCGCACACAGAGCTCAAGGTTAGCTGTGTGTGTGTGAGAGCGTGTGTGTGTGTGTGTGTGTGTGTGTGAGAGTGAGAGTGTGTGTGTGTGTGTGTGTGTGAGCGTGTGTGTGTGTGTGTGTGTGTGTCATCTGTATGTATCTATTTTCTTCTTCTTCATGAAACGCAAATGCAAGCCTGTTATGATGTGAGGGCCGGAAACCATGACGGTGTGTGTAGTGCTAAGTGTCAGAGTTAATTGAATGTCTTCACATACACACACACACACACACACACACTCCTACACACACACACACACACACACACACACACACAAGAAAACAGACAAACACACACACACCTACACGTTGAGAGGGCAAGGCAGATTGGATTTCTTGGTGCTAAACACACTTTTGTACGCACACACACAAACACACACAAACACACACCAACACACGCACAAACACACACACACAGTGAGGGAGGCTTATTATATGCCTTCATATCAAAAGGACGCAGCTCTCACACTTCAAAGAGGAGCAAGAGACCTGAGGCACACACACACACACACACATGAGGACGCACTCTGAAGCTCACACACACACACACACTAACACACTAACACACACACACACTAACGTTGACCCTCACAGGAACAAACTCCAGAGAGGGGAACATGTTGCGAGTAACTTTCTTTAAACAAGTTTCCCCATCAGAACAAAGAGCAGGTGTCATAATTAATCATCAAAAATGTAACACCTCCTCGTGTTTCATCATATGGGGAACGAGTTCTCATTAAAACACTATTTAAGGGAATAAACCACTTCATATAAACTCTCCATCGCTTTATAAATGATAATTCTCCTCGACTGAACTTTATTTTTATCGTTGGATTATTCTATTGACCGTCTGGAGGCTCCGCCCACTTGGCAACGGGCCAATCAGAACGCTGTCCATGATCGGACCGGAACCGCTTAGAGACTCACACACCCAGGGATGTATCTGTACACACACACACACACACACACACACACACACACACACACACACACACACACACACACACACAAACACACACACAAACACATGTAAGTATCAGTACAGTCACACACACGTGCACGCATAGTCACACGCACACACACTCACACCACACACACACACATATGTAAGTATCTGTACAAACACACATACACACAAACACATACACATATGTAAGTATCTGTACAAACACACACATACACACAAACACACTAAGATGTAAGTATCTGTACAAACACACACACACATGCACTGATGTACATACCTGCACACTCACACACCACACACACACACACACTCGCACACCAAACATATAACATTTGATG
>CM070099.1:22736916-22749416 GCA_036178185.1 Liparis tanakae | reverse complement strand
CTGGAGATAAAAGTGAAGCTGCAGCCTCCAACACAACACCTGGGACATGTTAGAATAACACTAGTGCTAGACTGTGATGAAGCTCAGTTAAAGATCATGGAGCTATTAGCTTTATTTTATTAATTAATTATCATTTTATTATTATTTTATTAATTAATTATTATTTTATTATTATTTTATTAATTAATTATTATTTTATCATTATTTCATTTTATTATTATTTTAATAGATCAATTTCTTATATTGTATTTGTATTATTTTTTAAATGTATTTCTTGCAGCTAAAGACGTAAATATGTATGATTAACGTTAATATATATTGATGTTAAATATCCCATTTTAATGAGAACACACTCAAATCAAATCATGTTTTTATCGGAAACATTTCTCGAGTGAAGATTTGCAGAACAAGGTCAGATTAATTTAAATATGTATATTTTTATTCATAAAATGCTTTCAAAAGTTGGACTACTAATCTGTCAAGCTGCGTCTTTATAATAGCAGCTTGTGCGGAGGCCACCACATCACGTGATCATCAGAAACTCAACAATGATCATTTTATGGTGCCTTAAATTTTTATAAAGTGGCTCCGAGACTCTTTGAATGGCGATGACATCATTGATAAATTTGCCTCGCTGTGACTTGCCCATTCTTTTCTTCTTCCTTGTGCTCTTGTAGCAAAGCCAACTAGAAAACACTTTTGATAGCCGTATTTTGACCAAAACGCTGCATTTATATCATCGTTTTTTTGTTCTCTTTTTCTATTGGAAAGGGATGTGAAATAATATCTTTCAAACACACAATTATGTAACGTACTGGAGAAAACATTATCTAAACATTATCAACGGGTTTCAACTGATGATGATTTTTTTTCGACAGACGACGTTGTCGAGGAACCACACACCCTCCGGTTCCCTCTCGGCTAACACGTTAGCTGTTGTTTTCTCCGTTAGCTAAGAGAGCTGCGCGGAAAGATGTCGAAAAAATGCTTCTGGGTTCTTTGAAGAACTCTTCAAGGAAATGGTTCTTTAAAGAACTCTGGTTTGAAAGTTTTTTTGTGGAACCATAAATGGTGCCTTAAATAACAATTTTTTTTACATTATTGGAGACAACTTTATGGATTCTTTGAAGTTACTCTTTAAGGAAATGGTTCTCTAAAGAACCCTGGTTTGAATGGTTCTTTGTGGAACCATAAATGGTGCCTTAAAGAACCATTTTTGTATCGTTCTTTAAGACACCTTTATAGGATCTTTGAAGAACTATTTAAGGAAATGGTTCTCTAAAGAACCCTGGTTTGAAAGGTTCTTTATCGAACCAGAAATGGTGGCTTAAAGAACCATTTTGTAATGTTCTTTAAGACACCTTTATAGGTTCTTTGAGGAACTATTTAAGGAAATGGTTCTTTAAATAAACCCTGGTTCCCTGTGCGGAGAGACATCCAGAAGTCATTGTAAAAATGCTCCCGTATTCTGCAGCTTTGTTTAAAAAAGAATGTACGTATATATATTGTCATTAGTCGTGTTAATAATGTTCTATAAGCTGCTTTAGAGCTGGTGTAGGTTTTGAGTCGGATGAAATCTGAACTGCGGTGCTGATCAGAAGGTACCTGAGCGTTGCTAATATCTTATTATTATTCAGCACTCCTGTCAAAGTGTTACCTGCATTCAAGGTGTTCTTTTATATTCAAGAGCCTGGCAGCAGCGACATGGATTACAAAGCAATTTTTCATTCCTTTTTTTAAAGTTAAATGCTTATTGTCCTCCTATTTCATTCCAAAAACCAGAATTACCGCCTGGATCCTCGACACCCGGAGAGATTCTCACCGAACGTCCTCGAATCGCAATTCTCTCCCGAATGCAAAGTATATTTCATATTGTTTTTTAATTTGTATTTTATTCCGTTAGTTCGAATTTGAGTTATGTTGTTCTACGGAACCTCGGGCAGAATTTTGGTTCTCTGTATGAGAAGTTATTTTCTCTAAGGTTAAGTTCTAGTTAAAATGACGTTTTAGGAAATAATGAAAGAAGATATGTTATACGCATTTGAATTGCGCTCGTGAGCGCCACCTGCTGGTGGAACTTTATAGCGCTGTAACTCCTCGTGGAAACGTCGGATCAACTCCAAATTTGGCACACATGGTCTGGGTTAGTACCTGGTCAAATATTTTATTCAAATGGGTAATTTTAGCACCCCAGCGTTTCGGTCTCTATTCCGGGTGATAGCCTGTCCACACCCGGTCCTAGGCATGTGTTTGCGGTCTCCGTACCCCCCGGTATCGGCGGCCAAACCATAAAAATTGGAGAAAAAAGGAAACTCAGTAAAAAAAAAATCACTGAAAGAAAAACACTTAAACGTTTGTCTTTTGACCAATACAAAAAAATAAAATAGAAACAAAACATTAGCCTAAAAACAACGATGGAAAGAAAGTGACCATCTGGTGGCCTCAACATCAATCCTGCTGTACTTAAAAATACATTATTATCCACGGGTGACATCATCTATTTGTCAGATGGCTTTGTTGAACGGGTAAAAACATCACTCACCAAGATAAGGACGACAGATTCTTATTTCCGAATGCACGACGACTCCGTGATGATACAACGAGGCGTTCTGTGTCAAATAGACGCGTGAGAGTCGGTTGTTTGGGGATTCAATATGAACTTTGGAGAAGTCTTAACTCGCAGCACTGCGGGATGACAGATGGATTTCTTTTTTAAAGGTTTCGGTAATAAAAGGTCACCTCGGGTAAATGCAGTAAGTGATGATGTGAAATCCTAAATATTAAACGTTTTTATGTTATCGTGAGGTTACAAAAGTTCACGATAACAAGTAGCAGCCGAGAAAAATATTGTGATTTCTGCTCTCATGTAGTTTACATGAGGGACTGGGACGGTTGGACAGCCAATGAGGAAAGGGGACTCGGATCGTTGGAAAGCCAGTGAGGGAGGGGGATTTGGATCGCCAATGAGGGAGGTGGACTGGGACCGCTGGACGGCCAATGAGGGAGGGGGTCTGGGATTGTTGGATCGCCAATGAGGGAGGGGGATTTGGACCGTTGGATCGCCAATGAGGGAGGTGGACTGGGATCGTTGGAAGGCCAATGAGGAAGGGGGATTTGTACCGTTTGATAGCCGATGTGGAAGGGGTTCTGGGACCGTTGGACGGCCCAATCCTGTAAGAAGGGGTCAGCAGATGGAATTCTTGGAATTCTTCTCCTCACAGACAATTGAGAGCCAATCAGAGGGAATCTGAGAGGAATTCTGTGTATTAAAATGCAGAGTCCTTACCGAAGGCTCAACCAGGCATCCGATTGAGTCCACGCTGTTCAACAGGCAAAGCGAAGACACCACAAAGGGATAAAAAGGCCCCATTCGCACCGCCGCCACGGCTCCGAATCCTTTAAGACAACGCTCTTCAATTCTTTATAATTTCATAGCGGGATGAGTGGGAGATTCCACGCGATGTTAGGATGAATGCCGTAATAAAATTGCACACAAAAGACCGCTTCCTGCCGCGTCCTTTAGGAGCCAATCAGCTGCAGGGGAGGACTTAACTTCAGCAAAGAGCAACGGCACGGAAAATCAAGTCCCAGGCAATTGGGTGACGATCTACAGTAAATGGCATCACTGATGGGAATAATTGGCGAGGAGGGAGGGAGAGGGGGGGAGGGGGGTGCTGCTGCTGCTGGTTGTCAAAGGAATTATGCATGCGGCTGCGTGAATGCAGTCGGCCATGACACACGGCACTCAAATTAAAGTCGCTCAGATTTACTGTACAGTGCGCAGGAAACGGAGGACGACGGCATGTGCAGCAAATTTAATCCAGTTCACGAGGGACAGGAAGGGGGGAACGGCGCACTGGTGCAGGGGGAATATTAGTAATTTAGGATTCTCCTGATTAAATAAAAAAATAAAAAAAGATTTAATTTCAGGCTTAAGGATTAAAGGGTTGTTCAGTTTTTGGTAAAGAGCAGCAGTTAATTAGGCAGAGTTGGTATTTACACAAGTGTGCTTACTGTACAAAGAAAATGGGAGATATGAACAAGACAAATAAATAATAAGTATAATACATATGCTATAATTGGGGGTTTTCAAATTTGAATCCGATATTCATGAGTACAAGTGAAGAAAAACCCATATTTTTAAAGCTTATATTCAGTACGTGTAATGGAGGGTTCGGGGCATGTTTATGATAATATTTCAGTTTGTACGTATCAAAAACCACAATAAGACACATTCAGGACCTGTTTTTGTTTGCTCTTGCAATTTTTACACTATTATGATTTGCAAGACACTTTTTCTCTAAATCCGTTCCCAGTTGTGTCGACTCCTCTGGTGCGCTGACACGGAACGGCTCATTCGAGTCGGAGTGGAGAATAAAGACGTGGAACAGCAAACAGCTTCTAATTTACAGGAGAAGTCGAACATTGAATAGATAATGTACTCAGAAAACACTAAACCCACAACGATGAGGAACCGGGTAGATGGACAGGTGATTGGTTAATTGAAGGCAGGTGACGTTAGTCTAATCAACGAGCCCGGAGGAGATCGGTCTGGAGCCACGCCCCCTAGCCACGCCCCCTATCTCACAGCTTGGCTGTGATAAATATTTTAAAACATCCACAGAAGCCAATCGTATAAAACCTATATTAAAATGTTCCTCTTTATAAATGTTTTAACTGCCCCAGTAACTTCTTCATTGCAGTTGAAGCCTCGTGATAATCGGCGTTTGTTCCGAATGAAGATGAATCAAAGGCCCCCAGAAAAATATGTTTTAATGAAATGGATGTTATTCCTAAAGTAAAAGAGGAACTCTTTCTGAAGCATGTTAGGCTTCAAGCCGCCTCTTCATGTCCTGAGATGTGCAGATGGACGGCTGCAGATACGGTGCTTTTATTTAAAGATAGAGAGATCAGAGGGAGCGGCAGATAAGAAATGTTGGCTTGTGTTGAAACACACACACACACACACACACACACACACACACACATACCCACACCGGCCCGTGACGACGTTTGCCATTGGCGCCAACATTCCAATCAAGACTCTTTGATGGGGTAACTTCGATGAACGTTACTCTGGTGACTTGTGAAACTTTCCCCATCTCTTTTACATTTTTTTCTTAAGATGTACTTTTTTAAACATTCGTGTCTTGCATAAGAGTTTCACCGTTAGCACCGCTCAGTCTGGCTGAAGCATTGAGAACAATTCAATACGACAGAGACAAATTAATTATTCAGTTATCAACTAAATACATATTCAATTACTATTGAAATAAGTCCTGCACTCCGAGATATTAATGAGCTGTCATTTAACAATAAACTTGTTAACAATAAATGAAAGCCAACCTCTTACTGTCAAAAAACACTGGCCAAAAACAAACACAAGCTTCTTTTTATCGCTAACTTCCTCTTGACGTTAATTTAAAAAGACTTGACAGAATTCAGAGAAAAATTGTATTAAACAAGAGAAAACACAGAACAATGGAAACCTCCGAGTCATAGGTTATTTCTCTAATTTAATTTATTTTGGTTAAATTAACATATGCAGCCTCAGATGTGGTGGAAAGGCTTCAACGTGGCATTCAGGTACGTTTCGATTGTCCCGCTTTCCTACAATCTTGATAAAGAGAAACCTGTTAAGATGATGTATTGTCCTCTCGACATTAAGTTCAAAAGACTTGACAGAATTCAAAGAAGAATTGTATTAAACAATGGAAAACACGGAACAATGGAAACCTCCGAGTCATAGGTTGTTTCTCCAATTTCTGCAGACAATTGCACCACTTCATGTCATTCATCTTGGTTAAGTTAACACATTAATCCTCAGATGTGGTGGAAAGGCTTCAATGTGACATTTAGGTACATTTGGATTGTCATGTTTTGTCATGACTATGAAAATATAATTTCCCCCCTGACCATGGCAAGCACCGCAGATGAATGTTCTTTATCTTGATAAAGAGAAATCACTTAAAATGATGTATTTGACTTATCTCAACTATCAGATAAAGCTTCTCAGATGCAACTTTAATAGCCTTTTGGCTCTAAATGTACATGTTCACACAGATTCCTCTGGCATCAAGCTCCACGCAGAACACTTTAATGTTCAGGGAATCATGAGATTGATTTAAAGAAATGTGTTTGAGAGGTAGAGTCAATCATTTAAAGGGATAGTTTGGAGTTAACGTTGTTAGGTTGTAATAGTTTATTTGGATTCTAGTCATAAGCTTTACATTTATACATATAGAAAGATATTATAATAGGAAATATTTTGGAGAATATTGATATGAATGTGTTATGAAGCATAGGGGGACTGTTTACACTATGCAAATGTAAAAGGCAAGAATGAATGTTTTTTGCATGAGAGTAAATGTTAGTTAGTATTTCAGATTTTCAAAGCCGGTTGAAGCTGTGAAGTGACTTTAATGCGGACAATAACAGAAGGGACTTTTATTGTGAAAATACTTGTTTAGTTACTTGACCGGAAGTGACGTTTTGACCCAGGGGTCGTGACGTTTGACCTCTCCATTTTTATAGCGGACTTCTATCCAACAGGAAGGTGTTAGAGGCTGAACCACCTTTGAGAGGAGCTGATTGGCTGATTAGAGACTAAGACTCTGGACTGGGGGAACCTCGTCCTCTTTGGTCTTCACCCGGGTCCTTCCAGCTTGAGCCCGGATCACCACGAAATCCACGATCCTGAGCCTTGATTGTTTGTTTACACTTCTTGCCGTTAAATATCGTTAAATTTAATTCACGCGCATCCGGAGCCTGATGTCCATCATCTGCCAAGGGCCCATATTCAGCTCCTCTTATAACGTCTTTAACCCTCAGTAGATCGGGCCTCCTGTTTGGATAAACAGAAATTCGTAGCAACACAAAATATTCTAAACATGAAAGTGTCAAGTGTATGAAGTGAGATGACTAATATTATTTGTTGCATTTGCTTATTGATGTCAAATCTATCCCAGCATGCACTGGATAAAAGGCAGGAAACCCACCTGTGCTTGCTTTCATACACTATAAACAGACTCATACATTTTGCCAGATATTCACATGACATGAGCAATTTGGATTCTTTTAGTTTAGTAAATGTGCCTTGGTGAATACAAACTGCAGCACCCAGAAGAAACCTTCACTTTCCACCCAGAAAATGTAGAAAATACATAAATTACAAGCAGCTGCTGACATGCATCCCAAACTCTTTGTTCTCACAAATGATCCAGGGATGGAGCACAATCCTTAAAAAGTGCTTTATAAATTAAAGGGATTATTATTATGAGATTATCAGCACACGTCACAAATATAGCCTACATATGAATAAATTGCCTTTTTTAAGATACAGATGTATATTAGTTCTAACTCCCCCTCCACAATAAGACATTACATACACTACCGTTCCAAAGTTTGGGGTCACGTAGAAATGTCCTTATTTTTCAATGTAAAGCACTGTTTTTCTATAAAGATGACATTAAATGAATCATAAACTCTCTCTAATAGTTAATGTGTAGATGACTATTCCCTGGTGTTAGTGAAGTCTCTACATAGTGTGTAGAGGCCCATCTCCATGTTCTAGTGGTACATTGTGTTATCACCTTAGAAGATTAACGGAGGGGTATAAAACCCTTAAACGTTTTCATGTGAGCGCAGTTGAAAACAGTTATGCTGGTGAGAGAAGGTAAAAAACTGGCCTTCCTTTGTGGCACAAGAAAAACAACATTATTATTTACAATAAAAATCATTATTTCTAACCTTGTCAATGTCTTGACTATATTTAATATTGATTTTGCAATTAATTTATTAAATAAAAGCGTCATGAAAAACATTGGGTTGGACTTTAAGGACACGGCCTACTTGCTAAGCAAAGGGAGCAGAGGTGATGAAGGCAACTGTTTGCAATCAGCAAAACTCAGTGTGTATAATAACGGCGTATTTTGGTTTAATTTTCTTGCAGACAAGCATCAGATGTGTTTTTAATGAGGATGACTCACAGTGAGAGATAGCCGGTTTTATTTCTGGGGTTGGATGCACACCACGAGATCCCATCCAGTTTTTAGTCCAACTAATTAAACCCAAAGTTAGCGTCTTCTCCCGGGTACCACATTTTCCAGATGAGGGAACCGCTGTGTGAAAACAACGATGGTGTGATTCTGAAATGTATTTTTCAAAAAATGTGTATGCACGGAACTGCCTAATTGGGGTTAAATCTTGTCAAGAGCATGCGGAGTGTGTCAACATGTGGCAGGAAGTGGCAAGTGATTTGAATTAGTATCTAAAGACACAGCGTGGAGACCTGGAAGCATGCTGATTCACGTCACATCATCGCGTACGCCTCCCTCATAATAACTTTAATCATAACTTTATTTATATCGCATCTTTAAAAACAGAGTTTACAAAATGCTCTACAGAGAATCAAGGCATAAATAATGGAACGGTAAAATACAAAATAAAGAACATAAAACACTAAATTATAGGCGAACCAAAGAACTGCATAAAAGTACTACGTCACTTAAAAGGAGTTCTATAACAATGTGTTTTCTGCTTTATACATTTAATCTGATATCAGAGAATCGTGGTTCAGGACAGGCAGACAGGGTCAAACAGGCAGAATCAGGAATACGCAAGAAAGACAGGACGACGGGAAAAAGACAGAACGGTGGACGACAATCCAACAGACGCCAAGGGAAAGACTGACACAATATAGAGGGGGGGAAACACAGGTGTACAACATTAGACATTAACGAGACGAGAGTGGCTGAGGGCAGGTGAAGGGAATGAAACAATCAAGACAGAGGAGACATAGGAGTCACGGAACCCAGGAGAAACAGAATAGGGTGTTCCACATGAAGCTACTCAAAGACACTTTACATGGAGACACAGCTACAGGGAGGAATTCATGTTTAAGTGACTTTGCTCGAGGACACTTTACAGGATTGAACCGCCAACCCTGAGATTGAAAGATGTACCCGATAACCACTGACCCCACAGTCGCCCCCACTTCACTGGAGAGACGCTGAGGGGCTCAGGAGAGGAAGGAGAGTGGTGTACAACAATATAGCCGAATCCAGAACATCTTCATCTTCTGTCCCTTTGGAGACACTATGTATGTGTATATGTGTATATATATATATATATATATATATATATATATATATATATATATATATATATATATATATATTTATATACGTCATAGTCTGTTAAAAATACACTCTCACTCACCACTTGTTGCCGTCTTCGATCATCTGCGTCATTTGCAAAATGCACGTGGATAAAAGGATGGAAACCTGCCGCCTCGCATGACGAGCTTCTCTCAAAGAGACCGACAAATCAGTTTTAAGTGTTGGTTGTTGCCTCTGGATAGTGCAAGAAGAGAGAGAGAGAGATAGAGAGAGAGGCAGAGTGCGTGAAAGAGAGATGAGACGACGTCTTGATTGATGAGGTGACAGACGTCCTTTCATTGGTAATGGAGGATTGAATCAGTTTGAGTGACAGGAGAGACGGAGAGGGAGCAAGAAGCCTCCGTATGAATTCATTTATATTCACACTGTCTTAAAATGAGTAGCTCATAATATATATATATATATATATATATTTATATATATATATTTACTTTCTGAAATTGTCACGTTTTGAATTTTTTGCCCACATTTCACAAAATGCCTTTAAAACTGAGAATATAAAGACACACTAAATGGGTTTAAGAGACCCCTCCTAATTTATTTGTTGACATATTTTACATTACATGTCACCATCGTTAACAATAGCAGTAGCACAGTAGCTGACCTGGGGCCAGTCTGTCTGAGGCCGGCTTTAGCTACACTTACTATGACTCCTTAGTAAGCGACATTCCTTCTCATCCGATTACTCGACGAAGAGATGGGATAAGGACTACCAATAATACGCCATTCAACTTATCGCAGTAGATTTGTGATATTTGGAAAACCCTCGTGTCACGTTGCGGATCAAATTGACCCGTTTAAAAGTTTGAAAACCAAGAGAATAACTGCATGCTGGCCTTTGGTCATCTTATATAATATAATAGATGTATTTTAACATTTTTAATAAACATAACTAAAGTTTTCTTTCAATACAAATCCTTAATGACTCATTTGGCTTGATTTTAATTTTTTTTTTTAAATGCAAATACAATTTAGGAGAAAATACACGTTATGATAGACGAATGCAAATTCTATATAGATTTTTTTCAATGTATCTAGAAAATTGTTTGAACATGTATTTTTCATTAAAACGAGTGAGTTCTCCTGATTGAACTCTGATCTCTGGGGGGGTGAACAACTCAAACTTGGTTCCTGACCACTTTTGGGTGATTCAACATTAACCGGGTCAAATTGACCCGGGAACATCACGGCTGCATGCAAGAAACGACCATAACACAAGGGTTAAATTATATGAAATATACAAGCGGCGCCTCAAGGTCTTCCCACCGGTGGCTACTCGCTTTGTGAATCTCGCACACGTTTGCAGATATTTTTCGATTTTCCGTTAGTCGAAAAAAAACCTGCTTCACACCTGAACGTCGCAAGGATTAGCAAGAAAATCAAAATGGAGTCGGCGAGTCTCCCGAGTCGACGGCTCACCACACGTGTAGCGCGAGGAATATTAAACACATGCAAATGTTTTTTCAGCTACATGTTGGGTTTAAACTTTAAATCTCAGAATGATGGCCGTCTGTCTTGCAGCCGTCTCTCTCTTTTTCCATTCGCCCCCCCGCTGAGACGATACCAACAACTTCCAAAAGACAAAACAACCAGTCAGCGTTAGCAGGAAGTACAATTCTGTCAGTCGAGAAGCAGTCAGTAAACTACGTGGCACGAAGAATCCGTTCCCGCGCGGAAGCCGGTCGCAGCTCGACCTCCGCGGAGGAAAAACATAATTTCGTTCTCACACCTTTCGTGTTTCACGCCGTCTTCTCCGCGGACGCGCTCCGCCACGCCGGAGGGAGGGTTTATCTGCTCCTGCGAGGGTTGTCAAGGCTTCTCACTCAAGGCTACGAGTTTCTTTTTAAAAAGAAGAAAAGAAAGCAGAAAAAAATAGGAAAGTTTGCCTCTCTTCTTTACCGTCCAATCGGTGTTGAGTTCTTTGGCCGCGAGGTTCATTTGAACCAATTAAAATGATTTTTTTTTTTCTTTTCTGCCTCTCGACGCTTCAATTGAACAAGTGGCAGAATGTAATATCCATCCCATAATTCAACCAAGGACACAACGGTTATGGTGCTCTTTGTGTTTTTTTTTAAAACTGTCAAACTTCATGTATTTATTGTTGACGATCACAGTGCATGACCGGAATGCAACACAAAGATATTCTGATTAAACATGAAGAACCTCTCTGAATAGATTTACATCTTAATAACCAAAAAATAAAAGTATCTATAACTTCTCAACGTCGAATCTTCTTATTCAAAAAGATGCAAAGTACATTTGCATAATTTATCTTAATTAACAAATTCGGTGGCATAACTGATTATTTTTAATAGCAGCATGGTGATTATGTTTTGATGTTAAATGCCTCTTTTGTTTTATTCATAGCCCTCGGAAGAAAAACTTTAAAGCAAGGTGACTGTTTCATAATTATTTCATTATGCTAGTTAATGACTTGGTGGGGGTGTTTATTCGACTTTGTTTTCTCGTTGATTTCCACCGCAATAATTATGTTCACCGCATGTTGCGGAGCTCAAAAGATCCAAAACAGGAATTCAAATCTTAATATTAGGATAATTATTAAAACGAGCCCCCCCCTCGACCCCCCAAGGTGCCACGTTCTCTATAGTTGCCTTTATCCTTGTGTATTTTTTTCTGTTGCCTGCCTTTGATGTTGCTACGGTAACGTTAGAGCAGCCGTTCCCTTTCCTTTCTGTTAGGAAAGATATTTTATCGCACTAAAAATGAGAAGGCGAAAAAAGAGAGGGATATAAAGTTAACAATTGGTAATAAAGGTAAAGGAGGAAGAGGAGAGCGAAACAGTGGGTGGGGAGGGGGGGGGGAGCTGAGAACTAAGAAGCAGAGAACCGAAGGATGGAGGAGTTCCCGGGAGCCGGGATGGAGGTGTGGAGAGTAGATTGGGTATTAAAGTTGAGAGGAAAAACAGTGAAGAGAGAAATGAGGGGATTGGTTTTGAGAAAAGAGAGTGAGAGTGAAAACACCAGGGGGAGCGATAGGTGGAGATAATAAGAGAGGAGGAAGAATACGCCGTAAAACAAAAGTGTGAAATATACAGTGAATTACCGGCAGCTGTGGTTGCCAGAGCTTTACCGTAAAAAACGAAGCGACAACGTTTAAGACATTACGGTATGTTTTGTAAAAACAGCAGTTCCACTGTAATTATTACTAAAGTATTTTTCAGTAGAAACACAGTACAATTCTTTATAATATATAATAATAGACTTTATTGAAGTTGACGGTGAATTAGTGGCAGCTGTAAGTATAGTATTATACCAAAAGTATACTATTCGCACAATTTTTATATATGTATATTGTGCCTTA
>CM070099.1:22694416-22734416 GCA_036178185.1 Liparis tanakae | reverse complement strand
GACCCTTTATTTTGCACCACGTCTCCTGATTTTATTCCGAATCTCATCTCCACTTCCCCCGGGTTGCCACGATTATATAATTGTGTGACTCTTTAAGTGATGTGACCTGTTGAGATGTGTGAATGGTATAATGTGGCTATGCAGAGGGCCCTGGTGGCTATAAGCATGATGTTTATAATGCATGGGATACAGTCATACAGCATTTTTTATTTAAATTAAGTTTCGATTTGGACCTGTAAACGTATTCTGTGATGAGGGTGGTGGTGACGGTGAATCCGATGGAGGCTGATAGGCGTGATTTGGCTCGCTGATACCGCGCTACTTTATTTCATTATCCTCTTGCTGTTTCCTTCTCGACTTTTCATCCGGATCTCTGGGTCTGAAA
Source organism: Liparis tanakae (assembly GCA_036178185.1). Taxonomy (NCBI): domain Eukaryota; kingdom Metazoa; phylum Chordata; class Actinopteri; order Perciformes; family Liparidae; genus Liparis; species Liparis tanakae. The sequence goes on along the minus strand of CM070099.1, from coordinate 22,734,031 downwards.
GAAAAAAGGAACAAAGAGAGAGAGAGACGGATGAATCAGTGTTTACAGTGAAAAACCTTTGAAATGAGGTTTTGTTGTGGAGAACAATACATGTCAGAAAGGTGTCAAAGTCATAGCTAATGGCTAACACTTTGAGTTATATAATTCCAAACATACAAAAGTAACAATTATTTCATCTTTTTATGCAACAATGAACATTTACACACAATATTTTGAATCAGGAGGCAATATTCCATATGTTCAGCCCTGGGCATAAAGACGTGTTCAGCTGGAAGTAGAACGTCTGCTGTGTGTGTCGTGGCCACGATGGTGTGTGTGATTGTGTTGTTCTTCTTTTAAATAAGGCCCAGAACATTATGTTACTATGTTCGACCTCATACTGATAAGATAATATAATAAAACAGACACTATCTGAATGTCAAATGACACAGAAAAAACATCTGCCATCTGGAACCGAAAATGGTTCTTCAGAGTGATGCCTAGAACTGTTTTTGGTTCCGCAAAGAGCCTGTCAAACCATTTCCTTACATAATTCTTCAAAGAGCCTATAAAGGTGTCTTAAAGAACATTCATAAAATGTTTCTTTAAGGCACCGTTTCTGGTTCTACAAAGATCCTTTCAAACCAGGGTTCTTGAGAGAACCATTTCCTTAAAGAGTTCTTCAAAGAACATATAAAGGTGTCTCAAAGAACCTTAAAAAAATGGTTCTTTAAGGCACCATTTCTGGTTCCACAAAGAACCATACAAATCAGGTTCTTTAAAAAAACATTTTCTTAGAGTTCTTCAATGAACTGATAACGTTGTCTCAAACGAAAAAACGGTTCTTGAGTAAGTGATGTTTTTTCGTAGAACCACAGAGCCTTTGAAAGAACCCTTTAAGAACCATTATTTTCTGTGTGGTTTCTAAACTAGAGACCCGAATCCATTAAAGAAACCTGAAAGCGACGCAACGTCGGCTGTCGATTTCCTGCGCGAGAACAATTGAATAACTGCGTTCCGCTAAGCGACGATGGATCTTTGGGGAGAAACGTGTCACGGGAAGCGATTGGCCGACCTCCTCGTTAACCGTGACCAGCTCTCCCACCGCCGGCCTCATTACCAGTTTAATGTGAGCGAGATAGAATTATTAGCCGTCGCACGGTGTGTATTCCTCTCGGGGGCAAAAAAACTAATGCGATATTGAGCGGTCCGCAGGAAGTAAATATGCTTAAATGTTAATAATAATAACGACCGGACGAAACAAATCAGCCCAAAACTAAATGGAAGGCATTTTAACTGACTGGTGTGTTAATTGTTAATAAATGCTGATAACCGTCCTCATGCGCTGCGACGTGTGCGTGACATTGTTCTGACACGAGGGACATGGAAGTACTCTTGATTAATGTGAACAACAACGGCATGAAATCCAGCTTATGATTATCAAGAAAGATGTTTAAACCCATCTTAATGTCAGACTGCTTGGCATATGGCAAAAAAAAAAACATCAATATTACACGTTTTTTCTTCTTCTAGCAATACATTAAATCTTTTGGTCCAAGTTAACAGACCCTGGTGTGTATGACAAATAAAGACTTATCACTTTAACATTTTTTTAAATATGGACAGAATGCTAAATATGTGTAACTTCTTCACAAGATGGACCTAGAATCTTTTAGCCATGAACCCGTCTCAACCCGACCGTCTTGTGATAACCTGGGTAAGCTTTGTTCACCCCGGTATTTCAAAATAAAAGCTTGTCTCTCAATCTTTTTTTTCACACAGCCCCAGAGACCATTATTTTGGGTAAAGCTTTTATTTCTTCCGATAAACCAATAAAGCGCTGCTGTGCAATTTACACACACAAACACAACAACAAACAACTCCAATCTCTAAATCCAACAGCCTCAAATCTCGCCTTCTTCTTATTTGTCCTGCCAATACAAATACACTGGGTCAGCGTTTTTTGGCGCGAATCTATCGGTATAACATCGGACGAGTGTCTCTGAGGCTGAAACCGTAAACCTTTTCAATGACTACCATTTCCTCTCCTTCCTGCACAAGGACATTATGTACTTCACGAGAGATACATGTGATGGCGCCAACTCGAAGTCTCTGTAATCGATAAATGTGTTAACACCTGCACGGCTATTGATTTATGGTTATGTCGTTACATCATGTGTCAAATGTAAACCATTATAATACATGGAGATCGCATTAAGACTCGAGTGGTGTTAGGAAAGGGATTAACACACATTAACACAGTGAATACAATTCAATTAACACCTCAATGGATTTAGTCTTTTCTATATATGTGTAAATGTGCATAATGTACTACAGTGATACCAGATACTGCACTACACTTTATATGTATGCACCAGCCACACATATTGTTAAGCTCCTGTTCTAAACTACACAACCTAGTGCAGTCAAAACCTCTTCAACCCTGAAGAGTTTACTGGTCGCTTCGCAAGATACAGCCGCCACCATTTATATGTAAATGGTTAAAAGGTACTTTCTGTTGCTGGACCATGTCTATTTGTGTGTGTGTGTGTGTGTGTGTATATATATATATATATATATATATATATATATATATATATATATATATATATATATATATATATATATATATATATTGGGGCTGTCAATCGATTAAAAAGAATTAACTAATTAATCGCACATTTTGAAATTCTTTAATCTGGGTTTTTTTCTTCTAAAGACTAAATCTTGTAAATGAAGCAGTAATCCCTTCAGACAGCGTGTGTTTTAGACACTTGTTTGATAGTATTAGTTGTTAAAGACACCTTCACACACAGCTGTGTCTCAGCACTACCTATAAAAAGGGCCAGCCAGGTATTTAACATCGTGGAGGATAAATAGTTTCTTCAGTGAAACATCAGATTAGTAAAACAAGGTGCATTAGAGACCCATTGGTCCTGTCATCTTTAACACTGAACAGCAGAACCAGTGGCTTTGGAAACTGACTCACATTCAAATGTGTCACTCTGGAGGCTGGGGGCATTTTATACATTTTACAAAAATATTTAAATTCACCTTTTAAAGTCTTTTGCATATGACACACAACCCCACGTGTTCTACATCAAACCTTCCAGAACAATCTCATCTCTATATGAGGCTCATGGTCCTCCTCCTGTTCTGTCTCCTCTGGCTGACAGGCTGCTAATGAGCTTCACCTGGGAGGTGGGCGGGCCTTGTGATTTACTGAGTGTTCATTGGTTATTTTTCGCAAAATGTTGACAAACAAACGGATTGACCAATCACGGCGAGTTCTTTCCGCGCCGCGTCACCGACACGTCTGTGTGTGTGTGTGTCTGTGGAGCGGAGCAGCAGCCGGGAGGAAGGAGCGAGGAGGAAACCCGGTTTATTAATCCACGAGTTTAAACTGATTTCTGCTCAGTATTTTCGCGGAAAACTCATAGTTTTAAAAACGGAAACAGAGAAAAGTGCAAAAACATCAACGAACACCGGAAGTAAACAAAGTTGCGTCAATTACGTTAAAATATTTTAGTGCGTTAACGCGGCCAAATTAATCGCATAGATTAACGCGTTAACGCTGACAGCCCTAATATATATATATATATATATATATATATATATATATATATATATATATATTATAGCTTTACTTTTTGCAGCCACAGCTGCTATACGTACCCGCTCTCTCTATACGGACACACAGATACACACATACTCGTTTTCCTTCTTTGTGAGGCCCACACATATTTTACCCATTTGTGGAGACCACCCTAAAATGTAATTGAACTTTTACAAGTCTGTGCATTTCTAAATGACATCCATCTTAATGTTTTAAATGGGTATAAATATATCGCCACGCCCTCAACGGACTTCCAGGTTCTCATTGCCAACCAATGATTATTCTGCTGTCTTGAGCCGGAAGTTCATATCAATTTCATTGCCGCAGTGTGTTGACTGACTTCCTCTAAAAGGACAAAAATATAAGATTACAGCCAAAGACAACCACCCACACATATTTTCCTTTGGTTTATTTAAGAAGGCACAGTGCACAATAATAACAACATGTCTGTAGATGTGCCAGAGTTAGCCAAGAGGCCATTTTTTCATCTGTAGTCCCGACATTTATTGAGCACCGTGTCATCATGTAAGTGATAAGTGTAAAAAAGCATAACGCTGAGGTAATATTCTAAAATCGGGAGTAAAATCATCACATTTAACATTTAAATTCTAAAATATATCTGATTATCTGATGGGATAACGATGCCGGGGTCTTTGATTGAATAGCCATTGACAGCGGTGCTTTTAAAAAGCGTCGCTGCATTGCTGACCTTCAAAAAGCCGACGCTGGAACACCAAGACTAAGATCTGTTTGCAAAAGACAAATCCCAAGGGCGCTCACATTTAAGTGCCCAGAAAGCATTTATTTCATGGTAGTTTAGCATTCACAGCCCTTCAGATGCTTTTTTTTCTCCTGGATGGGCAACTGGCAGAAAATGTCAACTCCTTTTCTAGTGGGACTGACACATGAATCCATCCACTGAATAATTCAGGCTCTCACTCATTCGTGCTGAACTATCAACACTTTGCTCTGTAAGTTATCAAAAAATAAAATGGCACGGCATCCTTCCACCCCCGGACATTTATCTTTTTGATTCCCTGAGTCCACGTCGGCGTGTTAAGACGATGGCTTCGTCTTCCCCGCTGAGTCGAGATTTTGTTCAAGCGTTTAAAACAGAGGGGATAAGGAGTCACGGAATATAAACACGTACGGAAATATACACGTATTGTGTGTATGCGTCATCTATTATTCATACTCCTGTGTTTTCTCTCTGAGGAGCCGAAGCTGCGCAATACAGCCGGAGCTCGATACACACTCGAGCGATCCTTCACACATCCCACTCTTGTTTTTATACTTCTCCTTTGCTCATATAGCCTTCACATATAATAGCCTTGTTTTATTTTATATAAAATTGTATTCGTAAAGCCGCTTATCTTGTGCAGCCCATGTCTCTTATTTTGCTCTTCACCCTGAATGCTGCATTCACAATAAAAGCGTTGCGAATTTGTTGCAGGAGTAGATCCCTTTCAAAAATCAACGTACAAACGCGAGTGGTTGCGATTGACGCAAATTGCGTCGCCCGAAAAAATTGCCTCATTCGCCTCAAGTTGAAATATTTAAACTTTGGCTAAAACGTTGCCCGACGTCAGGTTTGCGAAAGCCAATCTGTTTGATGTGCTCTGGTGTTGGTGAATATATGTGTATGTAAGTATATATAATATATATGTAAGTATATTATTATATATCATAATAATAATATATTAATTATATATATATATATAAAATATGAAAATATATTATTTAATATTAGTAATAATAACATATAACATTTATGAATGTAAATATACGTATATATACGTATATATATATATATATATATATATGTATATAATTTCATAATAATAATATATTAACTATATATGTATGTGTGTAAAATATGTAAATCTATTATTTAATATTCATATTTTTTTATACATAACTATATATATATATATATATATATAGGCTCACACAGCTCAGTGACTTTCACCGACTACATATATAAATATTATATTAATGTTTTGAACCCAAACACCAGGGCGTTACATGTGTAGACAGTTGTGGGACGTCCTCAACAATAAGAAGCAGAACTAGTGGTTAGTTCTTCATGTTGGATAACTGTTTCCATGGAGTAAAGCCACAGAGATAAGCCCCGCCCCCTCTCAGGTGCAAATGAATGGGATGCGAAAAGCCACGAATAGTCGAGGGAGTAATTTGAATATTCGCAACGTTTTTTGGTGTGAACGCAGCACAAGAGTTCAGTTTAATAAGCCAACACATCTGAGCATACCAGACCTCCATGTGAGTCTGAACAATCATACTGTGTGCCCATCATTAACGATCTCACAGAGTCCAGCTCCTCGTGTATTTCTCTCCCTTTGTATAATCTTTTCTTTGTTCTCACATTATCACATAAATACTCCGTTGTGTCTGTGACTCCACCCAAAGGTTTCTGAAGAGCTCGCGGTGAATCGGCTTCGGATCTCATGGAAACACTGACGCGGACGAAACTCCCGAACAACTGAAACGTGGGCTGAGAGGCGAATGGATCGTTGGAGCCGAGGCCGGCGCTGATGTGACGCAGCCAAGGAGACAGCCAGAGGTAATGGGAACAGCCTCCGGAGTGCTTCCCTCTAAAAGCATTGTCCTCTCAGACCAGTGGTTCTTAAATGGGGGTACGTGAAGGCACTCCAGGTTGAGATACAAAATAAAAAAAACATTAAAAATTAAAATCCATTACAGACTTTTTTTTATCACACTGGTAGGTAACCTTTAATGTGCTATACTGCACATTAAACACATTCTACATTCTACTAATTTGTCTGATTAATTTATTTAAAAATAAGAAGGCAAATATATAATCAAATATACTGTAAGTGTATGTTCATAAACTGAATTTGATATCTAAAATCAAACATTGATGGTACACCAATGTGTGAAAAGGTACTTTCTGTTTTGTTGGATAATTTTATGTATATATATATATATATATATATATATATATATATATATATATATATATATCCTATTATACTTTCTGCAGCCACAGCTGCTATACGTACTCGCTCTCTATACTGCCAACGAGATACACACATACTTGTTTTCCTCCTTTGCGGGGTCCAAACATATTTTACCCATTTGGGGGGACCACTCTTTCCAGTAGTTACGCACACAAACACACACACACACACACACACACACACACACACAAAATCCTCCCCATGATCCTAGGCTAAACCCAACCTAACCTTACCCTCACCTTAAACGTCATCACCCTAAAATTTAATTTCACTTTTACGAGTCTGTGCATTTCTAAATGTCATCCATCTTAATGTTTTAAGATATAAATAAATTGTCGCGCCCTCCACGGACTTCCAGGTTCTCAGTGCCAACGAATATTCTGCTGTCTTGAGCCTGAAGTTTACATCAGGGGGTACTTGGCTGAAAACATATTTCAACAGGGGCTACATCACTGAAATAAGGTTGAGCCCCCTCGTCTTAGACAGCTCTTCTGTTGCTCTACCCTGAGATGAAAGCGTACGTAAACCAACTGGCCTGTCGGTGCACCCTGGTTGCTTGTTGTTGGCGGTCATAGCGGGGATACAGTTAGCAAACACTTAAAGAGTTCCTCCAGGTCAAGGACAAACGACCGCCCATCAGACACAACAGATATTTGTTTGCTTGGTGAAGGGGGAAAGTGTTGCTGGTGAAGCCCCATCCAAGAGTTGACTGGCGTGAGTGGATTTCCCAAGACTCTAGATAGACATAAAGAGACCCTCCCACTCTACACGAGGTGTCGGTCTCATGGGCTTCTCGGGTCGATGCCTTGTCGGTTTATGAGGTTGTATCTGTCGGCCGCGTCAGGCGTCTTTTCAGGGTTCTCTGCTGGCTGCAACAACAAAGCCACTGCAGGGTTGAGATCCATCCTCTTGCCTGTGTGTTATTCCCCTTTTTCTTATTTTGTTTTCTTCTTACTCAAGCAGCATGAAAGTGTATGAAATGAAGGACGTGTCGAATAATCCGGGGTCATTTTGAGATATCTAGGCGTACATGCGTGTGTTAGAGAGAGATGTCAGATAATTCTGCATGAATGCAGCAAATGTATGCATGTTCACGTTCAGCTTTGTCACCGCCACATCAGCTACCAGATGTGACACGCTGCTTAATAAACTTGAAGTAATAAAATAGCCCACAATGCATCTCCTCTCCATTAAATTCGTAAATTTGCTGCATGCAAAATGACTATGTGTGGCAGCTGTCACATTAAGTGAAAAAGAAAAGGCCCCATATTGCCTTTCTGATGAATACCGTGTAACGAAGACATAAAACACGTGTCTGGTTCACATTGTCAGTTCAGTGATTACCCGTTCAATCTTTGTGAGACATCGAAATGTCGCCGTTCTGTTGCATAAAAGAAAAAAAAGAATACTCGACATTTTTGTGAAGTATGCTGTCTCTCTCCGTGTTATAGAGTCTCTATTCAATAAAACATTCATATTACATCAATTTGCCTTCGGTGTCTTCTCGTGCATGTTAATGTCTGCGCGTGCCACACTGGTTAGCTAACGGTTTTATCACACAGCGGTGAACGCTTCTAACCCAAAAACTGCTCTTCTGAAAAGTGATACCAATGCTAAAGCACCTTAAATGCGCATTCTCTATAATGGCCACCAGGGAACGGCTCTGCTAGTTGCAGGAAGCAGTTTGATTATATCGAAGTCTATGAGAAAAGAACCCTTCTTCTCACTTGATGCAGAATACATTGATTCAGTAAACATTATCTAAACCACTGCTGGTTTCAAGTCTTCTTCGGTATTGTACAATATCCAGTTTGTAAATCATGAACAATAAAGGAATTAACAATAAAGCAGGGTATGCTTAAGGACCTGGCCACCTCGTGATTCACAGGTCTCTACTTGTGTTGGATTAGGCGTCTCTACTACCGTGTCACGACTCGGAAGTCCAAATATGGTCACTTCATGTCGAGGGCCAAAATCCAAGACGGCGCTAGCCGGAATGACGAACTTGAGGCTTCAAACCCATATCCACTTATAGTCTCTAATTAATCCAGGAAGTGAAGCGCCTATCCTCCGGTTCCCCTTCAGTTTAAAATGATAAACTCTGTTGCTATTGTTAGCACTAGTTAGCGCTTTTAGCACCGTTAGCCGCGAGCCCCTGGCTAAGCCGTCCACATGTTGATAGCCGTACGAGGCAATAGGTTCATAACAACTTATAAGAGGGACAGACACTCTAGTAATCAACGTAACAGATATTGTTGAAGACACAATTTAGCCTCAATGCAATTACCATAATGGTTGTTTTTAAGGATATAAAGATAAGTGGATGCCAAGAAAAGGATTTTCCAGTCTCTCATTGTTCAATATTTGACACTTTCTAAAATAGTTGTAATGAAATGACAAAAAAAAATCGAATGTACTCTCTACGTGTTCTCCCAATGCCATCCTCCCCCAACACACTCAGCATGAGACGTAGTCAATCAATACAGGGTCAAATATGTTTCTTCCATCATACTATATCCCCACCGACCAATGAGCTTTTTCACTTGACTTCAAATGAGAACTGCAGCATTCAATCTGTCCAATATATTAAGGTCAACGAAAACAAAAACAGCAGACGAGATAAAGATAGATGACAGACGGGTATTCTCCCTCACTTTGAAGCCCAATGGAAGGCACTTTCGGAAATGTACTCACAGAGGTATTCTATTTTTATGCCATGCTTTTAGTTTGTGCTGGTGTGTGTGTGTGTGTCCTCTTCTGGGTAAGAAGAGGACAATATGGCTCAGCAACCACAGAGAGGCATTGTTTTTGGTGTAAACAGCTTCTGCTGTCTGACATGTATAATCATACGGTCCATGCCTCCTGCGGAGGACGGAAAAATAGGTGTATATAAAGAGAACGCCATAATGGAGGCGTCCACCTGTACTGGTGTCTGTTTACCTGGTCCACAGACGAGGTCGGAGTTAATCATTGATATTGTCTCCGAACAAACAATGGAAAAACGTGATTGTGTTATTTTGAAAATGGAGATAGTTGTCAATACTGTCTGTGCAACATATTGTGACCACAAAGGGAGAAAATAACATTTGTATTTCAAACAGAATGAGCTGAAGATATCTAAATACAATTGCCATACAAAAAAAAGAAGACGCATAAAACACTTACAGTTTATGTGTGTATTCATGGACTTAAATTAACTTGAAATTGTCAAGTGAAAGTAATAATCTGTATAGAAAATCCCTAAAATATACTTTTAGCACCACTGCACAAACAATTTATTTCGATGAACTGAGTAAACTGATGTTTGTTAACACAGAAAGGAAAGATCCGTGCCTGATGAGACGTATTATTGATATTTAAATGCAATAGTAATTTAAATGCATTTTTTTTAAAGAAAAAGAGTACTACATATACTTTGGTGAATATGGTAGCCGTGAAATAAAAGGGCAAAGAATAATTAAAGGGCACTATTCAATTACTGGTGCGGTTTTTGTTTAAGGTCTCATTATCTTGGGATACATCATACTTTGTCTGGAGATTGAAACGGTTTAAATATATTTGGAATTCTAGCGAGATGTTTAACATTTGACTACGGATGATGCTGTTGACTACCTCTCGTAAATGTCTAACTTATATCTAACATGTCAAAGCGTTCTTGAGCAAGGCCCCAGTTGCTCCCCTTGCTTCACTGCAGCCGAAGCCCTTCATGACTAAGGATGGGTCGAATGCAGAGAATACGTTTCATATATGTATTTAACTATACGCAATATGACAATGAAATAAGGATTTCGGTTATTTTTTCCGGTTTCCGAGACGTATAACGTTTGACTACAGATGATGCTATGAACTACCTCTCTTAAAAGTCGTATGTCTAACATACGTTGCATTTTGAAGTGTCCTTGATCGACTCGCTGAACCCCCAGTTGCTCTTTTATACCTGAGGATGGATCAAAGGCAGAGAAGAATCCCCCCCCCCCACAAGGATTAATAAATATTACATTTCTATTTCTTTCTTTAAAAAGAAAAAAAATAGTTGATAGTGAAAACCTGCCCAGCCTGGGAAGTGGCAGACATCGACCTCTGTCCGTGACCAACGTGATGACGCTGACCCCTCCCCACCCCCCGCAGTCCATCCCCGAGGCCGTGGCGTTAGCTCATAACCGTACATCCCACCCAGCCGGCGTATCAAATTCTCCAGCAGTATTTGATCTCTTGCCTCAGGCGGGAGGAAAAAACAAGAGGCATCTGATTGAGAGGGGGAAGAGTGCAGCACGAGAGAAGGAGTGACTCTACGCACTAGAGGAGAGACGGATGCCTTTCCTACCACCCGACAGTAGAGAGATAACGAAAAGCGATCGTTAGCTAGATAATTGTCTAGCCAATTAGATGTCGCTCGTTAAAGCGTTGCCCTTGTTAGGTTACTGAGCGCTCGCAGCAGAAAGGATGACAGGTACAAAGTGTAAGTGTGTCTTTAACTATGGGGGCAGGACCCAAAATTGGTGGAAGGCCAGGATGCCTGCCGGTTGGGGTTACCATTTTTCATACTAATTAATGAGAGCAGATCTTTGGGTGAGAGAAGTCCAGATGTGTCTGCTTGTAGGTTAAACGGGCTAATCGGCAGATTACTCACCTGTATAAGTGGGCCCGAGGAGACGTTAGAGAGGTCCGGAAGGTCCTCGGCACTCCCTATCCGACCGGAACACAGACAAGACCGATAACAGGCTCGTCTAGTCCAGTCTAGTCCGGTTTAGTCATCGGATCACAGTCTCAATCCTTAAGCAGCGTATTCCAGTTGAGGCTCGTCTGCGTTCCAGGTTTTCTGTCCAGCTCAGGTTCCCAGAAACAGACTTCTCTGATTTAGAGATAACAGGGTCCAGTCAAGGGTTTGAGATCCGGATGCAGCTCCGGGACCGGCTCAGCTCGGTGTAGCAGACGTGGATCAGTCCACATGTCCACATGGGTGAATGGAGTAGTGCTACCATTGAGTCCACCATGGTCAGAGTCCCTCATGTTCCGGAACAAGGAGCCATTGTCTTTCGATTGCGTAACACATCTTCGTAGCCAAAAACTATCACGCGTAATAGTGTTTTCTTTCTGTTTATGCAAGTCTATCAAGTTGTATATCCGTGTGATGTGTGATCTTCTATGCATCCAACTTCTTTACTGTCCGTCGGTAAATATGATCCACGCGGTATCTGAATGTTGATGATGAGAAGTTCATTCATATTTTCTTCCCGTCTATATTTTCTTACACATCCGCATATATCGTCGCTCCCATTGGATCTGATTTTACAGATACATGTTTCAGAAATGGAAAATCCAGCATTCAGTGTGTGTCGTTTCCATGAGAGGTGATTTATGATCATCATACTGAAAGCTGGGTCCTGTAGCAGCAACACACCGGTGCCTTGACACATCCACTCCAGACATTGGTAGTTAATAGTAAAGCAGACAGTATAGGTCTTTTACTCAATTATACTCAATGGAAACAAAGTGATGGGTACTCGTAAACAAGAGACATGGGGAAAGGATCTCTAGGGCTTTTTTTCTCTTCTTCTTCTTCTCAGTTCTCACCAGTTTTCTCCCTGGTGGCGACGTTCTCCACGTCTCAGATCAACAGCGTCAGGGTTCTAGAGAACGAGAAGAGTAACAAAGTAGAACATTATAAGAAGACTGCATCAGGATAGAAGGAAACATGATATTAATGAAAGGACGAGACGTTCTGGGGCGGGTTTAGCTCATTGTGGAGAGTGGTCGTCCCGAAACCGCAAGGTAGCAGGTTCGATCCCTGCTCTCCCCATTAGTTGCAGCCCGAAGTGTCATTGAGCAAGACACTGAACCCCCTAGGTGCTCCCCGGGCGCGGTGCCTCACTGCAGCCCACTGCTCCTTCATAACGAAGGATGGGTCAAATGCAGACACGAATTTCCCCATTGTGGGATCAATAAAGTATACATTATCATTATTATTATTAAAAGGGACGATTTGGGAAGAAGGGTTTTAGGAGGTTCAATACAACATCAGGGATGTAGACGAGGGGAGAAGGTCGAGACAGAAGGATAGAAAACAAAGATTCTTGGAAGAAGAATGCATAACAGTGTGTCTAGAAGACAGTCTGTAATACAAAACTTTATTATTTCTGTAATTTTTCATAGAACAGCTTTTAAGTGATCTCGTCCTTTTATGCAGATCTTTTGGTTTAATTTCTAATTTAGTTTTCCTTTTTTTTTACTATTCTATTTATTTTGCCTTGTAAAGGTGCTGTATAAATAAAGTTATTATCATTATTATAATCATTTAAAAAAATATTATTATTATAATATTTCCTTCATCCACCAGGAAAGAGCTAACGACTAGTTTAGCTTTACACTAGTTTTGCTTCCAGCGCTACGAGAGCGGAACATCTAACGCCCTCCAGTTTGGGTTCTTAACATTATATATATATATATATATATATATATATATATATATATATATATATATATATATATATTCACCCATGCCCGTTATATTATCTGTGATTTCGGTACTTATAGGAGGTATTATCCGCAACGATACGTTGGTCTTGTTCTGATTCAACAGCGGCGAGACGCGGAGCAACTCGAGAGCTGATTGGCATGAGTTGCGAAATAATCGCCTCAAAGTTGAAATATTTCAACTAGGGGCGAAAAATTTGGCGTCTATAGCAACCACACGCGTCTGAACCTCGACTTTGTGCAGAAAAATCTCGTCGCTTTTGGTGAACGTACGTTTCCTGGAGGGAGCGATAGAAAACGAAACAATTCGAAGTTGAAAGGAAGTATAGAGTCAAATATGTTGTTTGTACTGACTTGGTGGTTTCGTTAGACTTGATCCCAAACACATGGAACAATGGGCACGCAAATAATTCAGCACGTCTAGACTTTTAGTCATAATCCCCGCTGATTTCTTATCTTGCAAAATATTTTTTTAATTTCTTCCTCAGGAAAACTTATTTTTTATCAACTCAGAGTCTGTTTACTCTAGTGTGAGTGTAACTGCGGTTTAGATAATAAAACACAACAAATACCGACAATGCTAAGCAAAGACGTGCAGTAGCCTGGAGGTGATGGAGCTCTACTTGCTGGGGCAGAATATTTGTAATGTGTGTTTATCAGGATTTATTTTCCATATTTTTGTCAGGAGGGATATTTGTTAACTGCACTTTTATGCAGGCGCTGCTTATTGTGTCAGATTTAAGAATGAAGGAGCGTCTCTTAATGCCTCGTTCTATATTCATCCATCGCCACGGAAACAAATCAACACCGTCTTATCCTCCATCGTGCTCCACTCCGCTCCCCCTGTACTTTGTCTCCATCACCCTTTGCACCATGTAGATCAGGTGCGTCACACTTATGTTCACCGCGGGCCACATCGGCATCATGGCCGCCCTCTTAAAGGGCCAGTGTAACTGAAGTATATAAACGTATAAACTACTCCCGAAAGTATTGTTAAATAACTCTTTGCATTTAATTATTGTTTATTCTAGTGTAGAAATATTGGACATAAAAAAGTAGTCTAATATTACAGCATCAATTATTTTTAATTTGAAACCTTCAAAATAAAAGCACAGTATAATTTTCATGAATTTCTTGAAAAAAAGTGATCGATTGTATCGATAGATGGATGGAGAAGATGGGGGTGATACAGAGGGTGGAGGTGGAGGTGTTAATACATGGATGGAAAGGATGTGAGGAATAACACCGTATTACAATTAAGAGAATTAAAGAAAAGAGGGAAAACAAGAAAGGCAAGATAAGAAGGAACTGGGAATGGTTGATGACCAATAAAGAAGAATAAAAAATAAAGTTTGAAGGACAAGAAGAAGAAGAAGAAGAAGAAGAAGAAGAAGAAGAAGAAGAAGAAGAAGAAGAAGAAGAAGAAGACTATATCTGGATTAATCACAGACTTGCACTTTGGTAGCACTTGAATGGCTCTTATTATGGTACTTTTCTAGTTTGACTATGTTGAGGAAATGTTACTTTCTGTATTCTTGTTGTTCTTAGTTTGTACTCTAGGTTGAAATGCACTTATTGTAAGTCGCTTTGGATAAAAGCGTCTGCTAAATGACACGTAATGTAATGTAAAAGAAGAAGAAGAAGAAGAAGAAGAAGAAGAAGAAGAAGAAGAAGAAGAAGAAGAAGGGATCAGTTCATCTTCCTCTGGTTGTATCGTTGTACTGGTTTTCCTGCCTTCAGCCCAATGACATCATGATGGATGGAATTGATGATGTTGCTCGTAGAATATATACATTTCATATATTAAAATGTTCAATTTACAGGATATTGTTAAGTAGATAATTTTTCCTGTTTTAAAACCCCAAGATATTCAGTTTATTTACTAATCATAGTACATCATGACAAAGGGGTATCATATAAGTCATACTTGAGAAGCTGGAATCAGGTAATATTTAAAATGTTCTTATTGAGAAATGACTTAAATTATATGTCGATGATATACAACGATATTACATTTAATTAATGTGTATGGATAAATAAATGTATCAACTACTTGTTGCTGCTGGGTCACAGATTCAATACGTCATTGTCTCATGAAGGAGGAATCACCATGTTTTAGATATCCTGTGACATCATCAGAGGAAAGTATTTGTATTGTAAGAATTGACCAGAGAAGAAGAAAGCCCCAAAGAAAGTAGTCAGATAGTGTTAATGAACCAGGGTGAGAGGAAGAGGAGGAGAGAGGAAGAGAGGAAGAGGGAGGATAAATAATGAAGGTAGGCCTCGGGCTCGGAGGCCTTTGGTTACTCTGTGTGGGGATGGAACTCTCTTTGTGAGACCTTCAGATCCTAAAGTCTCTCCATTCCACACTATGAGGCCGCCGGCCGTCTGCTGCGGGGCGAGGGCACGGAGAACCAGAGAGAGAGAGAGAGAGAGAGAGAGAGAGAGAGAGAGGGACAATGAGAACACAGTGAGAATCAAAGATACAGATGCAGAAAATCAGCTGTGGAAACATCGAGATGAGAAACAACACGACAACAAGATGGTTGAGAAGAACGACCAGAAGAGAGAGAGAGAGAGATTGAGAAACACTATGAGTGAGTGAGTGGAAAAGAGAGAGACACTATGAGTGAGTGAGTGGAAAAGAGAGAGAGGGAGTGAGGGAGGGATGGAGAGAGAAACTATGAGAGCAAGGGAGAGAGAGAAACACGATGAGTGAGTGAGGGAGAGAGGGAGAGACACTATGAGTGAGTGAGGGAGGGATGGAGATACACTATGAGTGAGTTAGGGAAAGAGGGAGAGACACTATGAGTGAGTGAGGGAGGGATGGAGAGAGAAACTATGGAAGTGAGGGGGAGGGAGACAGAGATAAACTATGAGAGTGAGGGATGGAGTGAGAAACACTTTGATTGTGAGAGAGCTTGAGAAACACAGAGTGAGGGAGAGGGAGAGAGAGAGAGAGAGAGAGAGAGACACTGTGAGTGAGTGAGAGACAGAGATAAACTATGAGAGTGAGGGAAAGAGAGAGACACTATGAGTGAGAGAGCTTGAGAAACAGAGTGAGGGAGAAAGAGATACACCCTATGAGTGATTGAGTGAGAGAGAGAGAGCTTGAGAAACACTGAGAGAGGGAGGGAGGGGGAGAGAAAGAGGGGGGGAGGATGGAGAGAGATCTTGCGAGAAGTGAACATGACAGAGGGATGACAGAGAAAGGAGCGATGATGGATTAAAATACATGAAGGACAAGAGGCTACAGGGCCATGGTGGGGCCATGGGGGGGGGGCATGTAGGGGCCATGGGGGGGGGGCCTTGGGGGGTCCCATGGAGGGGCCATGAACTGCCCTTCACACAGTCACAAACACCCCTGTGTCCTCGTCTATCTGGCGTAACCTCGTGGGAACACACACACACACACACACACACACACACACACACACACACATCCATACATAATAAGGGTGATCTGAAGAGCGAATGACCCACGCCGGCTCCAGGTGAAAGACTCCTGATGCTCAACTTATTTTTCTAACTTAAGAAAAGTTTAAGATCTTTTCAAATTTATGGAGATATAATACTCACATTACTAAATATTTAAGATATCTGTTGCTTCGAGAATGCAGAGGCACACGGTCGAAAGTAGTCAAACAAAATTAAGACCGATACAAAATTGATAATAACTCAAATTAAATTTTAAAATGCATCTTTGCAGAGTGAGGAATGTCAGCTATGTCTTCAGTTGCTTGTAATAGTGTAAAAGGAAGTGAAAGGAACGAGCACCAGTAACGTTACAAAAAAAGTATTTCAAAATAACTGTCTTTTTGAAATCGGTTAATATTGTTGTCGTCCATCTCTAGTGGGCCACATCGGTGTCATGGCCGCCCTCTTAAAGGGCCGGTGTAACTGAAACATATAAATAATAAACTACTTGAACATATTGTTAAATAAGTCTTTGCATTTGATTATTGTTTATTTGGGTGTAGAAATATTGTACATAAGAATATTTCTCCAATATTGTACCAGAACTCCATTTAATTTGAAACCTTCAAAATAAAAGCACAGGATATTTGTCTTCTTTGCATTTCATTATTGCTTATTTTGGTGGAGAAATATTGTAGATAAGAAAATGTCTCCAATATTGTACCAGAACTCCATTTAATTTGAAACCTTCAAAATAAAAGCACAGGATATTTTTCTTCAATTGTTCTTAAGAGAAGTCGATCGTATGTCTTTCAAACCGTCAGGGGCCACATACAATTATGTGGCGTGCCAAATTCGGCCCGCGGGCCTTGTGTTTGTTACCTGTTATCTATGGCAAAAATATATATAATTATAATTTACTTGTTTTCATTAAAAAAAGGAAGAAAATATCCTGTCAGCACTTCTCAAGACAAAATGCTGACAGGATTATTCTTTAATTTGTTATACAAAAACAGGTTAAATGATAATGAGTTTTTTTTGCCATGGATGGACGATTAAAATATGAACCGATTTTAACAAGAGACTCATTCTGAAAGAGTCAGTTTCAAAACCCGAGACACTACGAATGGTTCTCAGCACACGTATGAATGTGAAAACCGAACCATCCCCCGCAGTGTGCCGGTTCCCTTCCCATCGGGTTACACATCATCTTTTGGGCCTTTCCTGCCGGCCGCTGCGTTCCTCCGACTCGCTGCGGCTCTCTGATCAGATCAATGTTGCTTCCTCTGCAATGCAGCAGCCAGCGAGACGCATCAACACGCGGCTACACCCTGAGAAACACCAACTGCCTCCGCACACACACACACACAAACACACACACACACTCACACACACACACATCAGTCTATTATCCTGGAATCAAGGAGAGGGAGATGAAGGGTGGCTACAGCCCCTAAAATGTTGTTCAGCCCCCTAAATATTGTGTGACGTTAATTAATTAATCTCTTGTTCCTCAACACGTTATGTGTCACTCTAACATGCTACATATGTTGTGTGTTTTGTTTTGTATGTTTTCTCCTCCTTCAAATTACAATCCAATAGCCGATCAAACTTAACTATAAAATGAGCGGGCACTAGGACCTGGGGGAGGCGGCTGCTCTGGCTTTCCCTCGCTGCCAAGTAACGTCCCTTTCTTTGAATCCGACAAACGCCCCGACGAACGGCCAGCGGTAACGTTCCCTCACGGGTTGAAGGGTCAAAATCATTTGAGGCACCTTCATGGGTTCTATGAAGAACTCTTCAAGGAAATGGTTCTTTAAAGAACCCTGGTTTCTTTGTGGAATCAGAAATGGTGCCTTGAAGAACCATTTGTTAAATGTTATTTGAGGCATCTTTATGGATACTTTGAAGAACTCTTTAAGGAAATGGTTCTTTAAAGAACCCTGGTTTGAAAGGTTCTTTGTGGAACCAGAAATTGTGCCCTAAAGAACATTTTTTAGGGACACTTTTATAGGTTCTGTGAATAACTATTTAGGGAATGGTTCTTTAAAGAACCCAGTTTTTTTGGTGGAACCAGAAATGGTGCCTTAAATAAAGGTTATGTGTAGAACTCTTCAATGAAATGGTTCTTTAAAGAACCCTGGTTTGAATGGTTCCTTGTGGAACCAGAAATGGTGCCCCAAAGAACCATTTTTTGAAGGTTCTTTTAGACACATTTATTGGTTATTTGAATAACTCTTTAAGGAAATTGTTCTTTAAAGAACCCTGGTCTGAAAGGTTCTATGTGGAGCCAAACATTTTATTCTCTGGCATCACTTTGAAGAACCATTTCCGGTTCCAGATGGCACCTTCATGTTTCTGTGTGTGGGTTCTGTTTAAATAATCCATGACAATTTTTATCTCTGAATATTTTGCTGGCAATGACCCAAAACATGTTTTCCATCAGCCGGTTAAAGAAACAGTAAATCACCCTATTACAATGACCGTTATACAACAGTATCACAAAGTGTTCCTAGAAAAAGGAGCTTAAAAACGACTTCATTCATCTGGCAGAAGAGGTGAATGAAGCCCGGAGCTCAACTAGTACTAACAGTCCTGAAAGCTTAGAAAATAAATAGAAATGTAATAAAATAATACCTGTCTTATTGGGTTGTTAATGCGCTGAACTTTCATTTACACTCACTGGAACATCTTTAGAAAGTTCTTTTGGATTCCAGCACATTTGTGTCACAGAGGTTGCGTCACACATCTCGGCCGTCCAAGGTCTCGCTTTATAGCAAAATAAATAATTAATAAAAAGCTCTCTGCTTTCTTTGCCCGGCGAGTTTCAGTCTTTATCGTTGAGGACAAAAAAAGAAGAGCGAACACACTGGGGGGGCAACATGTGAACTGTGAGTGTACACACACACACTCACACACACACACACACACACACAGACGCGCTGTAAAGGTTTCACTTTAAAGAGAAAAGCTTACAGTGGTGTCGAAGTTCACTTTCATCAACTCCTTTTGTATTCTAGTTATGTATTCCTTTCATCAGGTGAAGTTATAATATTAAATAGAATACTCGCAGCATCGACACCGAAAGACTTAATGTCATTCACGTCACATTTGTTATTTATTTAAACCAAGATGTAATAACTAAAGAAGAGGAATCCAGTTTTTTGGGGTCTGGTATTAAACCTCAAATAACCTTCAATAGTTTTTCTTCTTCTGCACCGAAGGAACATCCTTTGTTCGAGAGCTTTTGTGACTCTCGCTTAGTTGAAAAGTTTGTATCACCGTAAGAAAGAACGCCGTTATACCGTTAGCCGGACGCCGTCGTACCGTTAGCCGGACGCCGTCGTACCGTTAGCCCGACGCCGTCGTACCGTTAGCCGGACGCCGTCGAACCGGTAGCCGGACGCCGTCGTACCGTTAGCCGGACGCCGTCGTACCGTTAGCCCGACGCCGTCGTACCGTTAGCCGGACGCCGTCGAACCGTTAGCCCGACGCCGTCGTACCGTTAGCCGGACGCCGTCGAACCGTTAGCCGGACGCCGTCGTACCGTTAGCCGGGGCGCGATGGGTAATCCCGCTCCTTCAATACCTACCCATCCTCTGACTCTAAACCACGCAGCTTCTCTCAATAATGATGAACAAGAAAAAGTACAGGAAGTGATGCTTCTTGCACAAAGGTTACATCATCAGGTATACATAATATATTACTTTGTATATCTAACATATACATAAACTTGGTAGTTTCTCAAACTCTTTAAGACAGGTGTCAAACACAAGGGCCACATGGCGTCTTTAAAGAGACACAATCACCTTTTCTTAAAGAAATTAAATAAAAAATATCCTGTGCTTTTATTTTGAAGGTTTTAGATATAATGGATTGATGTTATAATATTAGAGAGATTTTCTTATGTACAATAGTTCTACATTCAAATAAACTATAATCAAATGCAAAGAGAGTTATTTAACAGTATGGTCGAGGAGTTTATAAAGTGTTTCCGGCCCTTTAAGAGGGCGGCCATGATGCTTATTTGGCCCACAGTGAAAATGAGTTTGACGCCGTTGCTTTAAGAGCTTGACGGTCTTGGAGTTACTTTCCTTTCCACCTTGTGAACTATCCTCCAGTTCATTTGGTAATTGGCTAAAAATCACTGAAGTGAGGCTTTAGGTTGTTTCCACTACGATGTATAATTAAATTATTTTTCCGCGACGAACAATCCGACGTATCGAGACTTTACTGAGACTCCAAACCTCCGAGTGTTCTCCCTCTCTCTCTTTCTATCATCCCCATCTCTCTTCATTCTCTCCTTCACACTCACTCAGTTCCTCACTGATCCTCACACTCCCTCATCATCTCGCTCAATTTCACATCTCACAATTACACATTCTCTGTTTCGCATCCTCCATCTCTATCGGTCGGCTCTATCGGTCGGACTCTATCCATAGGACTCTATTGTTTGGACTCTATCTTTCAGAGTCTATCGTAAGGACTCTATCCTTAAGACTCTATCGTTCAGACTCTGTTCTTAGGACTCTATCCGTAGGACTCTATCCGTAGGACTCTATCATTCAGACTCTATTATTCGGACTCTATCGTTCGGACTCTTTCGGTCAGACTCTATCATTCACGCTCTATCCTTAGGACTATATCCATAGGACTCTATCGTTCAGACTCTATTGTTTGGACTCTATCATTCGGGCTCTTTCAGTCGGACTCTATTGCCCAGACTCTATTGTGTTGACTCTATTGTACAGACTCTATTGTCTGGACTCTATTGTCCGGACTCTATTGGTCGGACTCTATCATTCAGACTCTATCGTTCGGACTCTATCGTTCAGACTCTATCCTTTCGAACTCTATCGTTCGAATTCTATCGGTCGGACTCTATCGTTCAGAGTCTATCGTTAGCACTCTAGCGTTCGGACTCTACCGTTCGGACTCTATCGTTTGGACTCTATTGTTCGGACTCTATCGTTCACACTCTATCCAAAGTACTCTATCGTTCAGACTCTATCCTTCAAACTCTATCGTTTGGACTCTATCGGTCGGACTCTATCGTTCAGAGTCTATCGTTAGCACTCTACCGTTCGGACTCCACCGTTCACCTCTCCCTTCTTCCTCCTCTTTCTTTCTTCATAGTCTTCATAGCCTCCTCCCTCCTTGCCTCCTACCTGCCGGGTCCTTGGGCGAGGAGGCGGTGGGCTCTTTGGCGACGGACGGCGGCCTGCTCTTCATCTCGATGGCGACCCTGGAGGAGAAGCGCGCCCTGGTGGGCGAGAGCAGCTCCTCATTGGTCGAGCAGGAGTCAGTCCGTGTCATTGCGCTCCGTCCGCCGCTCGCCTCCTCCACCATCGCCACGGCGTCTCTCAGAGTGTTGCTAGGCGACATGGCCCTGGATGACGGCGCTCGCGCTAGGTCCTCCTGGCCGTCGGGCATTTTCGAGGCCGAGTGAGGGAAGACGTGGACTTGCCCGCCTCCTCCTCCTCCTCCTCCTCCTCCTCCTCCCCCTCCTCCTCCTCCTCCTCGCCCGTTGCTGTGCGGCCTCGGCGGCGACGTCGCCACCATGTCCGCTTTCCCTGGCCCCGCCCCCTGGTGGCTGTACACCTTGTACCGTATCATCAGGATGATGATGAAGACCAACACGGAGGCGACGATGATCCCCCCGATGATGATGATCATGGTGCCGCCCAGGAAGTGGCTGTGCAGCGCCTGGCACTGGCTGAACTCGGTGTCCGTGGTGAAGGACAGGCAGCCCAGGGGGCGGGTGGCGGTCAGCGACGTGACCACGTCGTCCAACACCGCCAGGACGCAGAGGTCGTAGTTGCGTCCGGCGGCGAGATCCCGAACCAGGAAGTCGTTGCTGCTGGACGGAATCATCCTGCAGAGGCGAAGGACACAAAAAAAAAGACAATTCATTCCCTGTAAAGACATGAATCAGAAGCTTTCTAAAACTGTCTTTAAAAGTAAATAATTAAATGACATATTGGATTTTTTTTAAACAAATCTTGACAGTAGTTTTAATGATGTATGAATATAAGCCAGTGAACAAAATGCCAAAATTAACTCTAATATCTATTTATGTTGTTTATCTTCTTCAAACAAGTTTCTCAGCAACAAATGTAATTAATAATAACCTTATAATTTTCCCAATTATCTCTCTAATAACAAAGTCTGTCACACCACTAATTACTGGCAAATATATGGCAATATGCCACTTTTTAATCACCCATAAAAATGTACGATGGAAGTTACCTGATATATCTACAAACAAATAATAAATAATAAATAATAATAATAATATATTAATTATATATATATATATATATATACAATATGAAAATATATTATTTAATATTAGTAATAATAACATATATATATATATAATTGAGCTGTATCGATCCTTATGGATAATGGCCTGTTACACGACTAAATACTTTCTCTCTCTTCGTCGTCAGTGACGTGATGTCATCGGTCAAGATGACCAGCTGGAGACACGGGGCAGTCTGAGCTGGAGCTGATGGGTGGTGTGTGTGTGAGTGTGTGTGTATGTGTGTGAGTGTTTGTGTGTGTGTGTGTGTGTGAGAGTAAGTGTGTGCGTGAGTCCGTAAGTGTTTGTGTGTGTGCGCATCTGTGTGTGAGTGTGTGCCTGTGTGTTCATGAGTGTGTGAGAGTATGTGTGTACCTGTATGTTCATGAGTGTGTGTGTGTGACTGTATGTTCATGAGTGTGTATGTACCTGTATGTTCATGAGTGTGTGTGCACCTGTGTGTTTATGTGTGTGTGTGTACCTGTATGTTCATGAGTGTGTGTGAGAGTGTGTGTGTGTGTACATGTATGTTCATGAGTGTGTGTGTGTGCGTGTGTGTGTGTGTGTGTGTATGTGTGTGAGAGCCTGTGACATGTTCATGCCGTCTGCACTCAGTTAGGTTGAGTGATGGGAGGAGGATTTGTTTGTAAACACCGGCCATCAATCAGTCACACACACACACACACACACACACACACACACACACACACACACACACACACACACACACACGTCGTGAAGTCACATCCGGAGCCCGGGGTTCTGACTGTTGATCTAAGCAAAACGCCGAGTGAATATTTATGCTAATGAGGCGGCTGGTTATAAATAATGTAAGACGCCAATTATTCCTTCAGAGCCGGCGGAGCAAAGCGCGGAGGAACAGCCCACAGACACACACACACACACACACACACACACACACACACACACACACACACACACACACACACACACACACACAGATATACACAGAAATACCTTTCTTCCTTGCCTGGCTTCCTTCCCTTCTCACTGTCTTTCCTTCCTTCCTTGACTTCTTTTTAGCTCCCTTCCTTCTTTGCCTGTCTTCCTTCCCTTTCTCCCTTCCTTCCCTCCTTGCATCCTACCTTTCTTTCTTGCCTCTTTATCTGTCTTCCTTCCCTTCCTTCCTTCCTGGCCTCCTTACCTTCCTCCCTTTCCTTGCCTTACTTCTAGCTTCCTTCCTACTTTGCCTGGCTTCCTTTCTTCCTTCCCTCCTACCTTCCTTTCATGCCTCCTTATCTGACTTCCCTTGCTTCTTGCCTCTTTCCCTGGCTTCCTTCCTTCCTTGCTTCCTTCCTTGCCTCCTTCCCTAGCTTCACACACTCACACACACCTTTTACATGCACACACACAGACGGAGGCAGTCAGCTGACCTCGAGCACCGATGTTTTTCCCGCTCTCCTCCCTCTTGGTGCTGTTGCCGGGCGGATTGCCGACCTCCAGACACCGGAGCTATATTTCATAACCAGCGCTGGTTATGGTTATCGTTGTGAATGAAGCGGCGCCATCGACGGCCGCGACCTCCAGCTGAGCCCCGGACTGAACCCAGAGATCCGCCCGGCAACAGACGGCCGCATCGATTATGAAGAGCAGAGAACGATGGAAACAAAATCAAAAGTATGGATCGTGCGGGGGAGGAGCCTCCGGTTCTGTGTGGCTCCACAGGCTCTTTCTTAAAAATCTATTCAGCTTTTTCTTCATGTTTTTCTTAGCGGAGGATTGTAATTGATTAAGTCAGGGCGGAAGAAAAGAAATACAACGTTAGACAAAGAATCCTTCTTCTGCAAGAGCCTCGAAAACCGAGATTTGAAAAAGTATTTAAAGAGACAGCGCCCCTCTTAAAGAGACAGCGCCCTCTCTTAAAGAGACAGCGCTCACTCATGAACATACAGGCACACACACACACACTCATGAACATACAGGCAAACATACACACACACTCGCTCATAAACATAGTCTCACACACACACACACTAATGAACATGGACGCACACACACTCATATATACATAGTCACAAACACACACGTACACACACACTTGCTCATAAACATACAGTCACACACATAAACACACACTCATGAATACACAGTCACATACACACACACACACTCATGAACATACAGACGCACACACACTCATGAACATTCAGTTACAAACACACACACACACACTTATAAACATACAGTCACACACACTTATAAACATACAGTCACACACACACACACACTCATGAACATACAGGCACACACACACACACACTTATAAACATACAGTTACACACACACACTCATGAACATTCAGTTACACACACACACACACTTATAAACATACAGTCACACACACTTATAAACATACAGTCACACACACACACACACTCATGAACATACAGGCACACACACACACACACTTATAAACATACAGTTACACACACACACTCATGAACATACAGTCACAAACACACACAGACACACTTATAAACATACAGTTACACTCACACACTCATGAATTTACAGGCATACGCACACACACTAACACACACATACACACACACACTTATAAACATACAGTCACACACCCACACACACTCACACACACACACACTCACACACTCATTATTGTGGATTGGTTTTAATTATGGGACTCTAGTATTTCTGGGTCATCCCAGCATGCCTGTGTTTCTGTGTCCTATATTCTATGAATAGGGCTCAGAAACAGCTTCATCATCGTTATGAAATACCAAAGAGTATAACTACTTCTGAATAACCCTCTGCACACGGCTCACGTGTCCACCATGACACGTCGCCATGAGAAGACCGGAAAGGTCACATCCTCAGATGACTTACTGGCTCCAAAGATGCAGCGTGGTCACTTTTCCTTTTTGAGATTTAGGCGAAATACCAATTAGCATTATCTTTTCATGAGACCATAACAGGGATTTGGATTCTGATTTTTGCTTCACTGGCAAAAAAAGAGTTTAAAGATTAAAGCTGGCCAGAGGCCTCCGAGATGTGATGGAGACTTCGTGGAGAGGCGGAGGTCTCAGAGCGTCCGGTTATTGAAGTTACATGAAGTTCTGCCTTTGGGACACGCCCACAATGCATCACTCCTTATTCACTAATCACGTTTATTTTGTATTTGTTGACCTTTATCCGAGAGCTTTGGGTCGAGACCGCGGGGATAGGATTATGTATTTAAGCCAAAATGAGGTTTTTCCACCCAGTGAGGGAGGAGCAAGGCATTTAAGCTCCGCCCCTCTGCCAGCTGACGTTTTTCGGCCCCCTGGTGGACTGGTAGAGGACTGCTCACAAGGCTCAGTGCGGGGGAGGGGCTTCCAGCTGGCGTGAGAGCTCAGTGGGATCAAAAAACTGCACCAAAAAAACTACAAAAAACATAATCTGGAATAAATTACGTCTCATTTCCTTCTTAATGGACTTCTTTTTTATTTTACCGCTCCTGGATGGAAGAATAATTATGAGCTGAATGCCTGAGCAGCAACGCCCATATTTGGCTATTGAAGTATAAAATATGACGAGCTTTCATGGTGTGTATTAATTCTGTGTGACCCCCAGAGGGATTTCATTTAATCTGATCATCAATCCAATGTTTTTTTTTAAACGTGGCCACACACAGACACAGACACACACACACACACACACACACACACACACACATACACTGCTCTCCATCCATTGAACTATGAGTTATGCGTTATACATTTAATATGACAAGTGACACATGGTGCAAAAAAAAAGTATTCCCATACAAAACTGATTTATTATTTTTTAGTTTAACGGCTGGATAATGAAAGAGGTAACTCTCTTATCAAGCTGCTATACATATTTAACTTATATAAGTTATTTGTCCATTAAACACGAACAGTTCTGCCAAAAGAACTTTTTCTGCTTGGGCCGATAGATTTATTTTCTGACTGTTGAATAATAGAACCAAGCGTACAATACAATACCTCAGGTCCGTTTTAATAATGTATTATTATGTGAATATGAAAGGTAAGCGCTTGATCCGTCTTTCTTGTGGCAGTCGTGCGTTTCGTGAGCGGCGTGGCGAGCCCGGGCCGCAGGAAGGAGCTCCACGTGGCGCCGGTGATGCTCAAAGTGGGTCAGAGTATTAAATAATAAAGAACTCCACCCGAAGTTACAACGCAGCTCCTGAAAGCTCCGATGTACGACCGCGACACGTGCGCCTGAACGGAGCGCGGCGGCGAAGAGGAGTTGCAGTCTTTAGAACACAAAAGTGACTTTGTGAGGAAACGGGTCGTCAATATTTCATTTATTTGAAGGATTTACTGGTTTTGATGATATAAATAAATAAATGATGATATCTGTCCGTGTTTGTTCTGTCCTTGTCTGAGTTCGATTGGTTATATATTTGTTGCTGTTTTTGTTCTCTGTTAATGTGTAACTTGAAAATAAGTTTAAATAAAATGATTGAAAGAAAGTCTGTGGTCTGAAAGATCAAATACATCCATATTAATATCTGTAGTACCACATGATTCAATACCTAAAGATGCGTGACCTTTGCTCCCATTGAGTCGGAGGGCAGAGGTAATCCCTGTGTTATTATTGTCTATAAATACAACATTCAGCTTAGACATGTGATGTATTGTCCAGCCGGAGCCCTCATATTAAGTAATCTGTTAGAATAATATATAAATAACGTAGGATTGACTTATAGCTTAACCTTGTGATTGAAAATAGACAAAAGCTTCATGAGAATAAACAAAAGTACATATTTAATAGAAGTTTATTACCATCATCATTATCATCATCATCATTATTATTATTATTATTATTATTACTACTAATATTATTATCTTTATTATTATCTCTATTATTACAAACAATATTATACTTATTTTTATTATTATCTTTATTATTTTGGATGTTTGTATTTTTTATTATTACAAAAAGATAAATGTCACCCATTTAATGCACTGTACCGGATTGTAGCTTTAGCTAATTTTATATATTATATAATAATAAACATAATAACACTCATAAAACAACAACAAACAAAACAATAAAACAAATACAACAATAACAAACAATACAGGCTAAGACACACTACCACAGTATACATGTGGTAAGAAGAACACAGAACACACGTTACACATAGATAAATAAATAAATAAATACAGACATCATGAGGATTTATTGTGATGGAATTTGCTTCATCCATCTACATATTAATTATGGTTGGGACATATTTCATTCATTTATTCTCTCTTTAGCACATGCATTACATTGTTCTGCATTGTAATCTACGGCTGTAACTGTGAGACGTGGTATTGATCTCCGTTTGGATATCGCCTCTCGGAGTCCAGGGTCAGCTGTTGGCCTGACAGGAAGTGGTCTTAGTACGTCAACACCAGTATCCTGTGGCGGTCACTTCATCCACGCTGTAGCCATAAATAAAAAGCTCTTGAAATAGCATCGCTTCCCGATTCCCTTGAATATGGGAGATGATGTAATGTGAGTGACGGCCTCCACTCTGCGGTAACGACCTTTGACTTAGTCCCGTGACCCCTCCCCCACACATGGATGACCTTGATGGGATAACCACATGGTATTTATTGAGTTAATACTGTACTTTAGTAATGGCCTGTGTGGTAAGGTCACACTATAGCTGTTGACACCACGTGTTTTTATCCTGACCACAGAAAACCACGAAGACGTGTTCTACTGCTGAGAGGAAAACTTCATAAAATGATATTTAAATATTTAAATAAAATGTCAACGAGATATACGATACATAACAAATGGATATAAACTAAATTGTTATTATTACATAACATAACAAATGGATAGAACTACATTATTATTATTACTAATATTATTATCTTTATTATTTTTTTTATTACAAATATTATTATCTTTATTATAATTATTATCTTTATTTTTTATTATTACAAATAATATTATCTTTATTAATATTATTATTGTGTTCATTTACAGTTAAAACATAAATGTTAACCATTTGATGCACTGTACTAGATTGTAGCTTTAGCTAGTTAGCATTTGTAGTCCCTTGACAGACCATAATAAACACGAAACAATAACAAATATAAAACAATATCAAACATAAAACAATAACAAACGTAGTTGTTAATGTAGATGTCAGTGAATTACAAATTGTCTATTTCGTCTCACTTTGTCACATACGGTGCAATTTAGTTTTTTTTTTCTCTCAATATGCAAATCAAGATTAACGGGACATATAAAACAATCACAAATCTAGAAAGATCCATACATGCTTTTTAAATGTGACCCATGATGTGAATATTGAAGTTAAAAGAAATCCTGACACAGGGGAGGTGATGTCATTATTTTGAATTTAAATGACACTTTAATTTCATTAATCAGGGTCCCGCAGTTCATATTTGAATATTAAACTTGTCTTTTCATTCATCATTTGTTCTGTCTTCTTTTTTAGGAGAGTCACAGATCAGGATAAAAATCATAGACTACATTTAATTCACCATAAAATATCACGATTACCAATGAATAAGCGTCTTAACCACAGCAGCCACATCTGCGTGACAGCAGGGACTTTAGCACAACAGTTAGCCGGATATAAACCCTCAATACACTCACAACTGCTTTTTAAATACGACGAGTCCATAAGCGCGGCGTATCAAATGATAATTCCTCCATTAACGCCGAGCCGTACCACTTCTTTACTTCATTACAACGGTCGGCCTCTGAAGCGGCGCGACGAGCCACTCGGAGGACGTCTTCATCCCAGTTAAATACCCGTAAAACCCTTTAAAGCCGCCGCTTGTTTCATGAGACGTGTCTTTATGAACCGGGGGAAGTTATTGACCTCACAACTCTAATCTCTAGTCCTCCCCCCCCCCACACACACACACACACATCATGCGGCTGCTTCCCATTCCAACAGGAAGAGATAATCTGGGTTCAGAAATAAATGTGAGATTAGTATGAGATTTTGCGTCTACTGTACATTATGTGTGTGTGTGTGTGTGTGTGTGTGTGTGTGTGTGTGTGTGTGTCTGTCTGTCTGTGTATGTGTGTGTAAGTGTATGTGTGTGTGTGTGTGTCTGAGTGTTGAGGGCAGATTATGGCTAGAATGCATGCAAAGGACAGAGTGAATGAGAAGGAAGGGACAGGTTTATAACGGATAAATATAGACATCATAAAAGAGAGAACACAATATATATATATATATATATATATATATATATATATATATATATATATATATATATATAGACAGAGAGATAGAGAGAGAGAGAATAATCCTATTTATTAGATATATCTCTATTTGTAGTTGTAAACCCATGAAGCCTCAATGACCACTAATGTTAATCGCAGAGTTCCACAAGGTTCTGTGCTGGGACCACTGTTATTTACCTTTAAATGTGCTTCCTTTGGGCAAAATTATCAGGAAACACTCAATAAACGTTATTTGTTACGCAGATGATACTCAATTATATCTATCAGTCAAACCAGAAGAGACCAACAGCTGGCTTTACTTTAAGCATCTCTTAGAGACATACAAACATGCATGACCTGCCAAATAAACTAAATTCAATTGAAGGCTGAGAGGTTGTCGGGTTAATACCATTCAAACAGTTATGTTTATAGAGACTTATAATCCACCCACACACAAAATATAAAGCACCTTTTAAATAGTGATGTCAAGCAGCTGAAATACGAGAGATGCTAAAAAAACGCTCATTGAGCCCATCAAGCCGACGAAGTCTCGGTCACAACGGAACCGATCCACGTTACACATGAAGTTTATTTCTCCATAATCATAATTAAAAGTTTAACTCATGCTGCATTTCGTTAAATCAAATGGGTAAAGTTGAAAGACTTCATATTTGGCCAAAAGGGGGCGCTGTTCTTAGAAGAGATTGTCCCTTCTCTCTATCTTTGACATAACAGGACATGGCTTAAATAATCCTGGTTGGAAATAACTTGATTATTGAGTAATTTCCTCTAATTATTCTTTTTAAAGAGACTCTAGACTCTCTTTCATGAAAAATATACTTTTGTTTCTGAAAGACATTTTTGCAGCAATATTTAATATTCAAGCGTCAGAGCGACGTTTCCATGTTGCATACTGGTTCAAACTTTGTATTTGCTGTGTTTCTGTGTGTATATAAAAGTGTGTTTTCTCCCATCGTCTGAAAGGCCAGCGAAGAGGGCCTGGACCGTCTGGACAGAAGTGAATGCAATACGTCAAACGCTGAAGTGTCATGAAATATAAAAATGATGAAGGTGTCGTTGACACCTCGGTAACGAATGCTCCCCGATCCACGATGACGGACGGCCGCAGACAGCCAGACAACGAGGGAATATGTTCTGGAAGCAGGACAAGATTTTGAAGTATAGCCACAATGATTTCGTAAAGTTTTGTCATTTTAACGGAGAGACTACCAAGTAAACAACTGAACATAAAGACATAAAGATGTAAACATAGTTCCAATTTAAAGCATTTCATTGGCCAACTTCAAGGCAAATGTAAAATGTAAAACAACTTTATATGTAATACTTTAATTAATACAAACGTTTTTTGTAAAATCTCCCCTTTAATCTAGATTTAATATTTGAATACATACAAATAATGTAAAATCTCGCCTCAACTCTAGATGTAATACTTGAATTAATATATACGGTTTATATAAATCATCCCCTTAAATGTATATTTAATACTTGAATCAATACATTCAAATAAAGTAAAATGTACTCTTACATTTATATTTAATACTTGAATTAATACATTAAAACAAAGTAAAAGTTTCCCTTAAATGTATATTTAAAATTTGAAATAATACATACAATTTATGTAAAATCTATTTTCAACTTTAGATGAAATACTTGAATTTAATTCAATTAAATCTCACAAGGATTATTTAATTCATTCAGACTGACTCAACGGGATAGAGAAGCATAATGTTTAAAGCAACACTTTAACTTGATCTTATTTAATAAAATTACATGGAACATGTACATGTAATTGAATTACTTAAAGTCAAAGTTATTTGTATTATAATTTTGAGTTCATGAATTTAATGAATTCATGAATCATTACTTATTAATGTATAAATAAGCAACTGACTGAGCCTCAGATGATAAAAAGGTGATGATAAGTAAACATATTGAAGCGATGGCACATACTTAAACACACATACACACACACACACCTTTGCTATCTGGATATAGTAAAGTGTTTATTACACATTAATAAACACTCTTTCTGTGAGGTGACGGTGCTATTTCCCCGTTTCTGTAGCTCTAAGTAAATAATGTGCACACAAACATATACACAAATGCACACACACACAAACACACTCACACACTGACAGTCATAACTAAGCGGGGGTGAGGGGGGGGGGGGGGTGCCAGTCTCTTTGTCGAGCAGAGGAAGGCTGACAGAATCAATTAGCAGGCCGGGAGAACGGAGAGAATACTGGATTCAATTAAACTGACAGCTTCTCCCCATCGGCACACCACTCACTGGGCCATTATTCAAGAGAGAGAGAGAGAGAGGGCGAGAGAGAGAGGGCGAGAGAGAGAGGGAGAGAGACGGTGAACAAGTGTGTGTGTGTGTGTGTGTGTGTGTGTTTATCTTGAGGATGAACTTAGTTCTATCCTCCACCCACAGGTCACTCCATTAGGGATCTAGACCCACGTACACACACACACACACACACACACACACACACACACACACACACATACACACACACACACACATTTTTCCGCCAAAGTTGATATATTTTAAACGTGCCACTCGGGGAAAACTTGCGTCATTTTAACCACTGGGAAGGGACAGGTGTATAACATATAAATATATATATATATATATATATATATATATATATATATATATATATATATATATGACCACTATCGTTAATCGTGGAGTTCCACAAGGTTCTGTGCTGGGACCACTGTTATTTACCTTTAAATGTGCTTCCTTTGGGCAAAATTATCAGGAAACACTCCATAAACGTTCTTTGTTACGCAGATGATACTCAATTATATCTATCAGTCAAACCAGAAGAGACCAACAGCTGGCTTTACTTTAAGCATCTCTTAGAGACATACAAACATGCATGACCTGCCAAATAAACTAAATCTAATTGAAGGCTGAGAGGTTGTCGGGTTAATACCATTTAATATATATATATATATATATATATATATATATATATATATATATATATATATATGTTTATATAGAAAGCAAAAAACAGACAGGGTATACGTTGACTTTACTCATCGGATCTACTCGCACAAACAATTCGCCACACGTGTTGTTGTGAACGCAGCTTGAGGGAGTCGGGGGGGGGGGGGGGATTCTCATCCTGGGAGAAAATCCTACGTAACGTAAAAATCAATTAGATGAATACATCTGCAAGAAATACATAATGTAAAAAAGAAGAAGAAAAAAGCACCAGTGTGTGTGTGTGTGTGCGTGTGTGTGTGTGTGTGTGTGTGTGTGTGGG
Source organism: Liparis tanakae (assembly GCA_036178185.1). Lineage (NCBI taxonomy): Eukaryota > Metazoa > Chordata > Actinopteri > Perciformes > Liparidae > Liparis > Liparis tanakae. The sequence goes on along the minus strand of CM070099.1, from coordinate 22,700,722 downwards.
TTGCACTCGGTACCCGGAGCTCTTTGTTCTTTACATCCACATCGTGGGTTCACCGTAACGATTGTTTGGGTCGTTTTGTAGTTATTTTAATGTAATTTATTCGTAAAGTGAGAGTTGTGTGGACCTGCAGAGGATTACCGGGCTTAACGTCACTCTGCCTGCATAATAATGAACTTCATTGTCTCTTCATCTCTTCATCTCTTCATCTCTTCATCTCTTCTTCCTCGTCTTGGATGAACAGAGAGAAACACCAGTTAAAACAAAGTGTTGGACAATGAACTCAAAATCCTTTGTGATTATTTTTAACTATTCGAGCGACCGGAGCAACACGTGTCCAACACTATTATGGTGACTTTTATATACATATTTATATTTTTATATTTTATATATATATATATATATATATATATATATATATATAAAAATACATATATATGTATAAATATATATATATATATATATATATATATATATATATATATATAGAGAGAGAGAGAGAGAGAGAGAATGAATGACAAAATTGTTTGATAGTTTGAGGAAAATAATTGATATTTATATAAATGTTTATTCTTTTAATAAAACTGCGTCAATAAACAAAACAAATGTAACAGTTCCCCCCCCCCCCACACACACACACACAGGCACATACACACACACATAGAGGCAGACACCCCCCCCCCCCACACACACACACACTATGCAGGCACAAACGCACACAGAAGCACACACAAGAAAACACACACACACACACACACACACACACACACACACACACACACACACTTAACCAGTTAGCACCTCGGCCGGCTGTGATTTTCAAAGTGCTACAGACACATTTTCCTTTTCCATTTATCAAAAGCTATCGATCCATAAACCGCACACGGTCCACCAGCCCCGGAGAGGGCGAGGGAGAGAGAGAGAGAGAGGGCGAGAGAGGGTGAGAGAGGTAGAGAGAGAGGGCGAGAGAGGGTGAGAAAGGTAGAGAGGGAGTGCGAGAGAGAGAGAATAGATTCAATTCATTTAAAGTGCAGAGATGACGGTGGGAACATGAACTAAATGTTGCACATCCATCACAGGAAGATGAGGAAGGTGATAAAATAGAAGAGGAGAAGAGTAGGAGGAGAAATTAGGGATCATAAGTGTAGAAGAGAGAGAGAGAGAGAGATGAAATATTCTGAAATGAGTGTTGACACTGGAGAGCTTGTATTCAGTTGAGCTGGCGGATTAAAGTCTAATTTTACATCCGTCTAACGGGCCACGAGGGGCGAGCGAGGGGCGAGCGAGGGGCGAGCGAGGGGCCGAGGCCTCCTCATGGCTTTATAATCTCGTACTCGGGTCAGACGGTGAGTTCAATGACATGCCGTCCATGATGGATGCCGCAGGTTTTAGTGTGCAACATATAAGGGATATTTATATATATATATATATATATATATATATATATATATATATATATATATATATATATATATATATATATATATATATATATGCATCTTTCCAACAGAATAGCTTCTATGTGTCAGGTGTCTCGACGTGCCTGTAAATTATTCAAGAGATAGAATAAAAACATCAAAGAATCCAGAGATGCAAATGATGTGTGATGAAGAGAACAGTTAGAGGAGGTGAAGGAGAGAAAGGAGAGAAACAAAAAGAAGGAATCATAAAACAAATAATAAAGGAGAGACTCGGGTGGAATATTTTAAACAGAGATAAAAAAAAAGGAAAACTCACATTCGAGTTTGAGTTTCTGGCTGTGTTACATATTTACACACACACGCACACACACACACACACACACACACACACACACACACACACACATACACCCACACACACACACACTCTGATCTACTTGGCTAATTTAAATGTAGTGTCAGCAAAAAACAATAACATTATGAAACTGAACCGCAACCAAAGAGACCTGCGTGAGCACGCATGTTCAAAACAACACACACACAGACACACACTGGCACACACACACATACACACACTGATACACACACACACATACACACACTGATACACACACACACACATGCAAACACCTGCGTTACATAATTAATACATATTTCCCTCGACGTTATGCACCCTCATACATAAAATGAGGAACTTGTGCACGTACACAAAGCATGAGCCAGTGTGTGTGTGTGTGTGTGTGTGTGTGTGTGTGTGTGTGTGTGTGTGTGTGTGTGTGCAGCAGGTGCTGATGTAGGGATGAACAAATTCACAAAGGAGGAGCACAGACAGCGAAGTATAAGGAGTTATGTGGTTATCAATATTCTCCATTGTAGACGTATATCTCTCTCTTCCTCCCTCTCTCTCTCTTCCTCCCTCTCTCACTCTCTCTCTCTTCCTCCCTCTCTCACTCTCTCTCTTCCTCCCTCTCTCACTCTCTCTCTTCCTCCCTCTCTCTCTCTCTTCCTCCCTCTCTCTCTCTCTCTTCCTCCCTCTCTCTCTCTCTCTCTCTCTTCCTCTCTCTCTCTCTCTCTTCCTCCCTCTCTCTCTCTCTCTCTCCTCTCTCTCTTCCTCCCTCTCTCTCTCTCTCTTCCTCCCTCTCTCTCTCTCTCTCCCTCTCTCTCTCTCTTCCTCCCTCTCTCACTCTCCCACTTGCTCACCCTCTTCTTTTGTTTTTGCCTTGCTCTGTTATGTGTGTGTGTGTGTGTGTGTGTGTGTGTGTGTGTGTGTGTGTGTGTGTGTGTGTGTGGTGAATATTTAGGAGCTGGTCATTAATGTAGCACCCTGCTGTTTGAAAAGCAAAGATAAATACATAAGAAGAGAGAGGAGGAAGAGATAATTAGACACAAAGAGAGAGAGAGAGAGAGAGAGAGAGGAGAGAGAGAGAGAGAGAGGGAGAGAGAGGGAGAGAGAGAGAGAGACAAAAAGTCAGACTTGAAGTTGAATGAGAGCAGAACACTATCCTCAGTGTGTAATGGCCGATGCCACACACACACACACACACACACACACACACACACACACACACGCACACACACACACACACATGCCATTGGGAGTGCCACACACTCCACTGGGCCAATTAAAAGAGACCTCTGCTGGGCCCTCGGCCATTAGCGGTGACGGGACGCCAGAGACGCACAACACGACCGGAGACGCACAACACGCCAGAGACGCACAACACGACCGGAGACGCACAACACGCCAGAGACGCACAACACGCCAGAGACGCACAACACGACCGGAGACGCACAACACGCCAGAGACGCACAACACGACCGGAGACGCACAACACGCCAGAGACGCACAACACGACCGGAGACGCACAACACGCCAGAGACGCACAACACGACCGGAGACGCACAACACGCCAGAGACGCACAACACGCCAGAGACGCACAACACGACCGGAGACGCACAACACGACCGGAGACGCACAACACGACCGGAGACGCACAACACGACCGGAGACGCACAACACGCCAGAGACGCACAACACGCCAGTATATGAATAAAAACGAATACAAATATATATGTATACATATACTGTACATATATATATACATATATATTTTCACATATATACATATATTGATATAATGATATATATTTCTGTGTATAAATGTATATATATGCATACCTCAGTTGATGAAGATATCTCTGCACTGATATTATAACGATCAGTTTTATTGGAGGATTAATCTCAAGTGTAGCTTCTGACCCGTCGAGCTGAATTAACGAGGTCATGATTCAGGTTCATTTCTACGGGGGGGGGGGGGGGGGGGGGGCAATCACTTTATGATTAGGGCAAGAAGGTTGATAATTAAATACGAAGCACCACAACAAAATGTTGCCGGGCGCAGTCGCTTTTTAATGAACTCTTTAACACGCCGACGCGATGAGTTACGATCAATCCGGAGGTGTCATCACAGGTGGATAATACGCTCCTACATCACCATGGCAACGCACATCCCCACAACCCGTGTTACGAATAACCACTTAGTGTTCCCACGCAACGTGACGATGTCGTAATGCTGATCAACGATTCTCATCACGGGGAAGATGTTCTTTAAAAAGAAAAGAGAGCTTAAAGAGTTTAAATATTTGGCACATGTGGGAATCAATTACCGGGAATATAAGAAAGGGAACGCCGCTCCGGGGATTATTAAAGCACGGCGGGATCGTCTCGCCCTGAGACGAAGACGAAGACGAAGACGAAGACGAAGACGAAGACGTCTGCATCTCGTTGAACCGAGGTCAGCAACACGATCATTATGGGGTCAGAAACCACACCGTTTATGGTTCCTCAAAGAACCTTTCAGACCAGGTTCTTTAAAGAACCATGTCCTTAAAGAGTTCCTCAAAGAGCCTATAGAGGTGTCCCAAAGAACCTTAAACATGGTTCTTTAAGGAGCCTTAAAGAACCTTTTCAAACCAGGGTTCTTTAAAGAACCATGTCCTTAAAGAGTTCCTCAAAGAGCCTATAGAGGTGTCCCAAAGAACCTTAAACATGGTTCTTTAAGGAGCCTTAAAGAACCTTTCAAACCAGGGTTCTTTAAAGAACCATGTCATTAAAGAGTTCCTCAAAGAGCCTATAAAGGTGTCTCAAAGAACCTTCAGAACATGGTTCTTTAAGGCCGCATTTGTGGTTCTTTAAAGAACCTTTGAAACCAGAGTTCTTTAAAGAACCATTTTCTTAAAGAGTTCTTCAAAGAAGCTATAGAGTTGTCCCAAAGAACCTTACACAATGGTTATTTAAAGAACCATTTCCTTAAAGAGTTCTTTAAAGAACATATACCTGTATAGGTGTGTCAAAGGATCGTTCACACCAGGGTTCTTTAAGGAACCATTTCCTTAAAGAGTTCTTTAAAAAAACTCTAAAGGTGTCTCAAAGAACCTTACAAAACGGTTCTATGGTTCCACAAAGAACCTTTCACACCAGGGTTCTTTAAAGAACCAGGTCATTAAAGAGTTCTTTAAGGAACCTTTAAAACATGCTCATCTATTTCTTAAGAGAAGCATTTTTTATTCGTATTAATCTAATAATAATTGCAGATGACCGATGACGGATGCTTCGGACATCGCCCCAAAGGGGAGGAGTCAACAGCAGAACGCTGCACGCCCTCTCAGCCAATCACAGCTCCCCTCAGGAGGAGCTCCTCTCAGCCAATCACAGCTCCCCTCAGGAGAAACATCCGGATTGAGTCTTAATCTGGTTATCATCAGAGAGATTAGGAGCTCTCCTCTTCTCCTGCTCCTCTTCCTCTCAGGTTTCTCTTTGCTCTCCTCCTCCTCCTCCTCCTGCTCCTCCTCCTCCTCCTCCTCCTCCTCCTCCTCCTCCTCCTCCTCCTCCTCCTCCTCCAGTCTCCTCCTTTAACCCACTAATCATTAAATAATCACATCCCCATCCTTCTCCTTCTCTGTCTGTCTATTTAAAAAAAAAAAAACACTCCTCTCTTTAAATCCACAAAAAGTTGCAGGTCAGAGAAGGAGAGAGAGAGAGAGGGGAGGGGGAGGATAGGAGGGGGGGAGGAGGGGGGAGGGGGGGATGAAGGATAATTAAACATTGATTTTGAAGCGGGCAGCAAGACGCCAAACATGGAGGATTATCGGGTCAGGCAGCTGAGCTTGACAGATATCCCGGTACAGGAAGAGGAATGGGAGGAGGAGGAGGAGGAGGAGGAGGAGTGAGGAAGAGGAGGAGGAGGAGTGAGGAAGCAATATAAGTGAAGGAAGGACCATGCAGAGGTTAAAAGAGAGCATGTTTGAAGAAGAGGAGCACAAGATGAAAGCAGGAGGCGAGAGCAGCAGAACGAGTGAAGACGAGGAAACATCGAGGAAGGAGAGAAGGAACGCGTGAGATCTGGGAAAGAGAGAGAATAATATAAAGAGAGAGAGAGTAACGAATAAAGAGAAGGAATACAGACCGAGGAGAAGCTTAGAGGAGGAGAGGGAACAAGGAGAGACCTCGTGGCCTTTGACCTCAACCTCTCCGACCGGACTCGTTAACGCTGAATAGGCACAAATACAAGAACCATGATGGCTGTGTGTGTCTGTGTGTGTCTGTTTGTGTGTGTTTGTGTGTGTGTGTGTGTGTGTGTGTCATCGGGCCCTTAAGCTCATTAGTCGTACGCAGTGAGTCACTCCAGAGAGCAGCTGACTCCTCAAATTGGGGATTTACACACAAGCGTGATGATTGTGTGTGAGTGTGTGTGTGTGTGTGTGCGTGTGTGTGTGTGTGTTACTGTTGTACGGGTAGAGCCGGAGTGTTTTCCCTTTCGGAGCTATCAGGATGATAAACTCGTGTCCTGATGTTATGAATCTCATATTTTAGGGATGACTTGAATT